>SEMN01000550.1:0-344325 GCA_005408345.1 Macquaria australasica
TTTCTCAGGAGTTGGTGGAGACCAAACCAGAGCTAAAAAATATGAGTGAATTATTAGATTAATGTTGACATGATGTGGCCAGAAATTGATAAATGCAGCTCGGTTTTGGCTCAGGGGTTAAAATATTTTTCTATGGTATGTCTAGAAGTTTTTGACTTTGGCGACTCCTAGTGGCAGTACAAAAAAGACACGTGTTAGACAGTTGCTGGGCTAATGCAAGGAGGAGACCAAGATACACATGTTGACTGGACGTCTTTGGTCCGCACACTCCCATACTGTCAGGTAAGATAAAGTTACAACAGTAAAGTATCTTAACTACACACATTGTACACATTGTAGTTATGTTAAGTAATGCATTCAGAGTAATTAACTGTAATTTTTAACGCTAAATTAACGTAGCGTTAATGATGATATTGGTGACACCTGTCACTGAGAGCCGCCCAGCAAAAGATTTCCATGCAAATTAGCCAAGCCTTCATCCACATGAGGTGTTACAGCCCACAAAACACATATGTAGCATTGCATGTAAAGTCACTAATCTTATTAAATACAATTTTAGCAGTTATTAAGTGGCTAATTTGTACTGTGGGCTAATTGCCAGTAGAGCAGTGCTGCATTGTGCAGACAAAGCTACTTTTTTCTTTTATTCTTATATCAGCTAAATTTAAAATTAAGTTTTAATGCTAAAATATAATGTTGACTATTTACATTTACATTATTTATAGTATTTAAGTAAAAGAAAATGAAAATGAAAAGGAAAGTAAACAGAAAAAAGTCAGTATTAATTACTGGGGAAAATTTTGCTTTTGCTCTTTATTGTCAGAATAGCTGAGCTTTATTGTTTCAAATGAATATGAAGATATATATTTGTATTTTAATGCACCAAATTACTATAATGCAAACCTGTACTACTATACTATGTATAGCCTAGACTACAGTCTGAATATAGGGCACATGTCCTACAGATAACAATTTACAGTGCCCACCTGGACTGCAAGTAACAATTATTTTTACTTTATTTATTGATAATTTTGCTGAATATTTTCTCAATTAACTCATTGTCTTGTCTATAAAATGTTACAAAATGGAGGAAAAGGCCATCATAATTTCCCAGAGCCCTCTCTTTGCCCGACCAACAGTTAAAAACCCAAAGATTTTCATATTTGATAACGTTTTCCAACTTAGCCATTTCCATTCATCTTTTCTGATGAAATACGTTACAACTGGCAAAAAGCTTAATTATGGTGTCAGTGATTCAAGGCAGCAGTGAGGGCTAACTTTGAAGTCCCCATGGTGTCGTTCCATGTTTGATCAAAAGTTGTGATTATGTGTTTTTTACTCCCACCGTCTCTCTGTCCCCATCCTTCTCATCCTTCAGGGAATATCTGTCTTGCTTTTTCACTTTCCCTGTCTCTCACTTGCTCAGTAATACTATCTCTCTCTCCCTCGCTATCTCTCTCTCTCTCTAAATACACGGAGGAGCTACTCCCAGGTGGTGAGTGGTTGCTGGGAGCGACGACAACAATGTCCCTGGTGTTCAGACACTGTCACCTCTCCTTACTTTGTCTCCCTGTCCCGCTATCTCACTTGCTCTCTCTGTCTCTCTCTCACTCAGTCTCTCTCATCTTGTTTTCTTGCCCCAGAATATTTTTCTCATCTTCTTTGGCCAAAATAGAGTTAGAAGCATTTTAGATTTTCATAGAATAACATCCATTTTTTTTCCCTCTTACAACTGCACCTGCAGAAATGACTCAAATTCTCACCTTCTGACAACTCCACAGCATGGCATGCCTTTTAGCACAGCTGAAGACTTTGAGAGAGAGGTGTGAGAGCGAAAGAAGAAGATGACCGGTGATGCAGCAGGAGATTGACAAAGTGGAGAAGATCACAACTGCCAGTTTTATTTGGTATTGCCCTTTACTCTCCAGCTGCAACAGAGAAACTGAGGCTCAGGTGGCTTAACTCATGAACTGTGAACCATGTACATCAAAGAGGAAGAAGAGAAAGAAGAAGGAGAGGGGGAGCCGTGTGCCCCGCACAGAAAAGAGGGAGCGAGTGAGATTGTGAATGAAAGCTCGGGGAGCAGGAGGAAGAGGAGAGGGAGGAGATGGAGGTTTGTGGATATTCAAAGCACAGTGTTCACAGTGAGAGAGTGACTTACTGAACAGGGTGTCTGTCTCTGTGCCTCTCAGTCAGCTTAAAGCAGCTCTGCACTATGCTCAACGGGAACTCTGCTGCACTCCAGAGACTCTTCCTTGTCTCTTCGTTTTCCTTGTCTGGTAACCTTTTGTTTGTTCTTCTCTCCACCTGTCTCACTGTCATTTGCTCCTATTTCCCAATCTGTGAGCTCCTTGTTGTTATTTCGTCTCTGTCTTGAAGCCCCTTTCACCCGGATCTGAATAGAGTACCCTCCAACCCCTCCTCCTCTCTCTCTCCCTCCCTCCCTCTCTCTTCCCTTGCGTTGTTTCCCTGTTTCTCTCTCTCTCTCTCTCTCTCTCTCTCTCTCTCTCTCTGTGAGGAGGGAAAACAGCATCAACGGCCGAGCCACAGTAACAGCACATGCAACAGGGTGCAGACAGCACCTTCTGCTTCTCCACCTCTCCTCTCTGACTCTCATCCCTCCAAGAGGAAGGCTACAGTGAAGAAAAGAAGAGCACAGGAGTTCAGCCGAGCAGGTGAAGATCTGCTTTCCCACTCCTTTTGATCAAGAGATCAGAAGAGGGGGGGAAAGTAAAAGAAACAGGGAGAAAGGAGTCGGAAATTTATCCTTCACAATCTTTCGATGTGAAAAAGACTTAAGACTTGAAGAAAGAGGAGAGACTCCGACTAGTTCAGCAGGCAGCAGAGTTGAGAATGAAGTGAAGATGCCACCTGTGGCACTAGTTTGATTAAAGAACAGCCTCCTCGACTCAGCGTGGCTGCCCTGCTTCCCACATCTCTTTGACCAAAATTTTAACACCAATGGCTTCCAAGAAGTGGGCTGAGCGGAGGGAGTTGCGCAGGGATCGGCCGTTCTCCACCCGGGATGATTCATCTGTTGCGTCCGGGACGTCTGGGCCAGGGCGTCCCACCACCAGGGGGCGTTTCTCAGAGTCGTGGAAGAGGCTCAGTTCCAGAGGGGGGTCCACCAAGAGGGGGGGGCTCAACTCTCAGCAGGCACCGGTAAGATGTTTCGAGGATACACAGGCCCCCTCTACATGTTCCCCCAAAGATTAATCAATGACCTGGGTGCTGGGAGGGAAATGGGACAGGAAAGGCTGCTGTCAAGATAACAGCACCTTGCCTGGGAGGGAGTTAAGCAGCAGTGAGAGATTAGGAGGTAAATGATGATTTGGAAGACTAACTTGTTGGTTAATTTAGCAGTTTAGTAATAATCTGTGGTGCCTTTTGCTAACTATCTTGAGTGATAAAAGGCGTCTAGCATTACCCAAAGTAAGATGCTGTTTTTTCTACGGTGCAGTTGTTTTTAGCTTTACACAGTCTTCCATCACCTGTTACCTTGGAAACCAGGTACTATAGTCAGAACAGAAAATTATGTTTATATTTGGGTTTGTTTTATACATATACTCTATATTGTAAACATTACTCCATAAACATATTAGAGTACCATTTAGATTCAAAGCTGCTACATGTTCTCATTTTCTAACTTTTGAGATAATGCCACAACATATCATCTACCAAATATTATTGGTGATTATGGCATCTGTGCTCCCTGTACATAATGAGTAAATTGACCAAAGGGCCAGCCTGTCAAAAACCCTCAGCACACAGCGGATATTTCATGATAAAAAGAAGGCACATGTGTAGCATGCAGTGGTGATTCAGCCTATGAAATGGTGGTGTATGAAATGTGTGCAATTTGCAAGTTAGTCATCTTTTGAAAGGCTACTGTCGGTTCTATGGCTTTATAATCCAATGCACAATGAACAGTGTTTGAGTGGCTTAGATGTTACCATATTTACAGATGGGCGGGCATGTTTGTTTGCTTGTGCCAGCTGGTTTCAGTGGCATCAAGTGACCATGCTGTGTGAAATGTGGTGTAACATTAAAGCAATGATGGCTCAACTAAGCTGCGGCCACTATCAAGAAATATAAGATTCTTGAGGATTATTTATAGTCAAATAAACATTGCCTGCTGGTACAGGGTAATTAAGTTTAATTAATTAACGTTAACATTAATTGAATATCAACAGAACAGCTGGCAGCTGGGAGGCTTTCA
The DNA here is from genome assembly GCA_005408345.1 of Macquaria australasica. Lineage (NCBI taxonomy): Eukaryota > Metazoa > Chordata > Actinopteri > Centrarchiformes > Percichthyidae > Macquaria > Macquaria australasica. Next base: position 4,220 of record SEMN01000550.1, read on the forward strand.
ATGACTTTGGCTAATTTCTTATTGTACATGGTGCAAAATCACATTTGTACTAGTATTGTAGTGTGGTAGTAGTAGTTTGTGGACAACTGAAAGCCTGGAAGAGAAACACTGCACTTATAAAACTTGTGAATGATAAAGAGACACAGTACCAATGTTAGCATTTGTTAAATTATGTTTTACGATTTGCTGTCAAAAACCATTGGGAGTTGTGAAAGAGCAACCATTGCCTATTTTGGTAACTGGTTGCACACATAACTTGCAGATAGCAAGACAGAGTCTGAGTGTATCTGCTATCTTCTCTTTTGTTATTTCACTCCATTCCCATCGTTTTGCTTGACTCCTGCACCTGCTTCAAGGTGCTTGTAGAGCTTTAAAATTGATGTATACTCTGTCTTTTGGCAGCATCTGTCAGGCTAGTGGGAAACATTTCTCCATAGTCATTGTGGCAATGATGAAACTTCTCTGTGATGTGGATCTGATGGATCTCGGGTCCCATCCGCTCTATTTTTGAAATGTAGAACTTCACTGATGTTTATGGATCAAGGTCAGAATAACTAAAGCTGGCTGCTACGTGGTGCTCATGGACTATCACATTTAGCCAATCTGTGGGGGTGGGGGTATTTGGCATCAATATCTGAGCTGGGAGATGTGTGGGAGACAGAGATATGCACGGTTGAAGATTCGAGATCCATTTCTGGTTTTTCAGTTGTGTCCCAGTAGCCAGGTCTATTTTGTATTGCACACATATTCTTATTTGGAAATCTCAGAGGAAATGTTTTTTAAGCAGTACTTACTGCGAGGTAGTGGGCTGTCAGCCAGTTTTGTCACAGATGTGATTAGGGAGGGACTATGTAAATGTGAAGATATGTGGATTTTTAAAAACTGAATTCATACATTTTAATACCGTAGAACAAGTGTGTGTGCCCCTGTCTTTGTCTCTAGCTGCGTTTACGTTTTGTGTGTGTGTGTGTGCGCACAAAGAGAAGCTGAGCTTGGTCCTCTGGGATTTGTGTTGCTTGGATATGAACCACAGAGTGGTACTATCACAACACCACTGCTAGTCTCAAATCATTAGCCAGTTGTAATGGCCAGGTGTGTGTGTGTGTGTGTGTTTGTTCGTCTGTTTCTTACTGAGTGAGTGAGCGATCCTGTGTGTGACTGACTGAATGAGTGAGACAGTGATGGATAGAAATTGGAAGAGAGAGTGGGTGAGAGATGGAGTATTACTCTACAGGCGCTTTGAGAATCCAATACTCAGTGATAGTGCTGAATGAGAGAAAGACGAGGAGAATTAGAGGCCAAGACAGACAGATAGGGAGAGTGAGGGAGAAGAGCTTTAAGAGAATTCAACACTGTGGACTTAAGTTGGTCCCCTTAAATAGTGGAAGTCTGTATGTTACTGTAGGGGTGTGAATTTATTCCTCCCAGCAAAATCTATTTGAAAGACAAACAAATAATAAAATGAGACATAGAAATGTGTATTTGTGATTTATTTTTATAAATTAATTAAAGTTGTTAAAGTGGTTTTGACTGTCTGTAGCTTAATAAATAATCTTAAAAAAATAGTAATTACTGTAAAAGGCTCTGCACACCCACACAGGTGTTTTCTGTTTTGGCTAATTAGACCTCTGCTCAGGTTCATTTTGGGCGGAGCCATTTTGTCCACGGTACAGGTGCAACAGAGCTAATAGAAGAGTCAGAGAAATATCAATCCGTTATAGTCTATATACCTGTGAACTAATAACAATAATTATGGCTCCGATACATAAGTTGTCAGTACTCCAGTGAGCCAGTACACACAATACCAGAGCCCAGAAACTGGGCCACCTGAACAAAGTGCAGCTGCTAATTAATATCATTGATTACACCTGTGCTTTTCCTGTTATGACATGTTGAAAAGTCTGCAATGAAAACTGTCTATGGGCAGTAATACAGAGCAGGCTCCAAAGATGCCTTTTTCACTGAAATACTGCAGACTGGGTATAGTACACTTAAGTTCCAGGGTCAGCATCATCCATGTAAAGATGACCTTTCAAATGAAATACTATAGCTTATTGCTCCAGTTCTTCCTTTAACCATAGGAGGAGTTAGGGCCCATGCTAACGTTAATGTCAGTGTTACTTGCCTTGGGGTGAGCGCTCTTGCAGGTGACCTTAAACACTGTTACAGCCACCTTCTAAAATGAATGTCAAGTTTGCTGGTGCCGCCAGTATATGTTTTACTTGTCTGGACATGTTTCTCACACTGCAACTATTTTGTTGAGATTTCCTTTATTGTTTTTGTGTAAGCCAAAGTCCCTCCAGACTTTGAACTTCAGTCTGGCTGGTACTTTGTATACATTGGAGACTAATGTTTTATCCTGTGTTGGATTTGTTGTGAATGGCTCCAAGTAAGTACTGTATGCAAGTGGAGGACATAGGAGGAGCATGACAAAGACTTGATACAGACAAAGTTGTTACTTAATATTTTGCCCAAACTCAGTTTTCGACAGCCACATTGGGTTTTGACAAACTTTGATTTGGATCTGTGGTTTTGAGTCGGTGTATATCTGACTCTTAGAGTAATTAGTCTTTACACTCCTACTGTACGGTATTTTCCAAGTGCTGGACTGTATGTGTGAGTCTGTGAGAGTAGTGTGATAAAGTGTGTGTCTCCGTTTGTGTTATGCTTCCTTCTTTATTGCCATGTGAATGCCCTGCAGTTCATCAAGCCATCTGTGGATCACGGAGGCCTTCTGCTCAGTACAGCTAGAGAAATCCCCTGCCCCTTTTACAGCGAGACGCAAATGTTTTTCAGGTTTAAATTGCGTGTGTGATGTCTGTTTGTGTGCGTGGCTGTGTGTGTATTTTACTGTATGAACCAGTAAGTCATGAGGGCTTTCCCTTGGAGAATATGGCAATTTGAGATAGGATGGTGGTGTCAAAATCTTGCAGCTCACACCATCACCCTGATGCTTCTGGCTGTAATGAGCCTCATCTCATGTCACATTGGGACCACAATAGTCTTGAAAACAGACATTTGGCCCACTGTGATCACCAATGGCTTCAGCACATGACTTCAAAAGCTACCATAGCCCATTAGTTCCCGTTCCTCAGTGGTCTTTAGTCGCTCTGATTAGGTTCATTGGTGCTCTCTATGTGTTTCATGAGAAACAAGAACAGAAAAAGAAAAAAAACAATTGAAACTTACACCAAACTGCATAGAGTCTTTTTAACTGAAACGCAGCAACTTGTGCACGTGCCATAAATCAAAAGTAAAACAGCCATAAGCTGGCAAAATGCTGAATGCAAGAGAACATGTCACAGTATTGGTGTCAGTATCAACAACATATTCTGTATCGAAAGATGTTCATCATTAGGCATTATTAAGTACACTATGATGTGGGGTGACTAAACAATATTCCTTCGGAATTGATTTCATGCATCCATCTAACCACTTAAATGTGTCTTTACATCAGTTATGATCTACAACATGTGTGTAACATGTTTGTTGAAGAGGCTATAATCTGTATTTTTATAATAACAATGTGTCAAATGACAATGAAAATTATGTGACAAAAGGGGTCGCTTTTGGTGATGAACCTATAGAGAACTATTAACCAAATCTGCAGTTCCCCTCGGCTTTATGGAACTTTATAGTGAGAGTCAGCTCATTTTCTAGCTGTTTGGCCGGCAACTTTAGTCTTTTGGTTCACTCTCACTGCTCTCATAGTGTCGTTTTCAGCCACAGCAAGCAGCTGTTTTCTGCGAAAAAGCTCTAAAAACTGTCTGACAGGCTTAGTTAGCAACTAGCTGGTGAACAGAGTGGAACATTTAGGAGCTTAAGAGCCAGATATTTCCCTCTGGAGTTGGTAGAGAGCAAAAACAGCTAAAAGTAGAATGAATATTGGACTAATATTCACCAGTTGGCCAGAAACACAACTCCAAATGAAAGCTAATGTTGCTCCGTAACTGCTCGATGTGTTTGCTCACAAGTTTGCCATCAACTTAAAAGGTGATGAAACGTGAATGCTGTGTTTATAACGTGTTTCCACTGCCCCCAGATGGCCAAAACAAAATCACTTATTGCAGGTTAAATGATCTTAACATAGTTTGAACATTTTGTTACTGCTCCAATTCCTTTGTACATCCCTTTTTAAACAACTTCATATCATTATATATTATAATTAGTGTACAAACATAACAAGCTCTCCATCTGACCTCTGATCTCTCTTCATGCACAATAAACATATGCATACTTATATAATAAGGGCACCAAGTACAACTGATTTTTCACTGCTTCATTGCAAGAAAAAGGACAAGTTTGGTTTCGTTATTGAAAACTCAGTTTGTTCTTTTTGGATCTGCTGTACCCAGGGGAAACAAAACTGAAAATGTGTGAATGCTTGTATTGGATTCTCATTACAATGAACCCAAGTGTGATATTACTTCATGAGGCAAAGGTTGGAAAGAAACAGAGTTTTGTCAGTTCCTATGGAAACGGTGCATGGTTCGGTGATTTGTGTTGTTTCTAAACGGCATGCTTTTAGACCGAAGATCAGTGGCTCGCACACTTAAAAGTGTTTTCTGTGAGTTATAATCTGACAATCTGAAATTTTGACTGAGATGCAGTCACAGGTGGAGAGGGACAGTAGTGGGAAGAGCACACATGCCTGAGGTTTCCCCAACCTCATACTGCTTCCTGTCTGTCAAGAAGTTGGTGATTCATTGACAGGTAAAGTCGGGCATTTTCTTGCAGTCCTTGGACAGTTGAGGTGTTGCAGCATGCAGTGTTGTTCCATGTTGACTGCCTTGTCTACTGATCCGTTTGTATGCAGTTGTTTTTTGGGGACCAGTGTTTGCGGACAGTAGAGTGAGACACTGTCTTTTGTTATGAAGAAACAGAGAACAATAAACCTTCAAAGACTCTCTCTGTCTTCATTCGTAAGAATTACTGTACGAGAGAGGTTGACCTGGGCCAGCTCATTGGTGATAAACAAGAGTTTAGAGATAGGGCTATAGCTGTCAGGAGTGACTACTAGTTTTTGTGCTAATTGTTAGTTTCTTGTCTACCTTGCATTATTCCTGGTTGTGCATGCAATTAGAATAGTTGGTGAATAAGCCATTTGCATCAGTTCAGTTCAGTTCGCTGCCATCTGTATTGACAGATACAGCTAACAGTCACGTGTCTTAGAGGAAATTAGCCAACTAGCAGGGTGAACCACGAGTGTGCAACAAGTGAGGCTGTAACTCCGATGTTGTGTTCACAGTAGACAGAAAAACACATCTTGTCACAGCTCTGAGAGGCTTTTTGAAAATATTATTGGGCCTTAAGAGTGAAAGAAAAGCCCAGTGCTGTCCCTGGCGACTTGTTTACTATAGTCTTCTGCCTCAGCATTATAAAACATTTATCCACTTCCAGATCCAGAAAACTCACAATACTGTAGCAAAGGATACAGCAGTTATTGAACCTGTTACACCAAAATATTTGACTGACAAACAAGGACACAGTCCCGAACACTGACAATATTAAATTAATTATGAAAAACACCATTATGAAATAAAAATGAACTTTCTAAAGACTGCATTGGAAATGAAAACGGATGTTCTCATACAGAGGTACTCAACAAGGACAGAGCATCTTACTTGGTTTACCAACCAGTATCTACTCCACATACTGTATTTCTCTCTATCACTAAACCAAATACAAACAGCGGTAAAGCTTCGGCTGCATCTGTGCTTTTATCCAGTTTCATGCAAGCTATGGTCTGCTGTTGAACTGTCCCACCTTTCCCAGCAGCCTCATCACGCAGAGTTCTGCAGGTTGTGTCTTTGGCTGCACGCAGAATATGACAGTGCTGCCTTTGCGAAGACGGATGATATGAGGATGAAAAAGAGGCCGGGGCTGCCTGAGTGCAGTTGAATGACTCTGTAGGTGAGGTTACATCTCTCCCCTGAAGCTCTGCTTTTTCTTTGCCGTGGTGAAGTTATATTTGATGCAAAGTAGCTGGATTTGTGAATCTTAGAGCTGCCTTACATGTGCACTGTGCAGCTTAGCCGTGGTCCTTTGTCTTTTTATTATTTACTACTAAATATAAATGTAAATATAATTTAACGCCAACTAATCAGTTCCCTAAATATCAAGTACAAACTGTGAAGGTCATACAAAATATATTTTAGAACTTAATTTAACACATTTTTGCTGCTGTGCTGACACAGGGCTTCTAGTGCCCCCTTGTGGCTCTCACTGTGAAAGAATTAAGAGACCATTGAGCACACAATTATTTTTCTAACATGAGCATGAAATTGTGTTAGATCTCAGCTTTATTAGAAAGGGAGACTAACAATAGCTAGTTTACTGACATACGTGGGTGATGTGGCTAGCCACTGCAAGGTAGTGCTAAAACCAAGTGTGAAGAAAGATGGACTGTACAGATGGTCTGGTATTTGCTTGAATCCTACTAACACTATTATTGTCACAGTAAAACTTCGTGTTTCTGTTAAGTTTTCTGATTTCCAAACAAATATTGTTTTTTTGTTGTTGTTGTTTTTGGCTAAACTCACTTCCATTTTCACTGGGCCTGCTAGCAGCATTCTTACTTTCATTGTGGTAAAATTGTTCACAATGAAAATCCCATTGACGATCAGCATCCATTGAAGATTTCTGACTTTGGAGGCTCCCAGTGATAGTATTAAAAAAACAACACTGGGGCAGACAATAATACACACCGCCCTCTAACTCACAACTTTGGTCTGTCTTTTGACACAATGCACATGACTGGACAGCAGCAGCAAGGTGACAGCTCACTCTGTGTCAGACAGACTACAGAATTTGTCTCTGTTTGCATCAGTGATATGAAAAAACTTTACTTTTCAAAATGTAAGAAATATGAGGTGTAGTGTGAGTGTGTGTGACAAATCAACTATTCAGACTGAAAAATAGCGCTGCGTTTAAGAGTTCAGGGTGGCTGAAGAGGTACAGTATCGTGACAAGATGAAATATGATATAGGAAGTCCAGTTTGAATAGGCTTATCAGATCTAATGGTCTCATTGAAGTGAATAAGGGGGACTGCGTTTTTTCAAGCAGTGCTAATGTCGGTCTGAACACAACCTTACTATTAAAAAAACAACACATGTATTAACTTCATTGAACAGATATCAGTGTTTTTGTTCACTGAGGTGCAAGGAGTCAGTTTGTACTTAGTTCTACTGTAAGTTTTGATTTCTCACTTCCTGTGAGCAGATGTGTCCACGCGATAAACCATAATCACTTCTGCACTAATAGTATGAATTTATGCCTTCTTATTTAGAGAGAATGGTACATTATTCTCCATCCTGCAGTCCAACTTTGTTACTTAGACAGAGAAGATATTCTCATTCTTACGTTTTATCCATCTAAAGTTAACCCACAGATTACTGCATAGCACAGCTGTAACACAGTCAAAAAACCTTGCCTCTCATGATCTTGCCTCATAATTATTGGACGTCATCTAGAGATGTCCCGAGATGATGTGACTGATAATGAACGGTATCTGGGCATATTTTAAAGGATCAGTATCAGATCTATTCTTTACTGTGCTCTACTGTGTTTTGTCCACCTCAGCCTGTTAGTGTTGCAGCGCTGCTGTCCTATGATTGCCTACAGTGCAAACTTCACTCGTATATGTGAGTGAAAATTAGTGTGTGAATGTGAAAAATTAGTTATTATATTATAAAAAATATTGTATAGTGACAGAGAGACAGGAAAGATGGGAGAGTAACTCTGAATTTTGATGTTCAGGTTAGCAAAATACGCGGTTTTGCTCAGCTCCGATTTTCTCTCTATGGCAAAAATGAACAATGCTCAAAACATTCAGGTAGCAGCTTCTCATTTTTAGTCGGCACTACGCTGACCATCGCTTTTGCTGGTTAGAATGACAAACGCTGACAGCACCACGTCATGCCAGCTGTCCCTAATTAACTTGATAAGAGGCCAAAATTAAACTATTGGCTATTGTTGAGTTTGTGTGTTTGTACTTCACAAAATTATTTGAGGGAAGGAACTCTACTCTGTAACACTGCCGTTCAATTATGAGTGAAGTCCCAACAGCTCCATAAGATAAGTAACTCTGATAAGTCTTCTCTCTTGCGGATCCCGCCACATCAAGTGCAGGAGTCGGAACCTCCCAGTTACACTTAACTCAGCTTAATATAGGGCTCATGAAAAATAAGGTGTGCCAAAGTCAGAAGGCTGCATTTCAATGTGCCAGATACATATGTTATCGACATTGAGTATCTTCTGCTCCTATATATATATATATTGGATCGGACAATGCAGATACCTAATATTAAAGGACTCGGGATCAGAGCCAAAGAAACTTGATCAGGACATCCCTAACATCATCCCCTGTATCTGTCCATTATATCTATACCAATTATAACTATAACACCTATGTTTTGCATTTTATTTAGTATGTTATTTTTTAATACACAATCTTTTCATAGAGGCATACTTCATAGTAGTACACAGTCAACAGTGTGGGTGGATAGCACCCACTGCCTTTTTGTAAGTCATTAGCCTATCGTAATACACGTCATACTAATTAAAGAGAAATTAAGTAGCAAAGGGAAGGGAAGTGGAAAGATGAGAGAGCCATCTGGAGAAAGGGTAGTTGGTGGCAGACGGACAGAGACAGATGTGTGGAAATGTGAACACATCAATACCCACACTGCCCTGTAACCACAGCTCCAAATAAACCAGGGAGCACCGGCAGCAAAACAAAGAGCCAGAATGCCAAAAAGTTATTTTTCTTTCATTTGAGAGTAGTAGTAGTAGTAGTAGTAGTAGTAATTGGTCTCTCTTAGTAACTGTCATGGCACGCCTGAGACTTTAATTTTACTTTCAGCGGGGCTGAGTAATAACAAACGTGATGCTGGGCTGCTGGCATGCCAACACAGCTAAGTCCTCAACATTTTAATCTGCTTAACACATGTTTCAGTGGCAGACCGGTAGCACAAATAAGCTGGTTATTTGATGGTAGTGATGGTGTGTGTGTGTGTGTGTGTGTGTGTGTTAGGGGTGTAACGATACACAAAATTCCCACTTCGGTGTGTACCTCGGTTTTAGGATCACAGTTCGGTACATTTTCGGTACAGCAGGGAAAACAAAATAAATGCAGAAAATAACAATTTTTATTATTTATTTTGAAAAATGTAAACATTCAGCAGTGGCTCATTGGCCACAATTGTACCCTTAACTGTTAAGGCACTCAAATACTGGTATATTGTCAATAAGAAAAAATAAATAACACAAATGTCAGTACTGCTCCATCATACGACTCTGACTGTCATGATCCCAAGGACTCTGGTGTGGACTTGTTTTTTGGTCTTGTTGTTTCCTGTTTTATTTTGAAATTACTGTTCTTGTTTCTTTGTGTGCTTTTGCTTCCTGTCTTTGTTCCTTTTCCCGCCTATTTTCCCCAGTCACCTGTGCCCCATTACCAATCAGCTCCCTCTCTATATATACCGGTCCCTTTCCTTTGTTCCTTGTTGGTTAATTTTGGTTGTGTTTCCCTGCGTTTGGTTCCTTGTGATTTGTGGTTTTCTCTCCGTGTCATATTCCTGGTGTTTCCCTGCGTGTGGTTTCCTGAGTCCCTGGAGTCCATGCTACCTGTTTGTAAGTGTTTTTTTGTCATTTATTAAAACCCCTTTTTTTTCATCTGCTGGAGCCTCCCCGACTGTCTGCATTTGGGTCCTCTCCCTGCTGCCTAAATGGCTCACTTTGACAGAATGAACCAACCAACAAAGGACCCAGCGGACAGCCACTCCCGCCTTTGGGCATCCCAGGAGTCATTAGCGATAGCGAGGTCATTTTTCGGATTTTTGGGACGGACTTTTGACCCACCGAAGAGCGACCTGCCTCGCTCCCCTTTCGAGGGCACGTGGCTGGCCAGATTCCCGGGGACTCGCGGCGGCCACGGGAGAGGTGGTTGTCGGGGTTCCCAACGCCATTGGCAGCCACCCAGTGCCCCAGAGTCTCTGCTGCGCTGCACTACAGACTGCCCGTCACCTGATCCGGTTTCCCGGTTGGCGGCCCGGCTGACTCCTGTTCCCGTTTTCCAGTCGGAGGCCCGGCCAGCTCCTGCTCCACGGACCCGGTTGGCTAACCGGCTGACCTCAGTTCCTGTCCCAGAGTTGGCGGTACAGCCAATGCCAGATCCAGTTCCAGAGTCGGCAGTCCAGCCAGCGAAGAATCCTGTTCCCGAGTCGGCAGTCCGGTCTACACTAGTTCCGCCTCCAGCACCGGTTCCAGTCCAGCTGCAGCCGCAGCTTCCAGCGACGGTTCTGGCCCAGCTCCAGCTGCAACCGCAGCCTCCTGCTCCAGTGCCCGTCGAGCTGCCTCCGCAGCCTCCTGCTCCAGTGCCCGTCGAGCTGCCGCCTCCGCCTCCAGGGCCCGTTCCTGACCAGCTCCCGCCGCAGCCTCACCTTCCTGCGCCCGTCCGGCTGCTGCAGCAGTCACCCCAGCAGCCTAGCTGTCAGCCTCAGCAGTCGCCGGTGCCCCAGCAGTCTCAGCCGCAGTCGCCCCAGCAGCCTGGCTATCAGCCTCTGGTGCCCGGTCTCGTCGAGCTCCAGCCTCAGGTGCCTCAGGTGCCTGTTCTCGTCGAGCTCCAGCCTCAGCAGCCTCAGGTGCCTGTTCTCGTCGAGCTCCAGCCTCAGCAGCCTCAGGTGCCTGTTCTCGTCGAGCTCCAGCCTCAGCAGCCTCAGGTGCCTGTTCTCGTCGAGCTCCAGCCTCAGCAGCCTCAGGTGCCTGTTCTCGTCGAGCTCCAGCCTCAGCAGCCTCAGGTGCCTGTTCTCGTCGAGCTCCAGCCTCAGCAGCCTCAGGTGCCTGTTCTCGTCGAGCTCCAGCCTCAGCAGCCTCAGGTGCCTGTTCTCGTCGAGCTCCAGCCTCAGCAGCCTCAGGTGCCTGTTCTCGTCGAGCTCCAGCCTCAGCAGCCTCAGGTGCCTGTTCTCGTCGAGCTCCAGCCTCAGCAGCCTCAGGTGCCTGTTCTCGTCGAGCTCCAGCCTCAGCAGCCTCAGGTGCCTGTTCTCGTCGAGCTCCAGTGCCAGTCTCCAGTGCTAGTTCCCGGCCAGCTGCAGTCTCCAGTGCCAGTTCCTCCAGAGCGGCTCCTTCGTCACTGCCAGCCTCCTGCCCGGACCCCGGAGCGGCTCCTTCGTCACTGCCAGCCTCCTGCCCGGACCCCGGAGCGGCTCCTTCGTCACTGCCAGCCTCCTGCCCGGACCCCGGAGCGGCTCCTTCGTCACTGCCAGCCTCCTGCCCGGACCCCTTTCCTCGTCACTGCCAGCCTCCTGCCCGGACCCCGGAGCGGCTCCTTCCTCGCCACTGGCCTCCTGCTCGTCGTCGGCCTCCTGCCTGTCCTCCAGAGCGACTCCTTCCTCGTCGCCGGCCTCCTGCTCGCTGCTGGCATCCTGTCCGGCTTCCCGAGTGGCTCCACCCACGTAGCCGGTCTCCTGAGCAGTTCCCCGTGTCTCGTCGCCCTTCAGGCTGTCCACCTGAGGGGTCCTGTCTGGTCTCTGCCCCGCCCCCAGGCTGTCCGCCTGGGGGGTCCTGTCCGGTCTCTGCCCTGCCCCCAGGCCGTCCGCCTGAGGGTTCCTGTCTGGCCTCTACCCTGCCCCCAGGCCGTCCCCCTGAGGGTTCCTGTCTGGCCTCTGCCCTGCCTCCAGGCCGTCCCCCTGAGGGTTCCTGTCTGGCCTCTGCCCTGCCTCCAGGCCGTCCGCCTGAGGGTTCCTGTCTGGCCTCTGCCCTGCCTCCAGGCCGTCCGCCTGAGGGTTCCTGTCTGGCCTCTGCCCTGCCTCCAGGCCGTCCGCCTGAGGGGTCCTGTCTGGCCTCTGCCCTGCCTCCAGGCCGTCCGCCTGAGGGGTCCTGTCTGGCCTCTGCCCTGCCTCCAGGCCGTCCGCCTGAGGGGTCCTGTCTGGCCTCTGCCCTGCCTCCAGGCCGTCCGCCTGACGGGTCCTGTCCGGCCCCAGGTCTGGTTTTTCTGGGTCCCTCCTCTGGGACCCCCTCCACCCACCCGAGTTGGTGCTCCCTGAGGGACGTCTGGGATCCGTCCCTTAAGGGGGGGGGGGTACTGTCATGATCCCAAGGACTCTGGTGTGCTTGTTGTTTCCTGTTTTATTTTGAAATTACTGTTGTTTCTTTGTGTGCTTTTGCTTCCTGTCTTTGTTCCTTTTCCCGCCTATTTTCCCCAGTCACCTGTGCCCCATTACCAATCAGCTCCCTCTCTATATATACCGGTCCCTTTCCTTTGTTCCTTGTTGGTTCATTTTGGTTGTGTTTCCCTGCGTTTGGTTCCTTGTGGTTTGTGGTTTTCTCTCCGTGTCATATTCCTGGTGTTTCCCTGCGTGTGGTTTCCTGAGTCCCTGGAGTCCATGCTACCTGTTTGTAAGCGTTTTTTTTGTCATTTATTAAAACCCCTTTTTTTCATCTGCTGGAGCCTCCCCGACTGTCTGCATTTGGGTCCTCTCCCTGCTGCCTAAATGGCTCACTTTGACACTGACCTGCTGATAATTCCTGCAGCTTGTGCTCATTTATACAGGCCGGCACAACGGACTGACTAACATACACACGTGAAGGAACATTGTAGTGGGGCTCATGCACTTTGACCGTCTGCTTAAATTCTGTATTCTCTACGACGAGTACGGTCTCACATCTGCTGCGATAAACACCCCTGTAGCGTTAGTTATTGCTTTGACATGGTCTGAATCTGCAGGGAGAAGGACTCGCCTTCCAGTCTGGTTTTGTCGCGTTCCGCTAATCAACACATTCAGGTGATGCCGTAAATGACATGTTTGAAGTGTTTCCACAGACATACCCGACTTCAGTTGAACAACGTTGGTATACAGTTTGAAACGTATCGTTTATTTTCGCTGTAACTAACCGGGAAACGGTAATGCTCCCATACAGTGGATCTAAATGTGATGGGAGGATCCTCCAGCTCTGGTGGCAGCGACACTACAGGAGCTTGACTAACCGGGCTAAGCCGACTAGCATGCTATAGCTGATGGACAACAACTGGTGCACTTCCAAAACGTTCCGCTACTCGAGACTGTGGACGTTTGTATCACAGATTCGGCCTTGCTTTCAGAACCGTTACACCCCTACTATGCGTGGAGGGTGTTGACCGACATCTGTAGCAACAGTAGCTTGGAAACAGCCCGAAGTATCGTGTAGAGTTTAAGCAGTGAACGCGGTGGGAGAACGTGCTGAGGAGACAAAGCATCTTTAGGGAGGATGAAAGCACCTCTTTGTGTGTGTGTGTGTGTATATGTGATACAGATGGAGCTTTAAGTGTGAGAGGGTTGAGTAGCTCACATACACACAAACAAACCCATTTTTGTTGAAGCCTAACTAAGGAGATCTTCTCCCTAGATACCATTCAGAGAAATGATGTGGATGCTGAACTTTTTGGGCGAGGGAATAGAAAGGGCAAAATGAACTCTGGCCATGAAAAGGAAAAGGGAGGGGAAAGGAAAGAAAGAGGACAGGGTTTGATAAGGTCGCATGGCCAACTTTTGTTGCTGTGGCAATGATTCCTCAACTCACCTTGCTCTGAGGTAATGACCACAGTTGACCTGACAGACATTATCTGTGTGTGGCATGATTATGAGTGTGGGAACATGGGCTGCCTAATGGAAGGCGTATTCTGACCTTAAAAACATTCATCACCATCGCTGCAGTTTGACTGCGGTTGACTCTCTCTGGGCTGCAGCCTGCCAAGTTCCACTGAACTATTAGTGAGTTTGCCTGCACTGTCTGCCTTTTGTCTGGTTAAATTACTAAAAATAGAAAAAAGGAGCTGACAGATGTTTGTAGATGAAATACCACATCCTACACCACCTAGAGCTCCTCATTGAAAATGGCATGAAGACAGGAACACTTGCATGGGTGTCTGAAAATATGTGCATCAGGTCTCATCAAAATTCTAGGGTTAATTTCATTTTATTTATCGCCTCTTCTTTCTCTCTGTTTCATCTTACCAATCTGCAGATCCATCCATCCACTCCCCCGCTCTTTTCTCTCCATGTGATTTAAGAGAGCGAGAGGTAGTATTATGCCAGCTCTATAATCCTTTCTCTCTGCAAGGCTGTTGGATCATTTGTTGAAGGGAACTGTAAGAGGCCACTGTGAGGGGCTAATGAATTAAATTGAGAAGCTCTCTTTCATTATATCACAGTGACTGAAGTGTGCTATTGTCCCTAAGTTAGCTTTGTCTACACTTTGTGCTCCTTGCCCTCCAGGCCAGTGCACTAATTCTGAGTGGCAGGGATAGAGAAGGGAAATCACTTGTTTGCACACATTTTCCTGCCAAAGTGAAAGAAACAGTGAAATCGGCTCTACCTGGAGTGCAGGATTAAAAACTAGTGTCTCACTGGGTTTCTTATCTACTAGATCGCACACACGCACACATACTGCACACACACTGCTCACATACAGAGAAACTCGAACATACAGAGGAAACCAAATCATAAATGACTAGAAGTGTTCTAAGATTACTAAGATTACTAAAATAATGAATTGGAGACACTTGTGTTAATCATCACCAGGGCAGGATGGAGTAAACATTGAAAGATTCATAAACGCAGGGCATGGTGACTTGCCAAAGCAATATATAGCCTCTACAAAAGAACATGATTTGAGTTGCTCCCCTTATGGATTTGTCAGATTACTGGCATGGGTCCTGATCAAAGCTTTTTTAAACCCTCCTCTAAGCAGCCTCGCTCTGAATTCCTTCCGCTAATTTATCCTCCCTCAGACAGAGGAGGAGAGGAGCAGAAGTGGTGGGAGACACACACAGACAGAAACGTCTCAGAGATGCTCAGCCCAAACAGCTTCCATTAGAGAGTTCACATTAGATTACAGCTTTTTTGTATGCAGAAAGATAAGTCTGAGTTTTCCTTTCCTGGACTGCTTTCCTTGGTGCTTTGTGTTGATGTCATGAACAAAACTTGACTGAGATCTCTACTGGCGACACAGCCACTTTTAGCTTTTTTTAAACCTGAGCTCAAGACTATTCTATTGTTGCCTATACATTTTAGTATTGATCATCACTATTAATCACTCCCAGGAACTGTTTAGTGGAGATCAAAGCAACACGGAGCTACTGACACAAGTTGTTTGTTAGTTTTCTCTACAGTTTAATATTGGGTTTATAAAAGTGTAATAATTTCTTCTGACATTAGCAGAGGCACTCTTTATTTCAGGTGAGGCGACTTGCCTCCACTACAGTACGTTGTGGCAAGCCCTGGTATTGTTAGTATGATGAGATTATCATTAATTTCATGAGTAGTAGGCAGTCAGGTGTCATCCAGCATCCAGTCTGTGTTCACTCCTGGCCCTCCTCAAACCTGTTGCCAGACCTAGAATTAGGAGACCTCATAAAAGGGAACTCTGTCTTTATATATAAATGTAGATATTTTCATTTATGTAAATGTAGACATCTTTGAATAGTGATCTGTTGATCTGAAACCTGTGTTGCACCCTCTCTTTGAACTGTGGCTTTGAAGCTCTTCTGTCTGATGACATGGGTTCTGGGCTTTGAGGCTGAGCGTATCCTTGTCTGTATTTCCTGGTGTAGCGGTGTGGCAATAATGATTGCCATAAAAGCCATTACCAGGGGCCCCGGGGCCACTGAGCTGTGGGTCTAACTTTATTACACCGACTCGCAAGACGGTAATTACGCTATGTCTACGTTGCTACGGCAACATGGAGGTTCTCAACGGCTAATGCAGAATTTATGTCAGGGGAGTTTGGCATTTTGTTTTCATACACAGTATTGCAGGCAGTCATTCAGTGTTTGTGTGTGTCTGTGTGTGTGTGTGTGTGTGTCAGTTTTTGTAGCTGTACATTTGTGTTTGTGTGCCGCCTTCTCAACGAGGGCTCATTTCAAAAACGGAGGGACAGAATGGAGGAGCTTGACCCATTAGTTGTACTGTCCACTATTTCACCTCACTGGTTCCATCGAGTGCTCAGCTGAACACTGAGGCCTGGTTTTTAGGACAACCTAGAAACACAAGCTATGTCAAACACTCAGAAGCCAGGAGCTTTCAGACACAACTAGCCTGAACTAGACTGATCCAAACTCTGCCTTCTTTGCCAGAGGGAAATTATCTCATCAAAATCACAGGAGCCTTATGGCTTGTGCTTGTCTTACATAGTCTAATATTGGCACGTTTAGGATTAGTTTAGTAAAGTGGGCCTTTTCTAAAGGTAGAAATGTGATGAATCAAATTACAATATTCTTTACCCAAGTCTCTTAAAATCTGAAAGTCTTTGAGAGTTTCACTAAAAGTTTCTCAGCTTCATCCTGGAATTAATGAATTAATGAATCAAAAGACTAGTAAAGCCACACCGAAGATTGCTGAAGAATGAGATTTTTGGTTTAAAGATGGCAGTCTACTCTGCAGTATCAAGGTGGAATAAGTGACTGTTCATTATAGTGGCTTCTGACACTGAGCCATGTCTGCATTGCTCTGTTGACTCAGAAGATTAGATCGGCAAGCACTAAAGTTAATCTGGCATTTATAGATTTCTCTCTCTCTCTCTCTGTTTGTGTGTGTGTGTGTGTTTGCTTGCTCTATTTCTCCATTGAGCACTTGACTGACAGGGACTTTGGGGCTACAGGTATTACCAGATGGGCACTGCACTGATCTCCTGTCTCTCTCTCTCTCTCTCTCTCGGGGAGAGTCATTCTAAAGAGAGGGAGCTCTTCCATTTTCTTCCGCTGCTGTCTGTTCATGTTCATGTTGTGTGCGTCTTCTGTATTTGATGTGTTTGAACCTCTCTCAAACCTGCAGGACATGAAATCACACTGATGCATCATAGACTGGGCTGTGGTCAAAAGTGAAGATTTTTTAACCAAGGAGGAAATTTACAACAGATGTGATCAAACAAATACAACAAACAATAAATAAATTGAACTAATGATTAAATGTCATCTTCAGCATTATATGCAAATGTGCTGGCTTTTGTCTTCTGCATCACCTCCAGTCAGTGCGAGCACCGTGTCCTGTGAATCCCAACTTTAAGAGCAGCTTTTGACACAGTTGACAGTGGTATTCTGATAAATCCATCAGTGGGTCGGCATATTTGACACAGCTTTTCAATGGTTTTCTTTCTTCCTGGCAAGAATTTCATCTCCACTGGCAACATTGACTTATAGCCCTTATAACCTCTGGAGTGCAGCAGGTTTCAATTTTTGGGCCAATCTTATTTTTCCCTGAGGCACATCATATGTAGACATTGCATTATTTTCCATTGTAAAGTTGACACTGCCTGCCAAGCCCAGCAGCCTCACTCACCGCTCTGACAAATTTAAATGCAAGAGTCATGTGGCATCTTGGGTTTTTTCTAGTGGTATTAGCCTAACCCGGTTGAGAAAATCCTGTTTGTTGTTTCCAAAGTAGTGCAGTCCTGCTTTTATCATAGAAATCGTACAGATTTCCCTTGTAGCTGGACTTCTGTAATAGTCTCTTAGATAGTTCAGTTTTTATTTTATTTTGTATTTCCTCGTCTTGCCAAACATTTGGTCCATCCTGCATCTTTTAACAGGTATAAACAACAGAAGTCTGCCTTGACCATAAGACCATGTAAATCATATTATTCTTCTTTTGGCATCCCTACTGTACATCTTTGGTCTGTTTATTTTAGGATTGATTTTAACATTTTATTGATTACTAGCACTAGATTAATGTCCAAGTTACTCCTCCTCCATTAACCTGTGCTTTTCCTGTCTGGGCCCCCTACTCTCAAATCTGCAATCTCCAGTTCATAATCTCTTTATAAATCGTTTCCTAAAACACTTTGTTATTGATTGGCCATCAGTTGTGGTTTTATATCTGATTATTCTGTTTTAGGAAACAATAGTCTCATAAGGTCAAGGCGGCTGCAGTTTTAAGGGCCAGGCTTTGCAGTTGCTCTGCACTGACTTCAACAGGAAACAACTGGCTTTCCTCTGATTCGAGAGCTAATTGGCTCTGAGGTTTCATAACAAATATTACATTAGTACTCACTTTGTACTATGAACGTTTATTCTTTAAATGGATAAAATTTTGGGACCAGAGTTGCAAGTGAAATCCAGTCACAGTGCAGTGAAATTTGGAAAGGGATCTAGCAGAAGGAACACATTACTAGCAGGAGGAACACATTCTCAGCAGGTGGAGTTGGGTGAGCTTCAGTAACGACCAGTCATTACCATTTAAAAGCAGCAGACTGTTTCCTAATGGGCCACAACGAGGATGCAGTCGACTTCTTCAGAGTCCCAAACTCTGTAGTCCCAAAGTACATATAACACCCCAAAAATGATTACACGGCTGCTTCCAAGGACAGTGTCATTTTTTTCAGGACACACTCTAATTCCTGCTTTAGCATAATGGTGCACACAGAGGTATTTTAGAAATCAATAACATCAATGTTAAACTAAGCACATCATATTACCATTACTGCAAATACAGTAAGAAAAGCAATCTGGACGTGTACATGATTGTATAAACTGACTGCTCCCTAATGCTGCCCTTGAGATATCACTGCTGCTGTGTGACGATGCTGGAGATTATATATAGTCAATTGCAAGGGAAAGACTTAATGCATCCTACACGCAGTTGTGGACAACTCTATTTAAAACTAACCCAGCAGAGACTATTAGAGTAAAAATTATATTTTAATGTGGTTTTGAAGGGGCCAGTGTGTGCACCACTACCAACTAAAATCACAAAATTGTTCTTTGCACTTGAGTTTGTGACGAGAGGTGGTCCCACTATGTAATGACCCATAAGTGGTGGTGCTCTCCTTTTTGCATGTGTGCTCTTAAAAGGCTTAGTGATAGTCACCGTGTGTCAGATTTGATTTTGTTTCGAAATATCTGTCGTTTTAGATATGATCTAAATTGCCCTGATAGACAGCTAATGTTGTTGTCAAACACGAATAAAAACACAAACAATCTCCTTCCCAGCCTCATTTCCGCTGAGAGACTCAGATGGAAAACTTAATGTGAGTGTTTGAATCACTTCAGTCACTTTAATGCTTTCCACATTATGCAAAAGAGCAATTCAGTGCAGGCGTTCAATAATGATATGCATGAAATGAGTACACCACAATGTTTATCTTAAATGGTTGTGTCCCTTCATTTCTCTTTCTGCTTCCCTCCTTTCTCTATAATTATTTCCTCAGTCCATTCCTGCATCATCTTCACTCTTTGCCTTCATTCTCTTCTCTCTAATTCTGCCCTCTCAGTCAGTATCAGACTGTAGTGTCTCAGAGGGACTGCAGTGATCTTCTGTTGCCATGCTTCCTTGTCACGCTTCTGTGCTTCATCGGACAGAAGATGGAAACGCTAAAAACTCTTCCCCAAATGTACTTCTTGAGAAACTTGAAGCTTAATGCCAGACATTTTAGACCTGGACCTGATACAGCTCTGTAGTTTAGTCTGATGGAGTGAACTCTCAAAAACCTCAAACCACAAAGGCACAAACAAAAGCACAATCAGTTAGTTGACTCACTTTCTATATTGGACTCCCATGGAAAGCCAGATGTAATATTGTACATAGATCCACACTGAATCTGACTGGTATAATTTTGGTTAAAATTGAGCTGTATGATTAAAAAAAGATGGGAAAGCAGGTTTCAGATCAAAACTTGACAGTGCATACAAACACACAAGTACTTTGTCATTTTATTCGATTTCTGCTGAAGTATTGCACTACATTTGTGAAGACAAGAATAACAGCATTATTAGAGCTGTGCCGTTACAGCGCAGTGAGGAGAACAATTTGCTGTGAAGTTTGCTCTGGACCTCTTCTTCCTAATGAAGTGATCTTTGACAAAGCTTTCTTGTTAAGAATAGTTGGTCATCATCAAAAACTTAAAATCACTGACTTGTAGAGGGATGTCAGCCACATTCATAATACATAGTTTCCCATCATGAATAATATAAATGATGCAAATGATTTTTACTGAAAGTAGTAGTGTGCCAGTATACCCTCAGTGCTTTCAACCTAACTGCAGAACTACAGACAGTATCAGTCAAAGTAAATTGTTAGTAGATGTTTTATGTGAATGTGGCTAGTTGGCACATTACTGCAAAAATGATTCTTTCTTCAAGGACCGCCAGTAGTCCTTGTACATTATTCATTGCCAATTACAGGGACAGAGTTCCCATAATTGCGCCTTGCTGTGCTGTTTATGCCTTCCTCGGTTCTGGGGAAGTTTGAATATGCTTTTCAGCTGCGCGTGAAGACACACACACACACACACACACACACACACACACACACACAAACTCCTTATGCATACAAGTAAATGCTTCCATGCACCTACACACAGACTGTACATACTGTGCACTTTACTGTAATTGCCTTATCTCTTGTGAACTCTATTTTGACCTTCACACATTTGAAATGGTCGTGTTGCTAAAGGAGATTGGTTTAGTTTTGCTCCCATTTGGCAAATTATATGCTTTTAAATACAGAGCAGGGCTTCTGTGTGGATGCTGTCACCTTTTTCCTCGTAGTTTACATATTAGTGATCAAGAAAGCGGTACTCATCTGTTTGTCCATCAAGTTGTATGACAAGACAAATAGATACAACATACAGCTATAATTGCAAAGCCACTGTTTAATTTTGTCTACAGGAACAAATGTCTTTAAGTCAGAGAGATGTAAATTAAGGGATGCATTTCATGTGGTTATGGTGAGTGTAAGATCCAGTATCTCAACCATAAATCTAATGGCGCTTGTCCTTGTCCTACTAAAATTATGTAGCTGTGAGATATTTGTGGTTTTATTACTTTCTATTATGGGGAATGCCAAATGCCACATAAATAATTTCTACTGCAGAGAAAAGAGGATTGACTCTTGCTGTTCCTTTGTCAGACTACCTCACAGCATGAAGTAATATGTGCTAAACTAAAAGGTTTATCTGGCGGCAAGATTGTTGAAGTTCTCCTTCCTTCCATGACTCCAGACTTTCATTGTTAAATTTTCAATTCGTTATTCTCTCCTCTACCATGTTGCTAGTCTTGTCTCAGTCCCATTAACCCTCATCCAGCGCTCAACAGCCCGGCTTATCAAATCCCTGTCACATCTACTGTATCTGCCCTCACTCTTACCATTTACCTGCCTACAGATGTTGCTATCTAACTCTCCTGCTGTGCTCTTACCTACCTACCTTCCACCCATGCCCTATTAGTGTCACTTGTTAGTCTCTTACCAGACATTTAAATCTTAGCCCCAGCTCTCCAGCATGATAGGTAGATTGACAATACAAAGAAAGGCAGAAAGATCATGCAGGTGTAATAGCAGGAGGTAAAGCTGGAGAGTGGTGAAATGGTGCTGATAGTGCCACAGAGGAATGTTTTCACTGAGGCGATAACACAATCTCCTGATAACGCTGTACATTACTGCTATGCCACATTGGATGTGTACATCCAGTCTATGACAAATTTAACTTGGAATTTTTGGAATTACTGGAATTAAAATTTAAATAACACAATGTGCCAATGTGAAGGTCTAGGAGACATTTTTCCTTATTTTTAAGAAGATATGGGACCCTTTGATCCCCTCATATCAGGATGTATGCTCAGGTAAATTTGGTTTGGCAGGTCAATTTTGATATCCAGAGGCTGATGGGTCTAAATAGTAAACTTTACTGATCTGGAATAACATTACGTTAAACCGTGATTAAGAGATAGCTTAAGTGACTGCAACATGGACAACCCCTGCAGGTCATTATTTTTAATTAGTACCATCTTCTCAGTCTGTTACCTCTGTCTTAACTGATAATGCTGCTGTTTGTCAGCAGTCGTTTGCACCTGCCGATAACATTTAGCAGTACTGCCAGAGGCCTAGGTGTCAGGGAGCTTCAGGGATGTGAAGATGGATACTCTATGTGACAACTTGTGGGACACGAGTTGCAAATTTGAGTTTTATAGGGGTTAAGGCTTGTTACAGACATTTTGTGGAGAAAACACATTTTGAGACCTATAGTGTGCATGTGAGTGTGTGTGTGTGTGTGTGTGTGTGTGTGTGCTCGTGTGGTTCCATCCCTCAGGCTAATAATCATTGCCTCTCTCCAGATGGAAGAGTGTACCAGACTCAGCAGAGGTCTTCCTGCTTCTTCAGGGCAAGGGACATAGGGGGTGGTAGTTTGTGTGTGTGAGTGTGTGTGAGCATACTTGTTTTTGAGAGCATACAGAGGGAGGTATTGAACTGTCACTTACTGAGAATCCTCCAGGGGATGAGCATCACACAGAGAATAGGGGCAGGAAGCCAAATTAGATAGAGGCTTTTGGCACCATCAATCTACAACAGACAACTTTGTTATCACATACCTTCAGTCACTTGTTTTCCTGAAAAACTGACAGCGTCACTGTCTGTTTGTAACTGTGTGTGTGTGTTTGGTGGACGCAGTCATCTCCAGTACTTTGTGGTACTATGTGTACTTTTTTCAACATGATTGACGGTGAGAGAAAAGAGAACGAGTACTGCTACAACAAGAAGAAGTAGAAGTCAGTAGTTTGCCGTGGATGCTATCCCTGGAGTAAACGCCATTACAGATAGTATATATTAACTGTTCTGACTGAGCCACAGCAAATGGGAATTGAATCAGCATGATACTCTATAACAACTGAATATACACAGCTTTCGCAGAGGAATCAAATGGTTGCCTTTCTGTACATACAAAAGCTTCAGTTCAAACAAAACATACTGAGAAACAATAACGAGCATCTTGGCACATAAATGATTCAGGAAAGACTCTACAGGCAAAGTTGTGTTGATAGATCCTGACACGTAGATCCATATGCAGAGATTCAAGGTACCTGCGCTGGCGTGCCCTTCACATAATAATGTTTATCTTTTTCATCTATCTTTACTGTGATATCGTGGTTTGTCATAGCATAGTTTAAAGTCCAACTGAAATCACATTTAGTCATCCCTTTTTGCAGTCTAAAATAATGTCAATGAGTGTTTTATATGTATTATTAATAGTTTTGTATTAAGAAAAGGAAGAAAAAAGGTCTTTGGGGAAATATCAGAAATGCTCCTTTTTGTCTCAGCCGGGTGGAAGGGCAACATGTTATGGCCAGACAGCGTGTTGTTAGTGGTATTGAAGAGTAAAGACCACACCAGCATCCAACGGGGCCGAAGTGACATTTGCAGGTACGTTTACATGGTGTTTAATGTGCTGCAGCTGAGCAGCTAATTAGCTAGCCAGCCTGCAAACTGACGTTAGCAGTGAATGTGAAACTTTTTTAATGTTGAATGTTTGTTTGGTCACTCGTTCAACAAGCTAAGGTGCAGGACAAGACGTGTATTCATGTTTGTAAGTTAGATAATAAGGAGACATTAGCAGGGAAGCTAATGTGGTTTCTGTGTCTGCTTTGCCTATGATAGAACGCAGACGTTTAATGCTTTATGTAAGCTTTGATTGGAAATAACGCCTCCATCTACGTAGACAGATATGGTATTCCGTCAAATGAATGTAAAACTAGGGTGCGCCATTATGAAACCAAAAAATAATCAATATACATTTCCCTTTTGGTTTCAGTTTTTTCTCAGAAGTGAACACAGGAAAAGGGATTTACAGAGCAGGTATGAATGTGGTAGCAAAAAAAAAGCAATTTAATTTCAATTGGACTTAAAGCACAGGCACTTGTAGACACATACTCAGCACATACTTTTTTCCTCTCGTGTCCCCTCGCACAATTCAGTTCAGGTTCTTCAGTTCAATTCAGTACATTTTTTGACAATATTGTCATTAAAATGCTGTATTCCACGGATCTATCTCTTTCACTTAGACAGACACTCGCTGATCTCCACTCTTTCACAAGCACTTTTTTTCGCACAAATACCAGCAGAGAGTCGCATTTTTAAATGAGCGAGCAGCTTCTCAGGGTGCCCCTTGCTTTGCTTGAATGACAGGTGGAAATGGGCTCCTTTCTCACTTCTGTCACAGTGCAGATGTTACAAGGTCTAGCCTACCTGTAGCAGAGACGTCTCAGAGAAGAAATGGGCCACAGAACGCCCACTCAGTGTTATTACACATAAATGTGCTCGCCCACACTTGTACATACAGCAGATGATTAAATGTACAGTTTCCTCACGACTACTTGTGGGTCGTGAGTCAGTTATTCACATTCACTGATGCACATGTTACACACACTTAATGATGACAATGTCCATACAGGTGCCAGATTACTTTATTGTACTGCAAAAACAACAAAAAGACAGTCTCATATGTTACGACTGGGCTCACTTCCTTCTAAGCAAAGATTACAGCCAGAAATAACTCAGTAAACAATGTAACTACAACTGTCATAAAACTAAATGATTTATTAACACACAACATGAAATGTGCAGCCTACTCACCAACAAAATGTATCAGCTATGTACGTTCAGAATAATGAACAGTAGGCACCTTACATAACTCGCAGTGATTTATTATTTTGTGGCATTTCTAATTTATTGTTTTTGTTATTTAATTATTTATTTTCTTTATTATATATAGTTTTAAGGGCTAAGAGCGCCAGGGCACATGCATTTCATTACATTTGAATGTACATGGTAATTTTTAAGTGTATATGACAATAAACTTGAACCTTGTATATAACATTTATCTTAGCTAGCGTTAGTTAGCTGCCTTATTTTCTGACATTAATAACTTTGGAAACATAAAAACATGGCACCACTAATGAGGATACATTTAACATTGCGCTTGTACACTTCTCTCACCTGCAAATACAACAAAAAAGACAGTCTCGGATGGATAATATAGCTATCCTGACTGCCCTATGTTACAACTAGGCCCACTTTCTTCTATGCAAAGATTACGGCCAGTCACTAATATACCAAAGCTGCTACTGCCATCTACTGGCAAAAACAAATATCGCTCTACAGCAGGTGAGTTTTAAATGATACTAACCAGAAAAATAATGGTGGGGGGACCAAGGTAAAAACAAAAACTAATACAATAATAATTCTTGGCATAATCTTAGCCACTAAATTGTTAAGGTGCCACACACACACACACACACACACACTTAAGCATTCTTGTATTTACATAATACCACATAAATCCACATCTACAGGCACTAGAGCAAAAAGTGACTTTAGTTGGCACATTAATCATGCTATGAGTACAGGGCAGTATCTTTTCAACTTAACAGTATATTTTGTCATTCACCTCAATCAATGTAACACTGCTTTTTCCACTTTGTCTGAAAACATGAGTGACAAAACATTTTTGGATATTTATTGTTTTGCCTTCACCATCTGACAAAAGCTCTCAGCGCTGAAGCACTAAAGAAATTCACAGTAAATTGCCTCCCTCATCTGCCAAGTTAAGCTCCCATGGGGAGAAATGAATCACTGTGAGAGAATTAAATCTCATCTTGTCTGGTCTTGTTCTTTGCCAGTGCTTTAATGCCTTTTAATGTTGTGATAATTAGTGTAGCCAAGAAGAGTGAGAAGATAAAACACACAAGACATTCTCTGTCTGCAGCAGGTGTGTTGGACTGGTGCCCCCTGGTGGTTGAAGTGTGTATGTTGCTTTTTTGGCAGGAAGACTATGCAGACTTGACTTCATCTGCTCAGTATCCTGATGCACTTAGTAATAAAGAGGCAGTCTCTCTGGTGCTATTGTAGTAAAGTAACTGGCAGTTTGATAATGATTCAGAATTGTTGTTATAGAATTATATAGGGGTCAGGTTTGAATGATGGGGCCTAGGCTGAGATGAGGATTGTGCATTAGAAGGTTGCCATCTAGAGTCAGGATGCAGACGGTGCAGAGTGGTGCCCTGAGCTAGATGTGTTAGCTGAACCATTTCATGGGGTGAGATGGAGAAGTGAGTAGCAAGAGGGTTAGGGGGGAAAAGGCACACTTTCATGCTACTCTATTCCTACCAGCCCCTCCTCCCTCCCTCCCTCCCTCACACCCTCACACCCTCACACTCACACACTCACACTCACACACACACACACACACACACACACACACACACACACATACATATGCATCTCCACAGTCACTAGCTTTATGGTTGACAGACAGATCTCCCAGAGGTCTCGGAGGTCCCCAGGGGAGCCGGTGGTCAGTGAGGTGGATATTCTTAATGTCAGTCCCTGACTGTCAGGGCAAAACACCTACACTTACTGTGAGGTGGTGACTCAAAAGTAATTAGGACATTTATTAATACAGTATAAGAAACTGTATTAGTATCATTGATGTATAAGAATACCACGCCAGCAAGATGTTTCATCATACTGTGTTGCATTGCAGCAGCTATTGTTTTAACTTTAATGTAAGGAAGATAAAACTCTCATTACGTATTACTCATTGTTCTTTATTTTGCTTCCGGGATGACTCTGACAGCCTGTCCTGCTGCACTGAATGAGGTGCTTTAACTACGTTTGAGCTTAATTTTCCTCAAGGTTCCCTTTTATGAAAGTTACAATATAAGACAAACTGCTCCCTTTGGTTCTATGTCCATATTATAAGCTTTTATGTCCACAGATTTAATGCCTCGGTTAAGGTAGAAGATGTGTTGCAAAGGTATATTCAGATATGTTGATGCTTAATGCAGCTACATTCATAATGACTTTGATTTGAACCCTTTTTTTGCAGTGACAATGTGCAGTACATCTAACAGGAGGCATTGTGCGCTGTCATCAACACCTCTGAACCCTCAGTGTTTTTATCTCTACACCAGAGACTAAAATCACACTGAATCACTCCTCAACCAGTCCAAACATGCCAAATCTATCACAAAGAGAGTTGTTAATTTCATATCTTTTGTTAAGACAAGCATTTGGGTGTTTGAGTATTGTGAACCAGTAACTCGCTGGAGACAAACAGTCTGAGTGGCTAGAAATAGAAATAAAGGCACACCAAAGTCAGAACACCAACAGAGATGAAGCAAAAATAGCCGGCTAATTCTACCTCTTTTTGTCAGTGTGCTTCATAATCAATCAAGTCTTTCAGAGCTGTACTACACTGATAAGGTTTGCTATTGTTGATATACTCCAGGTTCCTACAGCTCTGTGGATGGTTGTAGCGTGTGAACCAATAAATGTACAAAATGTGATTCTCCTTCTGCCTTAAGACAGTGAGAATAATTAGCTGTAAATCAAACCTGATAATCTCAGGCTTGTGTAGAAATAGTACTCACACTGTGAGGTGTAAATACATATATACACACATTTTTTATACGGTTCATAAACACCTGACTTTCAAGACACGTCAGACTGAGACGTCTCTATTAGGACTAATACTGCAACAGTAACTGCTGTTAAAGACAAACTCTTGTGAAAACACCTGTAATGTCTTTATAATTGCAGCTTAACATTCACGCCAATGCAGCAAACTGAATTTCATGAAATGAGAGAGGGAGAGGTGGAGGTGCTGAGAACCATTACAAATGAGTTTATGTCAATAATATCAAGAGCCCTATTTTTTGGTGTTCTTGTTTAACCACTTTAGAGCTTTTCCTGCCAAAATCTAATGTCTAACACGTGCAAATCAGTAAGTAGGTCGTACTTCTCTCCGCTGCCACGGTACCAAGTTGTTTCATGTGCTTCCATCTTCAAGGGCCATCTGAATTCACTCTGTAAGACAGAGCGTTGACTCCACTACACCCATTTCCCTTTTGACCACCATACAGTGCCTCATCACATCTCTTCCCTCTCTTTCCATTCTCTCCATCTTGCTCTCTCTCTTTCTCTCTCTCTCTCTGTCTCTCTACATCGCTCTTCTTTTTTTACCATGCGCAGAAGCAATCATTTTCTCTTGCATCCTATCCCTATAGTTTCAATTTCAGCTTGTTCATCATTTGTATTGGATCTTATCTTACGTGTCCCCATTCACTCTCTCTCTCTCCATTTCTCTGTCTCTCTCTCTTCCATTCTCCCCCTCTCTCTCTTTCTCTCATCTTGGAGACAGTAGTGTGCTTGCAGCTTCAAATCTAAGCCGCTGCCTGTCAGGCTGCTCCGTTTAAGCGCTCTGCGCTGCGCTGCTCTCCTTTCCTCTCCTCTCCCCTATGCGCTATACTGCACTGCACTGCACTGCTCATCTCTCTTCTCCTCACATCTCCATCTCTCCTCCTTCTCTTTCTCTCTTCTTTCTCTTTCTCTATCTGCATCCCTCTCACACTGCGCGCTCTTATCTCTGTTGTGCATTGCTGTGCTCTTCTCCATTGTTTGGGAAAATACTGTACACTCTGGGTTTTTTCGCACCAGAGCTGAGTACACTCCGGCTACTGGTGGAAGAGGATTCAGATGCTCCTGGTGCTCCAGGTTTGGCTTACCTCGGACTCTTTGGATCTGTGTGGGCCGGAGAGGAAGAGTGGGCAGGGGGGAAGGAAAGAGTGGGCAGAGAGCTGCCCAGGTGAGCTTCATCTGCTTGGGGAAGTAAAGGCTTCAAGGTGGTGGCGGTGTTGGTGGCGGTAGTGGTTGATGGTTGTCCGTCGAGGGTCATGCCCTGGGACTTGCGTGCTTTTCCGCAGTTGGAGTTGGAGACCCTCTCCCATTTTTGCCCCCCTAGTGGGGCAGCATTGATCCTGGTGCCGGGAACAGTTGCCGGGCACCAGTGGCTGCACCGTGAAGAGTGGGCACCATGAACCAGCTGGATGCACCACGGCCACTCAACTGGACCATCAGAAAACTGTGCCATGCAGCCTTTCTGCCATCTGTACGCCTGCTAAAGGTAAAGGAACATGGGGGAAGGGAGTGTGGGAATGAACTAAAAAATAGATGCCCAGGGAAATGTACAGTAAAATATGTCAGGCAGCCCTTCTGCTATCCTGCTACTTTCTGAAGGAAGATAAGTAGAAAGAGGTGTGAGGATACAAAATGAATGCTGGAAAAGCTGCTATGCCACATCTCTGGTTTGCTTCAAGTGTACTTAATGCATAACCCAGTGGATGTAAGGCAGGCATTAAGGGATAAAGGAAAGGATGTAGTTGAAAATGAAGAGAAGAGTGACAAAACTGCCAGCATAACACTCAGAAGGCAGCATAAAGCTTTGGAAGTATGGGGATGCGCAAAGAAGGGAGTATAAAAATGGAGACAGAGGAAAAGCAGGAGCATGATGTTAGAGAGATGCACATAGAGAGTGAGATAGAGAAATGGAAGTAGCAGTGACAAAGAAAGTGTGTTGAGAGAGAAAAAGGAAAGATATATGAATGATTTAGAGCAAGAAAAAATGAAATTGGGGAGAGGACAAGACACTGACAGCAGGAGATGGGAAGAAATCAGAGGGTGAGAGTGGATTACAGGGGTCCAGTGCTGGAAATAGAAAGAGGGTTACACAAAGGGTGAAGGTGAAGAGACCAAGCGAAAGGAATGAAAGACGGGGAAAGGAACGGTAGATGGTGAATGAAAGAGGCAGAATACAAGGAAAGAGAGGATTTTGTATGGATGGGTGAGCACAAATGTTAAACTGGAGATGACAGAGAGGACTGAGAAGATTAAGGAAAGAGGTGGATGTGCAACATCAAATCCCAGTAGGCAGGTGTTAAAATTAATCCAGCAATGCACCACAGTGTAAAGCCTCATGTAGGACTTGTGCATTTTGTTAGAGTTAGACCTTTTCACATCATCACCTGAGCAGAGGTGTGTGATATAATGTGTGTGAATGAGTGTGTAATCATCTGTGTATCTGAGCATGTGCGGGTACATCTGTGTATGTGTGTTTTATTGCCTTTGTAAATTCAGAGTGCTTTTATATGGCTTGTTTGCAGACATTTGTAGTCTAAAACCTCATCTTTATTCATTCATGTGCTTTATAAGCCAGTTACGGGCACTCTGTCAGAAGGGCTATTGTTGGAGGTCTTGAATGCCTGTTCAGCCTTTGATCTGGCTTTATCAAAGTGTCTCACACAACAGTGTTGCTGTGATGTTGAACCACACAACCTGAGTGCCTGGGCTCACATGTCAGGAATCTGCATTTGTATAGCCTGGTGAAATGAATATCATTGTAATCCTTGATTGAATGCGCATCGGGTCTATTTGTGTGTGTGTGTCTGAGAACGTACACAGTGTGGTTGTTCACACTTGCTTTACTGTGGAACTTAACACTAGGATGCAGTTTTGTTAGTGTTGTCACTATGCAAAAATCCACTCACGAAAGTTTGAGTGAATTTACACAAATCAGATTCAGTTTTCTTCCTAAGCTGGGTCCTTGGATAGATGATGTCATCAAGTGTGACTTTTTGGATTCAGTGCATTGACACTGAATAAGTGATTCCCTCTGTGGGCTCATAACTACACCAAAATAAGTTTTATTTGAATTAAGGGCACGCAGCTGTGAAACAGAAAATGTTCCCATCCCATATTCCCTCTGTGTCCAACAATAGTTTATGAAGCAGCTCCACAACACCATTACCACGGTGGTGTCTCTGCTGTTTATCTCAGGAGATACCTCATCAAATTAAATAAAAATATGTTGTAAAAATAATGTGAATTTTCATTCAGGTCTGATCTTTGCTTCAAAGCTTCAAGCTGATTTTTCATTTTGAGGTTAAAGCCTCACAGTTTTGGTGTCAGTAGCAGCAGCTGAACCTGTAGCCTTGCCTGTGTGAGCACCATAGATGAAGCTACAGAGGCTTATGGCCCCTGAAACTGTATGTGAATCCTCCTAGGGAGACGTCAGGCTGTCAGTGTGAAATTAAAGTACTAGGCCTGTCATTATTGTTGGAAATTTCTGCACGACAAGCACTTTCCTCCCATGTCCCTCTAACTTATTACCTGCCCGCTTCTGCCAACTTCACACTTATACTTGTGTGTGCATGTCTGCGTGACTACAATTTATAGGCTGTCAGAGATGTTTCCTGTCTTCCTTGGGCAGGAAAATATGTCCAACAGATTGTGTGTGCGTGTTCGTGTTTGTGCATAGGTTTGTGCTTGTGTATGTGCACTTGCCTTTCTCTGAGTATGTGCATTTGTAACACAATGCTACAGTACAGGCACTTTGCGGCAGATTTGTACTCTGCAAGCGCTGGTGTGTGAGCATATGATTTTGAACCCTGTGGTCTGCTCAGACTAGTGGGAGAAACAGTTACAAAAAGCCACCATACCTGGCTCCTCAAAGGTAACCAGTTATGCAATCTAATCTCATGTCTTATACAAACACACATAACCAACCTAACCTGCTGATCCGCCCCCAGCCAGTGCTTCTTTTATGATTCAATGCAGTTAATCAAAAACATATTACCAGACAGTTTCACCACCTTCTTAACCCACCTCCATTACCCTTAAGCTGACCACATAACGAGTCAAAGCGTGTGTGTGTGTGTGTGTGTGTGTGTGTGTGCACGAGACAGACCTGAAGCATTCTCAGATATTGATCATTTGAAGATAATTATTTTCACAGCGGCAAGACCCAGAAGCACATAGCATTGATGTGGAATTGACTCTGTTTGACGTCTTATCCATTAGAGAACCACGGCTTTCAATGTGTAAAATTGTGTGTGTGTGTGTGTGTAAATGTCCTTGAGTGCAAGCCTGGTGAGGTTTATGTCTATGCTTATGTGTCTGTGTGTCTTTCGTATTGTCGAGTTCTGTGTCAGTGTAAATGGACTTTAACCAGTTACCTTCAATGAGGATGATTTTCTATCTAGTTATGCAGAATGCAGATTTGTTTAAGTTGAAGATATCCCCAAAATACTTGCGATATCGCTACACACACTCAGTTTTATTAATGATCCTGAACTGAAAATGAATCAAGTTTGTACTGACATGAGTGTTCGACAACTGATTGAATTCATTACAACAGCTTCCTATTGACCTTTAGAATGGCAAGCAATTGGTCAAGTGCCACTTCACACAAGAGTAATGCCCCTATTAGACAAAGGGGGGAGAGGTGCTTCCTGAACTAGGACACCTAAAAAGGGAGGCGAAAGCACACCTCTGGTCCATGTGCTGTCATCCTGTGTGTCTAGCCAGAAAGCCATACAGTTTGTAGTTCATATGTAGATTTAATCAAAATGTTCTCTCTGTCAGAGCCTGACATGTCTTGTTCCAGAAATAATTATGTATTTGCAACATTGACAGCTGAGATTTTTTACAAGTTTAAGCCGGGATTTTGTGCAGACTCAGTGGGATAAAGTGTGAAACGGGGAAACAATATTGGACAGAGAGTCGGAAATGAAAAATCTGCTTTCTTTCATCCTTCCTTGGCGACTTCAGCCTCTCTTGTATTCCACATTTTGATTGTGTGCTTTTTAAAAATCTTACTTTTAATCATTATACTACATTAAGTTGTCCTAACTGCCTCTTCTATACTAGTTTCAAGGGCATTTTATTTTACATCTCCTTGCTCTTTTAGGAAATCAGTGTTAATACCTCTTCAGTGCTGTGCAGTAATTGTGTAAAGAAAATGCTGCATACAGTGAATCCAGTAATAATCCTTTCTCTTCATGAAGTCATTCATTTTCTGTCCTCCCTCTCTTTGTCTCTACCTTGCATTTTTCTCTGTCGTGTTCTTTCTGTCTGCCTGTCTTTTCTCTCTTTCATATTCTTTTTCTGCCTTTTTCTGTTTTTGTTACAATCTCCTCTGTCTCTCTCTCTCTTTCTTATTTATTCCATCGCTGCCCATAATCATAAAGCATGGATAACACTCCATCTTATGCAAAATACATGGGGGACGGGATGTTGCTGCTAAAAAAATAAATATATCTCTCTAATGCTAAAAATACATTTGTGTTACATAGAAAGATACACTGTTGGAGTGCTTTATATCATCTAGTTTGGCTGCGAGGAGTGAATATGTATGGGAGTTCATCAGCAATCTAACATAATAATATCCATAAACATCTCCTATTCTTGATTTTATTTCTGACACCTATAATATACAGTATTAGCAAGGAGCAAAGTATAATCTGTCACCCATAGGTGGCACCACCCATTTTTGTATCTACAGAAGAGACAGTAAGGTAGAAACAGTGGATCTCAGCACGAAAGTAGTTATGAAACTAACTAATCTTAAAAGCATGGACATTTTAGAGTTTGATATAGATGACGGTTCTTTGTACCCATACATCTGTACTCTTTTGGTTTATATCAAATATTTTTAAGTAGTATATTCATTTTACATGAGAACAGTACTTTCTATAACAAAACTGATCTGTGTTTTCTCTATGTATCTGATCTCTGTTAGGGAGTGGGGGTGGGGCCTTTTAAATGATACAGATGTTGCACCAGTGCAGCAGCCAACATTGCTGCACCTCAGCGTATCTTTGTCTGTACTGACTAAAGAGTGTAATACATTCACTGGGTTGATAACAAGTGTCTGTTTAGCTCTGTTCAGTGTGATATGATATCCTGCACAAAACATCCTATTACTGTTTTGAACTGATAATCAGATGTAATGTGATTGTTGGAGCAGTTTAAGCGTTGCAACATGATATTTTCAGCCTGAGCTGAGTCTTTGCATTAGACTCCTTCTGTACAACAAATGTTGTGCTTCATTTACACATTCTGATAAACCATTAAGAGTGGGACAGCGGGGATTGCTCCAATTACCAAGCTCTCAGAAACCACTGATTATACGATTAAATTTGCCATGCCGCATGATAATGACACCCATATGCACGTTACATTACACTACACTTTGTGTGCATTTTGTTGCTATTGAGTTCATTTAAGCAGCGAAAGTACACTTAACATATATCCAAACAAATGACAGTTTTCTCTGTGCAGGGAAAAATAAAAACATAGTTACATAACATGTTTTCACATCATTACAACAAACAAAAGATGCATTACAAACCCTAATTGAAAAAAATACATGAAGAAAACACAATTTACATATACACAAATAAAACATCATTATGTGGAAGGGAATTTAGCATATGTACAAAGAATTACAAACATTTCTGCATGTTGTTCACTTATGTTTTACAGTGCACTGGAGGTCAGTCTTGTTTGTTCCCAAAATTCCCACACTCTTCCTCTCTTACTTCTACACCTACTGACAGATCCCAACATGTTGAGAACAAATGCCACTTGAGTGTTGAATGAAACTGGAGGAAACAACGTGTTGTCACGCACACGCCTAAGGGAGGGTCCTTTCCCCTTTCTCTCACGCTTCCTCTTTTTCTTCTCTGGTGTGTGAACAGGCCTCCAAGTCACACAGGATGTCTCAAAGCTTGCGTGTTTGTGTCTCAATTAACCAGCAAATACCGCATTTATGCGATTTTAATTAAAACAGTATCTCAC
Organism: Macquaria australasica; assembly: GCA_005408345.1. Taxonomy (NCBI): domain Eukaryota; kingdom Metazoa; phylum Chordata; class Actinopteri; order Centrarchiformes; family Percichthyidae; genus Macquaria; species Macquaria australasica. The sequence goes on from SEMN01000550.1 coordinate 38,438, forward strand.
TAATGAGCCAAAACGAGAACATAAGCTGCCAGTTAACACCTAATTCCTTTATTCTAGCACAGATTCTTTATATTTCATATTTGGCATGCTTCCACACGACATCATGGGAAGTAAAACAAGCTGTTTGCAAATTTGTCTTTTATGCTTTCTAAAATATCTGCATCTTTGAACAAGAAGGCAGCTCGAGGAAACAATGTATCGTCATGCTGTTTGTACTCTTTGTTTCTAAATGCATTTGTCCTGAATTAATGCAACAGATAGTACAGAAAAACACTACCGACTAGTCAGCTGCTGAATCATTTATGAGAATCGATGCTGAAAGGACCTGCAGTATCAGAATAAATGTATAATTTGGCAAACTATTTCAAGCTTTCACTGTGGAATTTTCTCACAAGCTAGTGTACAAACATGAGTGGCACACACGCATGCACACACACAAACACACAAATGCTAATTCCATATCCATCCACCCACAGCTGTAGTCAGAGCAGCAGCATCCATGACACTTCTGGTAGAGTTATGAACTCTGAATGCTGACCTTTGACCTGTAAACTGTCAGGGGGTATTATATGCTGGTGATAGAGGGCTATTTAATTATGTATAAGGACCGTAAGCCATGAATCCTCCTGATATGTTTTATGTACATTATATACTGGCGTAGAAAGTGTGACCCCGGTATTGGGAGGATTTATAGTGTGCATTTATGTAATAGTCTCTTGGGATGTCTGTGTGTGCAAAGTTTTCTGCGTGTAGTTTGTAGCTGTTGGATTTTATGTGCAGCTCTATGCTATTGCATGTTTCTTTAAACCCCCATGTTATATTTGCTTTGAGTGCAGTATTGCAGAACCTAACCTTTGAAGTATTTGAACATCACCGTTCCTCCGCATGTAGACATGGCTGATAAGAATACCAGGTAGAACCTGACTTGAATTCAGACCCAAAACCTTAAAAACACTGAAATGTTTCTTCTTGTGAGAATTTACAAAGTAGGAACTACTACGTGATGAGGAAACCATTAAGGTACGAATACGCTTAATTGAAAATACGCTCACAGGCTTTCTTGCCAAGAGTTAGATGAGAAGATCAATACCACTCTCATTTTTGTCAGTTCAATATGAAGCTGGAGCCAGGCGCAGCTTAGCTTAGCATAAAGACTGGAAACAGGGGGAAACAGCTAGCCTGACTCTGTCCAAACGTACACTACGTACACTGCAATGTATCATTTTTACACTTTGGTAAAGTCTATGTCCCAGAATATCGAGCTATTCTGTTAATACTCCATGAAATTTAAAATTCTCACATTCAAATTCTTTACACAAATCAAAGTATAGAGGTGGTATAGGAACTTAATAAATCACTTTAATTAGTTAAGTGGTACTGTTGTAGTGTGGGCTCACCTAGAATGGGGAATGTTTGTCTATGTATCAGGATTGGCTGGTTGTGGTTGTCTTTAGTGCATTATGGCATATTCATATATGTATGGATCCTTTGACGGAATTTACAGCTAATCAGTAGGTCAACAATTAATCAATAAATCCACTAATCAATACATTTCCATTTAATCACTCTCACATATGATTGTCAAGGCTGTTAAGATAATGAAAAGCCACGCTGAGGTGTGAGGTGAGGACGGGAAAAGTATTGAAATTGCACCCCGAGCTCAGGAGACTAAAATTAGAGGCCCTCTAATAATCTGAGAGCTGAAGCCATATTGTTACTGAGGCGTGTGTAATCAATCAAGCTGTTGTTGAACTGAAGCCAGCCAATCAGTGCTACTTTGACAGTGTGGTGAAATGCAGCCAGATTAGTTGAAGTTTGAAAATCAGCACCATGGACAGCGACTGCACAGCTCCTCAGACTCAAAGCTCTGATATTGCAGACACAGTGATAGTATTTTATTTTTTATTCAGTACAGTCAGTGTCATTCTTTAGGGCTACCACTAACAGTTATTTACATTATCGCTTAATGTACCATTTTTCTTCTCATTCTCATACTTGTTTTGTCTATAAAATGGCTGGAAATAGTGAAAAATACTAGTAGTAAGTGTATGAGTATAAGTGACATATTTGTCCAATCAACACTCAGTTCAAAACCTAAACACATTGAGTTTATTATCATATAAAACAAAAAAGATGGAGATCCTCTTATTTAACAACCCAATATTTTCCTGAACGTTTGTTTAAAAAATGACTCAGACGATTAATTAATTATCTTCTCCTTTGTCACACGACTAATTGATTAATCGACTAATCATTCCAACGTTCCTATACATAATTGTACTGTACTTTTGGCATTGAAATAGCTTCAGGGACTAAAGTCATCATATGGTGTAAACAGTTCCACTGTATTTTAACAAATGTAGCTATAAAAGTGATTATTTTCTATCACGGCACTTCCCATTATGTTTTACTAACAGTACATGTGATAAGACTGAATGGGTGGTGTAGATTTTGACTGTTTTATTATTTTATTTTAATATACGGTAGTTGACAGGAATGATACAGTAGCCTTAGAATGAAATAAGATAGCAAGTCTTGCCCAGAAGTGAGATTGGACTTTGACTGGCTATAGGTGTGTGTGTGTGTGTGTTACAGTGTGTGTGACATGAAATGACATACTTGCCCTTATTGGAATCTGCACTGATAGAGTGTCACCTGTTTAAACCTGAGACAAACTCATGGGAATGGACGTGTTGGCATGCCTGTCTGTGGATGTCTGAGCATGTGGTAGTCTGTAAATAATTGATATGGCCTTGGTAATTGTGGTGTGTGTTTGTGTGTGTCTTTGTGTGTGTGTGCGTGTATGAAAGGCTGAGTCATGATATAACGTCTCCAGATTCTAACCTATTATAAACGCTATGCAAGCTTCTGGTTGCCTGCAGTATATTAGCCCGCACTATTTGTTGACCCAGTTCAACGCCCCAAAACTTGGTAGGTAATTCTTATTTTTCACACCCAACCTGCCTGGTTGCTCAAATTGAGGTGCCATTTATCACGCAAAGAATACAGACTGAGAAGATTGAATATTATTGTTTTCACTCTTTGCATATTGCTGATTTAATATTTTTCCTCAGCGCTGAAGGATATCAAACGTTTGGAGCTACAGTAGTATCTGTTGCATAAATAGTTACAGGAGTTTGGCCTTTATCATTTTAAGACATCAAATAAATACAGAAAGTGTTTATTAGTTTTTATTCCTTCATTTTAGGGTTGCCTGCACATATGGTTGTTTCAGCTCTGCAGATTTGTGGAGTACACATTAATCATTGTTATGATTTTTATTGAATTTTAACAGTACACTGAAAAAAACTTAACAAACATTGTTGAGTTTCTTTGCAAAGAGATGGAGAGTGAGCTTTGTGGTTGGCTGCTAATGATCTATTCTCCATGAAAAGATAGCATATCTGGCACCTTATATGTTGTGTTGGAGGGTTGGTGCTGCAGTGTGACAGCCAAACGAAAAGGAGTGAATAAAAGTTCAGTAAAATTTTTTTTTTAATATGAAGAGTGTTGAAAGAGAATAAGATTCTTTATGACAGGAAGAGTCTTTTAACAAAATGCTTTGATCTGAGAGAGCATTGGAACAGAGCGCTCTCTCTCTCTGCCTGTCCTGCCTTATGTAATTTCTTATTTCATCACTCTCTCGATCTGTGCCTTTCTATGTTTCCCTCCCTGCTTCAGCATCCACGTCTATCACTGTCACTCTGATAAGTACCCTCCACAACCCTGTCTTATATTCTCTCTATTGATCAAGAAAACCTACGCCATCAGAATCCACTGCATATTCATACAAAAAACCTCATTTTCATCTTACTGTATCACATTGCCGTTATTATATCTGTTCATATTCAAGGTGCTTTGGTTAAGCATCTAAAGCTCCTGTATGAGAGCAGTTGCCATATTTAAAGGAATAGTTTGACATCTGTCTGTCTGTTAAGCACTGTATAAAGCAAGAGCCAGGGCCCGATTAGCTTAGCATAAAGTCTCAGCTGGTTGCCTGGCAACCTCACAGTGAGGACAAGACTCCAGGAATTGTCTGCGCCCCGGCCGCTGCTCGCCAACAAATAGTTCCAGCACGTAACCCCCTGTAAAACCGCAACTCGCTGTTTTCCCCTGCTTCCAGTCGTTATGCTAATCTAAGCTAAGCTAATCCCCCTACTGGCTCTTGCATTATACTGGCACTGATTTTCTCATATGACTCTGCAAGAAAGAAAATATGCGTATTTCTCAAAATGTCAAACTATTTTTCCAACATTGTTCTGGTCTCACATAAAGAAAGGAAAGAGCTCAACTGATTGGCCAGCCCACAAAATTCCTATAGTTCAAATGTTTTATCTAATTGTGATTCTGGCACTTGGAACCTATTATGCTCTGATGTTGTTCTGTTGTCCAGCTGCCCAGCAATGTGCTGCGCTGTGCATTGTAAGTGGGACAGGTCACACACAGACATTTTGGTCAATACCCTAATGATCTCCTCTGTCTCCATATACACTTCTTTATTTAAGGCCTTTAACACATTTTTATTGACACTCAATATGTGGTCTTCAATAAGAGTTTGGAAACCTTTCAACCATTCAAAATTGCACTCAGGAATGGGAGCATTTTCTTACTCTGCCCTGTTCTTTTTTATGATATCGGCTCAGCAGGAATTCACACCTGGCTGTTGATGTTTCCTCTCTATAAAAATGCTGTTTTTCTCCATCACTTCCCACTGTCTGAGAGATTACTGTACAGTAATTCATCTCTCTTCCCCTCTGTTGTTAGATCTTTGTCAACATCTGTCTCTCACTCTGTACCCATCTCCCTGCCAACACTGTTTTCTGCAGCTCACAAAGTGTATTGTTTCAGTGTTAGTGATCTCACTCAGGTCGTTAGCTGTGAGTGGTGGCACCTTAAATCATGCTGGGGCAGCTTTAGTTCCCCCGAATGCCTCCTCAAAATGTTTCCCTGCGCTTGCACTTGTGAAAAACACACTAGAACACCAAAACAAAGACACACATCCTGATAAATATCATGCACATACAACACCTCAACACTCTCATTTGCACACAACAGCTAACTCCCAGAACACACACATGCAAGCACCTAAAACAGGTAAACCAGAGAGACAATGTTATTTTATTGCACGTGTGTGATTAGCCCGCTTCCTCTCTGGCTTAGAGTTGCAATGATGCTTTTAATAGAAGTGTATTCCCTCTCCAGCAAAATGGAGTCTATACCCAGTGGAGGCATTAGGGTTTTTTCCTCGGCTGAAATGATACACACATGCACTCATGTACACACACACACAGACATACATGCACAGAACATGAAGGGTATTTGAAGATCAGCTGTAACATTAGGCCTCCATTTTTTTTTAAATCTGGTGAGAAATAGGCTGGATTCATGTGTGTCACTTTGGGCCTCACAGGAATTAAGACCACATGTATGCAAATTGTCCTCTCCATTTCTGTTTCCCTCTCCATCTTTCCTTCCCTGGATCTCAGCCTTTATCTCTATGCTTCTGTCTCTTTTACTCTCTATATCTCCTCTCAACCTCCTCTATCACTCTAACCTTTGTCCCCTTTAAATGGGATGAACAGCTCTAAGTCTCACGGCACAGCTATAGGACAGCACGCTGGGGAGATCTACCAGCTGCAGTCAGTGTGTGTGCATGTGTATGCATAAGTCCGCCTGCGTTTCAGTATAAATTTGTTCCCAGTGCGTGGCTAGGTACAACTTACCGTCTGTTGGAAATACACAGGATGGATGTGGGAACAGGACTGAGAAAAAGAGCGAGTGTGGAAATGTAAGAGAATGCGAGAATAGGCCAATTTTATCACAAAGGTAAATTACATTGTGTGAGTAAGTGTGTGAGTGTAATTTGGCTTAACGTTGAGTATGTTAGAGACATTAGAGGGAGATGTGTGAGTATGTGTATGTATGTGCCTGCTTGTGTGTCTTGGGGCAGGGGGGCTGTAAATTGGATATTGGGACATGGAAAATGAAAGTGAACAGCATGGCCACACAGGGCTATTTTTGTCCTTCCATCCATCTCTCAGTCCTTCTCACGCTCGTTCAGTTTTGGATTCCTCTCTCCCCCTCCTTCTCCCCAACTTTCCTCCTCCCTTTTTTTCTCTCTCTGTCATCTCTCCCTTTCTCCTCCTGCCCAATATATCTGATATATCTGTGGCCATATCAGCTCAGTCGAACCAGTCCACCCTCTCAATATCCCATCTCTTATTGACCAGTCACACTTCCATCTTAGACTGTGGGTACAGCCCCTACCTTGAAGGGATGACTGTCATTTTACATCTAAGAGGCTATTATAGCAGTGCTCTACACACAATTTTTACAACAGTCAGTCTAAAGTTATCTCTGCAGTCCCTCTCATAAATCATTTCCACACACAGCCTTTTAAATGTCCGGCATCCCAACGTCAGATTTTCAGTCTTTCCCATATTTATTGCATAATATTTAGTTACGTAGTCAGGGTTTTTGTTCCCTTTATTTATTAATTTTTTTATTTTTTACATATTCGCACTGCACTGAAGTAGCACTGTTGTTATGCCCCTTGGGAGAATTCTTTGGAAAATTCTGCAATAGTTATGCAGGATTTACCTCCACTCCTTTTCATCTTTTCCTTACCCGTTTCTACAGTAGACAGCTCAGCTATGGTGCATTAATGTGTATCTATGAAAATTCAATTTCTGCCTCAGCTACAGTAAGAGATGATTTTCATACAAGGAGAAATGAGGGTCACTCTGGCTGACCAGATAGGTAGCAGGTCGGGATTTATTGGACAGGAATGATACAGAATGTGATCAAATATAGTCAGAAGGTCATTTGTAGAAACAGTCACTGTATGAAGAATGTTGACTAAAGAACAAGTAAATGTTTCACAGAACAGCTTGTTGGCATTTCAGCATGGATTTTTGTGAATGGTTGCTCCCATGTGCGTACAGAAGGCACAGAAAATGTAAAACAAAGCATGGATTGTCATTCGTACAAACAATTATATGCAGCCTAAACATCATTTTATATACCTGTACGCTACTCTATACAGCTGTACAGTTAAAGCTTTGATATTTCTGTAAATACATGCACATATGCTTCTTTCTGTTTTTAGATACTTTGCGCAGCACATACAAGCAGTATGGATGTTCTAACACTGTGCCTCCCTCTAGAGTGTGCAACAACAGTGGCAGAACATCAAGAGGATTATACACTCACTGAGGACAACCAGAGACTTAGACAGCACTGCTCTCTCCTTTCAGCCTGATCCCAAAAGGCAGGACAAAAGTAGGATGCATCACTTTCCCAGAGAAAAGGAGGGAGGGGGGGCTGGCAGAAAAATGGGAAAGGGAAGAAAATGAAACGGACAATAATAAAGGAAAAAGAACGAACATGGCTAAATGGGGAGAAATGAATGAATGAGCAGACGGAAAGAGGTAGAGAAAATAGGATGCAGGAAGTCTGTGTAATGATGAATGTGTGCCCGGTGCTCTGTGGGATTTTTGGCAGGTGATGTGCCGCTGAGCAGCAGCTCCAGTCCTGCCAGCAACCTTATGTAATGAAGCTTTATCCCCGTCACTCCGTGAGGGTGAGAGGTACAGCGGCACATTACCTTCTTTCTACATAAGTGCCATGAAGAAATATGGAGCTGGAGATCAGTAATGGAGAACATAAATGGGGCTTGCTTGCTCGGCTTCTCATTTGTGGCTCTTAATAGATTACATCTCAATCACTTTTGTTAAAATGGGTTTACTTTAGAAAAAGACATTGGTCTTGTGCATTTGACTTTAAAGGTCGATTCAGTTGCAGTTGGATCGGTTGCTGAATCATCAATATGCTAATCAGTGCAAAGTACTGACCACTTTAACTTACAACAGATTGAGGATGGAATTATTCGTATATTTCAGCAAGTAAATGGGTGTCCTTGGCTCTTACTAAAAGTACAGTGCCAGTTGTTTAAATTACAATAAGTAAAAAGGTCGCTGCTTAGGGCCCTACAGACGCCAGGAGGCCCCTAAACTGTTAAATTACAAATGTGAAATCTGCTACTCTTTTTTGTCTATTATTTTACATGTTTGATCTTTTTTTAATGTAAACTTTCACAAAAAGTGTACAATGTACTAAACAGAATTGATTAATCTAGTTGTAGAATGATCAAGGCTAACTAAAAAAACAAACTATTAACGATATTGATTAACTATAAAGTTAATGAGACACTGAGATGATCTTTCCAGCTTGACACTCTGGCTTCACATGCGCAGATTTACACATGTACATCAATGAGTAAATGATCTGGATGCAAGTTGCATGTAAGTGGTGTATTATTTCAGGATTTCTGCTCGCTCTCTCTTAGTTGCTTTGCCAGGTTTCTTTTAAAGGATCACCACCATTCTTACACAGGTTTTTACAGTCCTATTTCAGGTCAAAGTCACAGGGTCAGGAGGACAGGCAAACATTGCATGGTTGAGTGGAGCTGGGTTGAAACAGAAAAAACAACCCTTTTTTTTAACTTGTCAATCAGGAGAGGTCACATTTGGTTCAGCGGTGTGTAACACATACGGAGTCATGTGGAAAGCCAGTAATGCACTGTGTTGGTCCATTTTCTGCCATCCCTTGTGACATTTCACGTATGCTTTTATCTTGGGTTACTCATTACCCAATGAGCGCATATCCATATTGTATGTTTTTAGAACAGACCCCATGTTTGGTTTGAACCCATGACCTTGGCTTTTTTTAAGACATACTCAAATTTACGAGCTCTGCAGAACCAGCTTTCTTGCCCTGAAGTGTATTATGTGTACGTGTGTGAGTGTGCGTTTGGTAAAGAGGGTCAGGTTCTTCACAGTAGCTGCTGCCAAGGGAGGCAGACAAAGAAAGCCTAGACCACAGAGAGGCTGGAAATGAGAGTAGCTATTTGGGGAAACCTCACACACTCCCCAGCTCTGCACCGCAGGTGAAGAGAGAGACGCACATGAGTCATTTCATGGGCAGACACCAGCTCATGAGTACGCATGAGGATGCAAAGTACACATCCACTGAGACATTAATGTATGTATGTGTGTGTGTGTGTGTGTGATAGCATATGTGAAGTTTAAATTGTGTGCATTCAGGCACTTGCTCAAACATGCATGCGCACACACACACACACACACACACACACACACTATCTCTCTATCGCTTCCATATTTGCATGTTTGTATGGAGGAATTTCCCCCATGGAATTGAATAGATTGATAGAATGGGGCAGGTCGGCGAGGTGGGAATAGGGGGAAGGAAAGCAATTAAAGTGGCAGTCAAATGGTAGCGGTGCAGCAGAGCATCGGATGGAGTCAGTCCCTGGCTTAATTACGCTTAGCGCACACCACGAGATGTGTCATCACGACACACCAGAAGAGCAAGGAACATGTGGTCAGGCTTCTTGTTAATGTGCGATCTGACGCCACTGTCACCCATCTGATATCGTAAGGAAGGAGGAAAACTGTAAACTATAAATGTTGAGTGTGACTGCTAAGTCGCTGAATGAGTTGAGACTGAAAACACACACTGTGAGGTGCTGACTGACAGACTTTGTGAAGAACAGCTGACTCAAAGATAATGCAAGATCATTTTAGAAGCTGATTTTATTTCAGATAGAGGAATCTAACCTTTGACCAGATTATTTTATGGCTTCTTTTTTAAACTATGTTAAACTGTTTGTATTCAAGTGCATGCTCTCTCCAAATCCATTATTTCTTGTTCTCCTTTGCACTTATCTTTTGTTCATACTAGGGGTGGGAAAAAAATTTAGATACATAGTGATTCTTTGTGTTGAACAATTCCACATTGATGTGCTTATCCAATGTGTTCCCCTAGGCGCAGACTGTATGCTGAATAGCTGACAACTCACCTCTATCTGACCAATTACCTTTACAGTATATACCGCAGGAAAGTCACATTTTACTGAAGGAGGGAGGAAGAAGCTGTACAGTAAGCAAGATGTGTCATGCTAATTTCTGTTGCAGTACCACATATGTGATTCTGCATAATGTGATGCAGAATCACATATGCTTGTTGAAGCTCCTTGAGTATTTATATCAATGGAAGATATGATGACTTGCTCATGCAATGTAAAGTCAGCTGTAGCATACAAGTTAGCATGCTTATGTAAAGATGATAAATGATTAAAAAAAGATCTGATTTGGTTCATGTTGGATGTTAATGATTATTCTATTATAAATCATAGTGAGAAGATGCTTTAGGATGAATCTCAGAAAATGCCAAATTGAAGCACCCTAGATCTAAATCAAATTGTGAGATTTCCAGCCTCAGTTCATAAATGGACTTCACTTATATAGCGCTTTTCAACCTTAACGGTTCCCAAAGCTCCGTTCAACTGCCACCACCCCCAAGTCCTCCAGATTCCTCACATGTCCCTACTTCTCAGTGTTTGTCTTACGGGAACTTGTTTGTGGGCTGACAGCCTGACAGCTAGAGAGGAGAGGAAAAAGAAAGCTAAAGAAAAGGGAGAGCGAAGAGTTGAGAGCTGGGAGGTGATGAGGTGTTTTAAAAGTGGAAAGAGAGGGGAAAAAATCCCATTTTCAGTGAGAAAGAGAAATAGAGAGAAGTGAGGACTGAAGGCAGTAATGAGGCAGGATGGGGAAAGGAGTGAAGAGGTCCAATGTAAAGCAGCGAAAAACAGGAATAGAACAGGGAAACAGTGTGATTAGTAAGAGAGCCTGAGAGCAGGAGAGGACAGCGAATATGGGAGGGAGACATGTCAGAAATGGAGAGTGAAAACCTGGTAATGAATGAGGGTGTGAAAGAGACAGGCTGCGGAAAAGAGAGAGGGGAAGACAGAGGTTTCACTCGCCCTGATCCTTAGCCAGCTCTTTTTGCCTTATCAGGCCAGTCCAGACATGGGAGGAAAAAACATGTACCCACAATGCACAGTGGCTCTTGCCCATCCGCCTGGAATGAACCCCTAACCCCGTCCTATCAGCTCAGAGGTCGGCTGCCAGTGCCAGTGGCTCTTCTTCTCTGGATTCAGGGAAAGATTTGTGTGCAGAGCTCAACAGATGGGAAAACACACAAACATACACAAACACACATGTATGCCTCAGACTCAGCCATCGGCAATCAGAAGTTGAGTCCAGGTCGCATCACAGTCTGAATCTTTGTCCAAGCTGGCAGTTCAGACATGAGATACGGGGAAAAAATTGTACACAAGCATGCAGAGCAAACTTAAAGATGATGTTTTGCTGTGTGTGAGTCATTGATAAACGAGTTTCCTCTTTGATTCACGCTAATAAATCTTCTCTAAATCAATCTCTAGCAAAATGGAAGCACTGCAGAATGTCTCCCCAATGGAGGAATTGGAGGTTTTCATACAGCCAAAATGGCTTTTGAAAAATTTGCACACTCACACGCCTGAATGGACACTGAAAAATTATTACGCATGTGCACCAGTCAGTCAGGAACAGAACTCAGCTGCACTGAGCTACAACCCCTGGCGATATTGAGGGAAGCTGATGAGTATGCTGTCTAAATGCACACATTACTTAGTGCCACTACATTTATCACAAGGCTTGTTTAGTGACATGTAATTTGCAATGAATTGTCCACACTTACCTTATGTGCATTTAGAGACTAGTCAGACGTGTAGTTTCCGCTTTAGGTCACTTCTAAGGGCCTCTCAGTGTGTGTGTGTGTTCATGTGTGTTTACTCCCGTGTGTGCACCACCCTTTGTGTGGGATCAAGGTAGGTCTTAGTAAGTGTGACTCTCACTGATAGACATTGATGAGGTGGCTGATGAGTTTGCAAGGCCATTTCCTCAGTGGAAGGGTAAAAGCCAGCGGACTATGTGATGTCATTTCAACTTGACACAGGCGTGAAAAATCAACATAAAAGCCTTTCGAATCATGCGTCTTCCATTTGAAATTAGATATTGTGCACGGTATGAGAGTGAGAAACAGACAGAGAGAGGGTTGGGGGGGGGGGGGGTGACTTATGCACTGTGTGCGTAAGGGTGTGAATGCAGTGTCTTAAAACTCTCAGTGGAAATTACATTGAGATGAGATAAGATTCTGCATCCGCAATACGCACAAAAAAAAAATGTAATGCAAAAGTGAAAAATCTCATGCGAACAGAAACAGGAGGAGCAATGATTCTTTTTCTCTGCAATGTCATTATCCATCAGTATATACATCCTTTGTTTTACCCGTCATATCATTAGAAATGTTTACTTGTCAGGACAGGTGACTGCAGCGTTTACAAAAATCAGACCCAAGTCTTTGTTCAGGGTGACATTGTGTGTGTGTTTGTGACAAGTGAGTTCTCGATGTCCAGTTGTTTCTGTCCATCTGTTGTAGATTAACCTGCCTGTCTCATTCCTGCCAACCAAATGTTACCGTGTGTTCCCATGGTGCCGACCGGAGCACACCTGTTCGATACACCACGACATGACAGACAGAGTTCATCTGACTAAAATAGCACAGGTTAAATAGTGGAGAAGTATTCATTCATTGGCTGTTTTATGGTGATTGGCTGGTGATTTAGCAGGAAGCTCAAAGGAGGAGCAGCACTTCAGGTATCTGTAAACCCTTTAAAAAAGTACTTCATTCAGTCATTCATTTAATATACTGCCTACTTATGTATGACTTATTGTTTTAATTAGAAAGTAGAAGGTTTCTTTATCTATGGAGAGACCAAAATGTTAATTTCTATGAAGTTGCAGGAGCAATAGTTTTGTTTCTGACTTCTTCAACATTTGACTGATTTGGTTGAAATGCATAAAGCCCAGACTAATCTGACAAGACAACATGGCAAAATGCCAATCACTTTGGGGAAGGGACCAAACGGCGAGGCTTTCATGATTTGATAAGATGATTATGCATGGTTATAGCGTGAATTTCTGAAGTAAATGTGTAAATAGGTTTTGACATTATTGTATCGTTACGACTGCCTTTATTTATTTGTGGTATTTTAGCAGTAAGTACAGTAGAGCATATTATCAACCAGATATATTTTCCAATACTAGTTAATTGCCTTTTTCTGCTTTTTCAGAAATTAAAACAACCAAACTTGAGTGTTTTATTGTGCTGTGTTACACAGCGTGTAGAACTTGAAGTGAGATCACTCTCAACATTAATGTAGATATGTGTGTGGGATGTCGTGAGTGGGTGTCCAGGTAGTACTGTGGGTCTGAGATGCTTTATTTAAAAAGAGATCTGCTGTCAGTGAATGATATTTAGATAAATCTGTGTAAATAAGACTGGATGCAAGTGTGTTTATGTGTGCTTGTGCTACGGACCTCAGCTGACAGACATGCAGGTAAACTCTACTGACATTTAGCTCCCACTGCGAGTGTGAAAACTTGAATAATTATGGATTTGCTGACCTAAAATGTAAAGCAAAGGTTATTTAATGAGAAATCACACTGTGACATGCACCTGCTTTTTGACACAGACGAGTTGGGGTCCACTGGAAAGCGAAAAAGAGAGAGAGAGAGAAAGTGTACAATAACACACCAGCTGCACTGTGATTGCTATGCTGAGAGTGTGCGTGTATATGTGATTGGGGGCAGTGCTGATTGGCTGATTATGTAGGTGATTGTGCTGTCGTCCGAGACCCAGCTGGCCTGACAGTTCATTTCCCCGGACATAGTGTTAACTTGACACCATTAAACTCACCAAATTAACACTTGCATGCTACACAAAATACAAAATGCTGATAAAATGAATGCCTCTTTTTTAGCCTACATTACATTTTTTTAAAATAGTAATATAAAACAAACTGAAGGCTGGTCTTGGCCTCTGGTGCCCACAGTTTAAAGCTCATCTGACTGATTTGATTTTAAGGACTCAGGTAGCAGTATCACTTCTCACTTGAGAGACTAAAGTGAACAAACCTTTGTTCTGTGCTGACCTGCTGATCCATTCATTACAACTTGAACTGAGCCCTGACAACGAGAATGGGCCCATCTGGGCTGTATAATCAACCTGCTCTGTTAAAAAGGTCTTGTACTTACTAAAACTATGATGGTTATTCTTGCTTAATTTGTCACTGGATGACATTCATTCATGTTAATGTTGCACCTCTATACAGCCAGAGCCCCATTAGGTATTATATAACTGATTACATAATACAACTTCATCATTACACTGCTAACACTCCTTTCAACACTTCATCCACTGGACAGCTACAAAGCTCATTTGAGTTCCCCGAGATCATTATGTTGCAACTCCACATGGAATCTTTCTAAGTGAATCAAAGAACAAATTATAGTCAATATCTGTTTCTTTTATTGTGGAGCTATCCCTGTCTCTGTGTTCTCGCTCTGTCTCTCTCTCTCTTTCGCCTTGCCTCACTAATTAATAGGCGTTTGTATGTTTTCACTGCATGTATGTTGCACTGAAGTAATGATGTGTAAATACAGGCCATTTACTTTACCATCCACTTCCTCTTTGTCCAATTAGAGGGCATGACACAAATCCCTGCTGAGCAAGGACAAATAGCACACAAACTGGTAATTATCTACGAAAGCAGGCAAGATGCTGCTGGCTGAGAAAGCGTGATTGTTTGAAGGAGATTGAGACGAGCCTGGACAACAGATGTCAAAACCATGGACACCCTCCCCCAACCTCCTCCCACCCACACTCCCACACAAACGTACAGTATACAGATGTTGTGAATAGCATTACACTTTTTATTTCACATTACAGTAACACACCTTTTTACTGAGTGATGTCATGGTTGAGTCAAAGCGAGGTAGAGAGACAGATAAAGAGAAAGTTTAAGAGATACAAGGAGGGCAAGGCAGAACAATGATCATGCGGGTGTAGCGTTAATTTCAACATCTGACTTGCGCAAAAATCAATATAGTCTGAGCTTTTTTGCTTCATTGACAAACTGATCTCAGCAAATGAGAGCGTGTGGACAGTATGTGAATGTGTGTGAATAACATACAGTAAACAGAAACATATGTCTCTGTTTTTGTGCCCGCATGTGCAGGCATGTGTGTCATTATGCGTATGTATCACAGACAGGGTACAAGGTCATTTTGTGCCAGGCTTTTTGTCCTTATTATCCTGTCATGTCTGTGGTTAAACAAACTATTGCCCCTGCCCATCCAATTAGACCGTTTCCCACAGCACACCACCAATGACACATGAACAGACACTCCATTAGCAATGATAGAGATGAGGGAGGGAGCAAAGACAGGAGAAGGGATGGACATGTGTCTGTCCTCTAGCTTCTTCCCAAAAAGCTGCCTGTCATTAGCAGACGCAAAGTTGATCAAGTCGTGAGAGAGAGCAAGCAGAGATCTGCCGGCTTGCCCGTCGTTTTACATAATGTTTCAAGTCTCACTTGATTGGTTTTCATGTTTGCCTGTAATAAGTAGCCTACAGGAGCTGCAAAGCAATAATATCAGCACATAACACGCACTCACTTTCATGGTCCTTGTCTTACACACACACACACACACACACACACACACACACACACACACACATCCAATAATGATTCATAATAGAGATAATGAATTCTATTTGCAGTGCAATTATAAGTCTGTCATATGCTTAGATGCGACTGATACTGAAGCTGTTGTGACAAGTCTGGTTGCAAGGATCAAAAGACTAACTCGTAATTTTGGTGTCAATTTGGTGTCCTTTGACGTTTCCACCTATTCAAATGAGTCCAATTAACATGATGCTATACTGTCATGCACACTGGTGTTCATGGGTAAACACTTGACAAATGCTTTTTAATAGATTGCCTGTTAGTGTGGATGGATGATTGTTCATCTGATGAGTTGGGTTTGAGGTTCATCTGTTTTTTTTCCTGCAGGAAAATTTGTGCAGTTTGTGGAACAATCATGTAAAAGTCTTTGCGTGTGTGTGTGCATGTGTGTGTGTGTTATGGAGTCAGTGTATTCATTCTGTGTGAAACCAAATGTAATTGGAAATTTTTTTTCATTTATTTTGCACAAAAAAACTGCGGAAGGAGCTTCACTGTCAGTTACTAATCGTCTTTATTGGAAATAGAAATAGAAAATAGTGAAAGTAAACATGATTAAAAATACATTGAAAAGAAAACACTGAGTAAAAGCGAGGCAGGTTCTTCTGCTCAGATAAGGTTGGATTGAGGGTCTGGTGTGTTGAACTTCTAACTGATTGCAATTTTGTGAATATACGAAGGTCGTGCTTTGCTTTAGGGACAGAATTTGGGACTCTAGGCATGTGACTTGGACTGAAGTCTAGCATCACAATGAGTCTTGACATGGCTGAGGGGAGTGCAGTATAATTTGGTTTTCACGCAAACTTGACCTGAACTGGTGAAAGGATAACTCGCAAAACATGCAAACAGCACCTTACTGCAATGAAAGAGATGAGACAAAAAGAGAGTTAGAATTAGTTTAATTTCTTTTATCTTTTTTATTCATTCTTTTCATTCAACTTCTCCCTTTATCACATTTCCAACCATATTGCATCTCAACATCCTTAAATGGCTTTGTGCTGAAAGTGTAGGAGGGACAAATCATTTTAATGAGTCTTGCCATTCTTCCTCCACCCACTTCTAAGCCTGTCTTTTAGGCCAAGGTTCATCTTGATTTAGCTGACAGGCTCTTGTCGTGAGTGTGTGTGGGAAAGGCTGAGCACAGAGTGATTGGTTCACTGATTCACACAGAAAGAGGAAATCTGCCTACAGTTTATACAGTGTTCACTGGACTGAGCTTGTGAACCTGATAGTAGAGGCTTTGACTGCCGATGTTCTTTAAGGAAACATGTCGCAGCAAAACAGAGAAGAAAGATACTAAACGTCTACACACACACACACACACACACACACACCAGTGTTTCCCACAGGTCGAAATATACTTTGCGGGTGGAGGGTTTAGTTTGTAAATTAGAAGGACAAAATATAAAAAACTTTTCAATATAATGCAGTCTAATTCAACACCATCATTAACTGTACCCCAAAAAAGTTGAATCAATGCCTCTCTGACACAGTGTCACCAAAAAATGAACTAGAATTGGTTTATGGCAAGGTGCTGTAATGACATGGCAGGCGTGGCTGAAATGGCAAAATTTGGGTATGGCTGTATGGCTTTTCCTAATTCCAAATAGCTGGACAAGCTAATAATTGTGAACCAAATTCAACAGTTGAAGATGAAAAGGTTTCAACTAATTGACACACTGAATATTTTTGCAGTTTAGCTTTGGACATGAGAGAGGTGGAAAGATTGAAAGATAGTGTGGTGAGACATAAAATGCTTATTCTAATGCAGCACACCAGGATGTCAAATCCACCACAATGGGTAATTGAGTGTTTTGCACCAGTACCATTAAACATATCAATGGGACCATGTCTTGGCTCTGGCTTGCTTGTCAGTGAAGGAGGCACATCCTTTTGGTGAAGAATAGTCTAAAAGCATCATACAGTTTGCTGTCAGATTCAGTCGTGATCCAGTTGAATAGTGTCAGACTTGGTTTGGAAAAGACTAACAATAGATAGGCTCTGCTGTTTTTACTTGATGGATGAACAAGCATCATCGAGGTGGCCAGGTTAATGTCAGTAAGAACACTTTTGTCACTGGAGGTGGGTCACGCTCTTTGGGAGATTTGAGTTTTCTCTCGGTTAAGGCTAAGACAGACTGTTGACGACATAGAGTACCAGGGAGACGAATGCATTCTTACTGTATGTGTCTAAGAGAACTCAACAGCCAGTATAGCAGTCTGTAACAGTGTTGCATTTAAATGACTTTTTCAATTGCTCCTGAAGAAATTACCTCTTGCAGCTGCTCAGATACTGTGACATCGCTGGTTTGTGACAACACCTTCAAAATGCAACCTGTGCAGTCTCCACATACTGCATATATAATAAACATCAGGAACTAACTCGGCCTCCAACACAGTTTTTACAGAATCGTGGTCTAGCCTTTCTGTAATAGGGAGAGCAGCATCTAACTCTAGCCCATAGCACATGTTGCATTACCCCAAATATTCATGAATTAGATTATACCGTTACTAATAGAAAAAAGGTATCATATAGAGCATCCACATCGGCTTTGGAACACGATTAGTGTAAACTCAACTTGTCACATTTTTGATCCTGGATGTACTCTGTGCCATTGAACAGACAGAGGCAAATAAAAAACTCTCTGTACAAAAGGTCAGCCTGACCCACAGAGAGGGTGTGTATTTGTGTGTGAACGTACCCTGACAAGTGTTAGGTGTTAGCTAGGGTGCATGAACACTTCAACTAGAAATAGTTGCTAAAGAGAAGCCTGTTTAGCATTACATGTGAACTGCAGGACGTGATAGGCCCTCAGCACAGATTTATAGATTTGTCAATGATCTACAGTATGTTGTTCAGCTCCTGCAGTTTCTCAGATGAAAGCTGGTGGTCCAGCCTAATATTTGTCTGATATTGAATGCAAAGGTTTTTGTGCTGCCTGGAGTCAGAAACCTGCCACCGTTCTCTCCAGGTCAATAAAGCTTAACTGCCCTCCTGGCTTCACAAACACTGCAGACAATAGCTGTGTGCAGTCATTGATGTCCTGACCCAAAGTCCACCTGCTTCTGGTTTAGTGCCAGAAAGCTGCCTGAGGGTTTAGTTTCACCTAGAGATGTAAGAGCCACAAAGCTACTGAGTCATTAATTATCAGCACTCTTCCTCTGTTATGACAGCTGAGAGAACAGACACTTCTACTCAGACAATCTAGCCTCAGTTGCCTAAGATACACCCTTCACGTCCTAGAGACCTATCTCTCTGAACTCGGGTATAACCCTATCAATCTAAGCCTCAGCTCAGCTGCGCTTATCCCCTCCAACTTCCTCCTCATTAGACACAGCAGTGGTGACACAGGTGTAAAGTTGAGCAGCTCTAACTGCCTGTTCCCTGCAATGATCCCTCCCCATGCACATATTGCCTCAATATGAGTTGTTATGCAAAGTTTCAACAAATTACATAAAAGTCATAACTCCATAACAGTTATTCAGGCGTTTTTGCCAAGCATTACAGCTAGTAGACACCGGATGGTGCAGGGTTAGGATTCAGATACGATCTCGATCTCGTTCACTCGTTTCAACTGACCAAATCTCTCCTAAACTGTGTTTGGAGCATATATTAAACAAACTAGATTTTCCTAATATATGATGTCACAAATGCTATCCAACTTTTAGGTGCTTCTTTTAGTAAGGAGGACATTAGGAGCGAAAGACATTAGTCTCCAAGAATGGAGAGAGTGCTGTTTTTAGCAAAACTTTGTGCTTCCTTTGCACCTTTCTTTTTATCCCATACATCCCTGGTTTCAGAAACGCTGTCAGGTGCTTGACCTCCATGTTCGGGACGAAGAAAAATCAAGTACAAAAAGTAAGAGCCCTATTGCCATCTGTGTGCTATTAAAACCTACTCAACTTTCAACTTTAAATAATGCCACATTCTCTCTCACTTCTCAACCTAACTTGAAGATATTAAAGAAAATAAAACTTCTGGATCCTGACAAACATTCAGTCATCCCTTGCTCTTCCATCCTTCTCATCATGAGCTCCCCTTATCATCCCTCAGTTGGTTATCTTGCTATCATCTTTCAGCCTCACCAGCCTCCTCTCAGGTCTTCTTCTGGCCCATCTGCTTGACAGTGACCACCCCTGCTGACAAGAAATCTTCTAATGTCCAGGATTTCCCCTCTCCAAACAGTGCAAGTTGTCTGTGCTGCCATGAAGCGCATAGGTGCTGTCGCCAAATTTATTTTGAAGTGCGACCAGCTCCTGCCTCGTACATAAATACCTGTCTACAGAATGACAAACTTGATTTAACCTTGAGCCTTTGCAGAGAACTGGCGGTGAGAAACAGCAGCTACCGTGTAGTTAGAACCTCATATTTAATGGAGTGAGACATATGTGACACTGGTCACTAGCAGCTAAAGGTGAAACCAGGAACCCTTCACCCAAGTGCCACTAGCAGTGACCTTGTGTGCAAGACTAGAGACATCACCACAGCTTTTCTTCATCCTGAAAGCATAGCCACAGTTTTTACAACCTGCCTTCTGGCAAAACATCAAAAACATCCTCCTCTGTAGCACTGCTACCTGGCACATATAGCAGCTCTTAGTAAATTGACATCATCTCCAATCCCCCCAACTAAGAGGTCATTCTGACCTGCCGTGTCAGACAAAGAAAAATAGACCTGCTAATGAAAATGTAGAAAGACAGAGAGACAGAAAGATATTTTAGAGCGTTTGTTATCGGCTTTCCTTTTGGCAGGTTCCCCCTTGCTGTGATTAAAAAAAAAGTTACACTTCATTAAGTTTTGAAGCAAAGTTTCTAGAAAGTAAAACTTAAAAAGCTGTTTGGCTGCTAGAAGCACAGTAGGACTCTTTTTTTATTTTGGGACTTTCTGTGGTATTCCAACGCCAACTTTCTGGAAATAGGAAAAGAGACATGCACATAGTGAGATAAACAGAAAAGGAGGGAGAGTGGTTTTGTGTGTGTGTGTGTGTGTGTGTGTGTGTAGTAACCCAGTGCAATAGTGTGCAACCCAGTAAATAGTTTGGCTTGACTGTTTTGTTAGTGGCACCTGCAATATGCGGGTCTATGAGCAACCGTTATCAGAGGTTGTGATGTGGTCAAGGCACTAACAAACAACAAAAACTGTTCATTTTCATTTTATGTGTCTGATGAATTGCCGTTTTAATAGAACAAGGCTATCTGTACTGAACTGTGCGTTTATAATTTATTCTGTACCATGCTGTAATACTGCCTCAGTGTAAATCTTTCAGACTTTTAATGACTCACTCTCTCTTTGTGTCCCCATCACTCGTTTGACTCCATACATATTTTAAAATCGATACATAGTATATATATGCCCTCCCAAACAAACACGCTGACACTCACATACACAAAACAAGATGCAGGGTTAGACAAGGGGTAATGTACACTCAGAGAGACATAGAGAGATTGGGAGAGGGACAATAGGATTAAGGCTCAGGTCTCAGTAAAGAGCTTTGGGTCAGAGTAGCTTCGACTGCAGATACATTATTGAGTCTCTGCAAACACAGACAAAGTAGATCTGATTCACACGGATGAGTTTCTGGCCACTAGCCCTTTGCAGGGAAACTGAGATATTTCACTGTCCTTCTCTATACTCCTCAATCTCCCAAACAACATGGATTATTGGAAATACATGTAGAAGTGAATAGGGTGTGTATAAATCAACTTTGTGATAAGGGTTTATATATGTGTGTGTGTGTGTGTGTGTGTGTGTTTTGGGGACTCTGTTGAGCTGTTCAGACCTTAAACCAAAACAAAAAAAAGGTTGTTTTAATTATACTAATATTTTAATCAGTTCACTGTATTTGGACCAAATAAATGGACACACAAGTGTTTGTTCCTGTGAAAGGTCTTTGTAAAGATCATCTCCCATGAGGTCCATGATGTGAAACACATTTGCATTTGTTACAAATTGCTTAGAAAAAGGACATTCATGACAGGCAGTTGATAAAGCAGTGATACAGCCATGTTTACTCTGAACTGTCAGACAGCACCATTAATGGTCAGACAGCTCAACCAACAGGCTGATAACAAATCAACATGCTATGCCATTTCCATAGAAAAGATCATGTCTCAGAAATGTCAACATACAATAATTTGCGCAACTGTGCAGGTTATATAGGTTACATCCATAGTCATAGTTTGCATTACACTGCACTTTTAGGCCATTTTCACATAGAATCTGGCGTTGCGGCGATTTGCCGCAGGGTTGTGCGGCGGTGTGGGATTGTCTCATACTAACCAGCAATCCCAGCTTGAAGACCGATACAAGCCAAGCGACTGCACGGTGATTAACGTCTTTGTACTCCCTCGTGGCAGGGTTGACCCCCTGCGGCCCGCCACAGCCTGAACGCAGTACCCCGGTTCAAATAATGGGAAAATCTACGTTTTTGCCGCAGTGCCTCATTCTATGTGAATTCGGCCTTAAGGTAGTAGTATAGCAAAAACAAAAATGAGATGGGAGACACTAAGTTGGCGAATCATCTCACAACTTCAGCAAGTCTAGCCTCCATGATTGATCTTATAAATAAGCAGAAGAACAAGAAATTAAACTAAAAGGAAACATGAGACTCAAAAGACACTTGTAAAAAATGTATGTGACAGTTTTATGTGACACGTCAATTTCTCTTTTGTTTGTACTAAGTTCTTTACCACAAATGTTTAAGACGCCCCTTTGGCCAATCTCTAACAAGATGTCTGTCATCAGAATCAATGGTTTCTGAGATATCACGTGTGAGTTAAATGTTTTAACCTTTAATTTTAGCGCCCGCTTCCTCACTGTCAATCAGTGTCATTTTTTAAAAGCTGGGACACTGTGATGGGCCCTGTCCCTCCCAGGCTTGTCACATATCACCTGACATACAGAATCATATTTGATGGACAGAAGAACAAATAAACAAAAAAGGCCTGATCCATTTTCCGAGCTCCTCATTTCCTTTCATTAATATTCACACCTTTTCTATATGATTCATATATTTCCATAAGCCTGTCAGGGAAATATTGTTAGGCAAATATGTAATTATTCTTTGTTACACACATGGAGAAAAAGGTTTGTGTGTGTGTGTGTGTGTGTGTGTGTGTGTGTGTGTGCGCGCTCGCGTGCTCGCTGTTGTGTCAGTTCGCTGACGCACGTGGGCATGCTCCAGAGATCACCACTCCAGTTCCCAGCTATGCCTGAGGGGCTACAGGAGGGGGGCACAGGAAGCAAGGAGGGGGGTTCCTCCTAGTTTTGTATCCATGGTAACACCATCCTGCCCTGCCAGGATCTGTCAGTGGTGCTGAGATGGGCTGCAGAGAGACGGAAGAGGGGATGGGGGGAGGGAGAGAAAATAAAAGAAAGGGTGGGAGAATTTAAAGACAATAATGGTGGAAGGTGAAGCGGATGAGGGGGATTGAAAGGATGCGTAAAAAGGAGGGAAAAGAGGGGGCATGGGGTAGGTCATGGAGTTCATGGGGATGTGGTCAGTGGAGTGAGGGACGGATACTGAAGAAGAAAAACTGACCGACCCCCACACCCAACACACACCCCTCTCTCTGTGGCAGCAGGGCCAACACTGGCACTATACATTTTGGCTAGAGGGAACAGGATGTGACTTCCTTCCTCTCCCCACCTCTCTTCCTGCTACCTACCTATGGATCCAGTCTCTCTCTCTCTCTCTCTCTCTCTCTCTCTCTCTCTCTCTCTCTCTCTCTCTCTCTCTCTCTCTCAATTGTGGGAGTCAGATTGAGTTTACCAAGCAGCCAAACTGCTTATCGATCGAAATAAGGGTTCCAGAGAGAGGCAGACCAAGGAAGAGATCTACAATTCAATACAGGCCTAATGATTTGATTCTAACACAGTAGAGGGTTGAATTTGTGTTGGTATAATGGGAAGGTCTGGGTATACAATAGTTTCGGTAGAGGTTTTTTTTTGTACATGTGTGTATGTTTTGTGTGTTGAAATAATACTGACGGCGTGCCAGAAGAGGAAACTTGTCAGCTGTTCCCGCTGTGCTGGGAACAACAGGGAGACAGACAGAGAGAGAAAAAGAGACAGATATTGTGTGTGTGGGTCCTGTATATTTGTGTGACCACACTGTGTATGCCTGTCTGTGATTGTGATACATGGATTTAGCTGCACATTTCTGCTTCAGCTCAGTAAACATAAATAAATAAAAGTTCTGTTATGTTGAAAAACGCATCCATATTCCAGTTGTGTTGCCAAAATGAGATGTTGAATGGAGGAAATAATTTGTCATTTTTTGGGGGTGATTAGACTCAGACACACTCTGCTACTCTTAAAAAGGAGTCATTTCTCCTCCATTTATTTCAGAACAGAACATCTTTTCTTTCTCTTTAGTGCCTTCATTTATTCCAATTACATTAAAAAAAATTAATCAGAGCTATTGATCACAAGACTTTACACCATTACAGTAGATCTCAAACAGCTATCGATGTTGCACTAGAAAACAAAAGCTTCTGTGCTTCACAATACGCGTGGGTGTTTCAGAAAACCATTTGGCATAACTGACTGCTGTCTGGACACTGGACTTCTGAGTGTGAGCTGCGCTGTGCCGCTGTGCCAGTTGTGATATTAAAAATGAATCACTGGCCATGTACCCTTGACCTGAGTAATACATCCATCTTAAATTGATGAAAGAGACGAGAAAGAGTGAGTACTTGGAAGGACAATGTGAGATGTGCTGGATGGCCAGGTCAAAGGCAGTTGATAGGAGCCTTTATGGCAAAGATCATCTTATTGCAGCTTTTTCCAGAATCTGCTTAATGTCCTTTTTCTTTTCTCTCTCTCTTTCTCTCTCTGTCTGTGTTTTCCACACAAACATATTCAAACTCCCTATCCGCTGGAGTGTGGTGGTCACATGAGAAGCAATTTCACAGCCCTTGGCCTGAACCACCTCGGCACCTGCAACTTCATTACAGTGCACTAGCACTGGTCTGCTGCACACACATAGACACACACAGCTCCGCACCGTGGTGTGCAACAGCTCTTGTTGTGGCCTTGAATGTTGCACTTCATGATAATGGTGGTAACATGCAGAGTGTCCAAGTAATATTGGCAGTGGTCTGGTAAACAGTAAATCATTTCGTGGAACAGCAAAAGCCACAAAATAATGATATAATGGTACAACAGTGCTGGGCGGGTAGAGATACCAATGAAGCTAAAAAGCACACAAAGAAAGAAAATGACCAAATATAACCAGCACATGTTGTAACAGTACATAGCCTGACCCAGCCGTCTGAATTGTCGACTACATCTGTTTGTTCAGTGATTTTCAGTAGGTCAGCGGTGCCCATTGATTGCTGATTCTGCCGGCTGGAGAAACAATCGACAAATCACAGCTTTGCAGGCAGGGTTAAGAATGGTGACGTCATCTTCCTTCATAGCTAGCGAGCTACCGCCATGAAAAATGTGACAGAAAAATGACATAAATGAAGTCAAATAACTCTTAAATCAACATATTTTTTATCGGCTAACATAAACACAATGTCAGACAGAATGAAGGAAGTGGAGCAAAACTATAGTCGCATTGTCAGGCTGTGGGGTACACACATAATGCACATAATGAAACTCAACGCAACAAAACAAAACAACATGGCACAACTCTATAAAAACACTATGGAAATCAGTACGACACAACAGAAAACATGATACAACATGACAAGCCAACATAACAACACTAACCAAAACTGCACAGCACAGCTTAGTGCTAACACACCTAACAATGCCACTAAAAAAGTTAACACGACCTGTCTATTACTTCTTCCTGTTTCTTTCCTTCTTCTGGCCCCTGACTGTTATAATGTCCACCATCACTTCTTACAGGCTACTCTGCAGGTGTCAGTCAAACCATGGTTAACTAAAACGACGCGTGATCATTAGATTGACTGCAGTTCACTGGCTGGTTGCTCCCCTTGTCATTCACTGTGGCTCGTTGCCTCTCACTCTCTCTCTCTCATCACTGCTCTTTCTCTGCTGGATTCTCATTTCTTCTGATGTAAGGTTTCTCACTTCTCTGTCCTCCTCTTGACACAGACAAAATGGATACAGCTTATCTCTCCTCACTGTCAGTCTATTTCTTTCTCTCCTCTCTCCTCTCTCCTCTCTCTAGTACGTCCACTTTTTCTGCTGCTTTTCTATTACTGTCAGCCTTTTTAGAATTCCTGATCTGTTTTCACCTGGCCCCTGATTTACAACAGATAGAATCTTCTCCTGCCTTTCTTTCCCTTTGCTCACCTCCACGCTTTCTCTTTCTCACGTGTCATTTTGACCCTCATATCTCTCACACAAATTCACTGATGCAACACAGTTTATGTCACATCTTCCCAATTTCTCACCTTCTCTCTCTCTGTCCCCCTTTCGTTCTTTCCTCTCACGCCACCTCACCCACCTTCACCTCTCCCTCACCTCTTATCTCTCCCACCACCGACCTCTGACTCCATCTTCTCCACTCTCTACCTAACCCCTTCCCTCCTCCTCGTCTCCTCTCACGCCGACACCAGCCCCCGACCTCCAACCCACCAAATTGTGAACCTGTCTCCCCTCTCTCCCCCCTCTGTCACAGACAGAATGGCCATGCCAATGTTGATTAGAGCCCGCATGGCCAGATGCTCAGCTAGGCTTAGCGGAGGCCTGTGGGAAAGAGAGCTGCTTATTCTAGCCTCAGGAGATGGATTGAAAACGACGGGAGCTAAAACAAGCAAGCATTCTCTCATTACACTCACACATTGAACACACCCACACATGCGCACTAGTACACAACTAAGCACGTATAATACACAGCAGTCTACTCAAGAAGAAAAGAGATGCATTTGCAAGCACATTGTAACAACGCACTCTTAAACATTTCTTTTCCTCGTGCATTTAGCATTTTGATGTTGTGTGTTGAATTATAAGGTGATTCACCTGGTGGGATAATCGCCCGTTGTTGCTGAGGATTGATCTTGTATGAGAAACAAAACAGTAAAGATGCATAAATACATATGTTCAGTTTAATGCGATTAATTCCAAAATCTTGTTTATCCTTTTAGGAAAACAGGATTTGTCTTTGCAATTATTTTACCATTGTTCTTTAATATTATGCCTTAGTCTCAAACAACTCATTGAATATTTCTCTACGTGTAAGACATTGTTCTGCGTACATATTATCATCAAAACACTACAAAGTACAAATTTGTGATACAAGATTTCTCAGACCACAGCTAGGGATGCACCGATCCGACTTTTGTAGTTCTGGTACAGTTTCTGACACTTCTGACACAGAGTACTGAACCGTTACCAGTGCTCTCATTGTCACAAATTAAAAATCTGTATACTCCACTGTATGGAACTCACTGGGATGATTTGAGTAAGGTAAATTGCTGCCAGAGATTGCAGTAGCACTAAAGACAGTTGGCGGCCCGCCATAACTGAATGAATGTAACTGATAGTTGAAACTCTGAATTTTATGATAATATTGACAAAGAAAGTGTATTTTAGGTGGATCGGTTGCAACTGGCCCAATCCCCCTTAATAAGGTCAGCCACAGCTGATTAAAGCAACAATATATGCCTCTAGACCCTGTTTTTTGTCACTTTTTATTTCCTTGGGTGTTCGATTCCCGCACTCAACCATGCTGTTCCTTTTCTCTGTTGATCTCCCTTCCTCGCTTACATTTCTAACCACCAGTCTCTGACAGTCCCTGTTTATCCTTTTTATATTGCGCTCTGATTTACAATTACTTGCAGAGAACATGACTCACAGCGACAAAGTGCACTTAGGTCTATTGCATAGAATGCCATTAATATATGAAATGTTGAAAAGGATGATTTATTTTTTTGAGGGGTATTCAGGATTTCAATTACATTTTATATAAATCAAACACAGTGCATACAGAGCTGAATGAAATAGAAATGCTACTGTAAAGGTTTTACTCTATAGGATATTATATAGCTGCAGTCAAATTGATAAATTACATATAAGTCACTTCATAAACCTGATTGCAACCTGCCGTAAAGACTGCCATCAGGATAACAGAAATCCCATTCAGTGAAGGTCTCCTCAAGGCCATTGGCCATTGATTGAGGAGCAGGTTTTCAGCATCTTATGTTACCCAGTTTTCATCTATTAAAACTAAAATCGCTGTAAATGTGTTTAAATATTATTGTAAGCGGTGCTCCCGTAAGTCTGCTACATGAATTTCTTTGAAAGTAACCACTAAGGACAAAAGAAGAGCCAATTTTCTAAGCGTAAAGTGCTTTGTTTGCCTATTTTTTGGCAGGTGGATGATACAACGTGCAGTTAAGCACTCAAGAAAAAACATTGACAGGCTTGTTATTCAGCTTCACAACACAGTTTGCATGGTGTGAATTTGTGTATTGTGTGAGATTAAAACAAAAGAATCCCAGTGGCACTTAACAAATTACAGGATTTGAATAAATGTTCCATGTGTATCTTTAATGCTTACTAATGTTTGTAATTTAACTAAGCTACTGGATGCTGCATGGTTCTAATTGGATGACACAGTGAGCATGATGAAATTGTAGGCAACTGCCTCAGGAGGAAGAAGTCTTCACTCTAAATCTTTGAGTTCATGAGTCTTTCTGTCACTGGTGTTATGAAAAGTCTGAATATTCTTAATATCTGGTTCAAAAGTGCTGCTTACCTTGAATTGTACACCTCATAGAGAGGTAAGAATGGTTTGGTTTGTGCTGCTCTGGGTTATCTTGTGTGCTGACCAATTTGCTGCTCTCCTCCAGTCAAGAGAGTGTTGGAAAAGATTAGTCTGCGCTGAGGCAGTCCGCACTTGTTTGTATTGTGCGTTTGCAACTTTCCTCCTGTTTAACAGACTGGAGAAGAGCTGCAGAGTAGAGGTGGAAAATGTTGGTTTGGACCGAGGCTTAGCCTACGGTCTGCACTTTGTTCTCGTAGACCTCCAGTCTGGCCGTTTTGTAAGAAAGTACCTGAATTAGTATGAAGTTGGTCCTGTAAATCAGCTCTGTTACTCTATTGCCATGTTTGGGTTTATACTTTAAATCTCTCTTAAGCTGCAAAATGCTGAAACAAGTGGAAAACTCATTTAATGTGTGTGTATGTGTGTGTGTGTCAGAGAGAGAGAGAGTATGAATGTGTGTGGGGCCCATACACATGCATGCCAGCTACCCTCCAGGAAGATAAACCCAGTGTTTGCGTGTATGTGTGTGTGTGTGTGTGTGTTCAGGTCACTGGATGCTATTTCACTTGCATAAGTGGTTCCTCTCCTTGACAAGATTGCATTTAAAGGCAATGACCTCATCCTTAATGCAAGCAGTAACTACACGGTGCTGGCACTGGTCTGGATCAAGCATTGAGTCACAATCTAATGCTGTTTACCAATGCATTGACTTGCCCAAGATGGCTCTCTTGTGAAGGTCATCGTATATCTCAGAGGTTACATAACGGGTGCATGGTTTGCTTCTGACTGCTGTTGTATGGGGTTACGAAGGGAGTTGATAGAGGAGAAAGACGAGGAAGAGAGAAGGGATAAACAGAGATAGAGGCACTCAGAGTGACATTAAGAGATGAGCGTGATAGAGATGGAAGGTGAAATGGCTGTGCTGAACGTGTTTTTACTTAAGTGCAATTCAGTTCAAGTCTGGCCAGCCTGCATGGGTCCAAGAGCAACTAAAACTACTAAACTATTTTCTGCATACTAATATTAGGAACACTTTACACTATAAGAGGACAGTCAGTAACGCCATGTGTAGGGCTTCAGATTTGCTCAAGTCTGAACTGTTAGAGTGCCATGTCTCCTCTGTATAAGCGTACTGCCTCTGCTTCTTCATTTGCCGTTTCCATATTTTAACCAGCTCACACATCCTAAACTCTTCCATCTGGATTTCATCAGTGCATAAAAGCATTTAGATCACACTCAGTGAATGGACCAAATGACCTCGAAAGGAACAGCATTTTCACAAACTTTAATAAGCATCACAGTTCATACTCAGTTTACAAATTGCAGTATCAAGACAGACAGCATCTTTTCTTTTTGTGTAAACTCTTCATACTGACGCCAGCATGCACCAACAACTTGCCTCAACAGGATATTTTCTGCAAGAGACGCCTTTACATTGTAGAACTGCAGCTGAAAATATTGTGTTTTTCTGTCGCTAATCCAAATGCTATTAAGATAAATAGCTTACATGTGCATATTTAACCCACCTTTTACCGGTTACAGATGTTTCAGTCTCCATGCAGAATTTTGATTTACAGTGCAGCCTGCATTTGAGGTTAAGCTTATAAGTTTTAATTTTACTGGCAATTACACTACATTTCAATAACATAAAGCTGCATTTCAGTGCATGTTGTTTGCTTGTATGTGGCTGCAGAAACTTCTTCCTACTGGTGTTTATACATATACAGACCACATATGTTCCGCCACTCTGCTGTGTCTGATTGCACTTTTGTAGACATAACAGATATGTTGCTAAATAGTTGTGATTGAACAGTGGATTCAGTGCTGCAGTTGGTCAAAGGGGACTGATCTGATCTGCTTTGGCCATTAAACAGCTTAGCTCTCATTAGGAAGACAAAGAGCAGGACTGTTCACACTTTTTCAATTACTCAAAACACATTTTATCTGGTCTATGTTATCTTGTTACTGTCAAGGAAAGAAAGAAAGAAAGAAAGAAAGTAAAGCCTTGACATGCTTTTGTGCTTTCAGATCATGAAAGCACAAAAGCATGTTTTGCCTAGACTACTAACATGTTAGTGCACATTTGTTGATAATTGATATTTCAATGCCAGTATATATTCACTAAGAATACTTGTTAATATGCTATGTTTATTTTGGCAGACGTGGGTGAGTGTTCATTGTGCTACAGGTAACATGCATGTTACACGCTTGTTTGTGTAAGCAGACAATTGTGACCTTACCATCCTCCACGCTTGCTCATAGGTATGTGTTTTTGTGTGTCTGTGTGTGGTTGATGATATGTACGTACACACTCTGGTGCAGCATCTGGACTATCCGGACTCAGGTGCACTCCTCTAAGCATTCTGAGTCGGTCATGACACTGAATACGTTACGCTTTCATTTACACCTGATCTGGAGAAGCATTTTTGTTGCTGATGATTTTGCTCACATTCACATTTTGTTGTTGGTGCGTGTGTGTGTGTGTGTATTTTACATTAAGTAGGATTACAGTTTTTGGAAAGTACATTCTCTTTCCTTTCTGTGTTTTTCCTGCTTGTGTATTTTTAGACTTCATTTAGTTCAGATTACAGTCTTATGTGCCCAGTTTCCCCCACTGCTCCTGCTAATTAAACCTGGTCGGTATTATGTACAGGTCTGTTAATCCATTTGATGAAAACAGGTAGGAAACTACCCTTGTAGTGTTAAAAAAAACAGCAGGAAAACTGCAAGTACAACACCAAAAACTCTCGTACACAAATGTGCGTGCGTGCGTGCGTGTGTGTCATTTAGGACAAAGTAAGGATGGTGAACAGGCTAGACGAATGTAATGTGGCTCCACCTAATAGGCTCTCTTGCCATTCAGACTCCCCCTTCGGTCTTGATCTCTGACAGAAATGTGGCTGAGGGAGGTGACACACACACACACAAACACACACACACTCTCTCTCTCTCTCTCTCTCTCTCTCTCTCTCTCTCTCTCTCTCTCTCTCTCTCTCTTTCTCACACACTTACACACACACCTACACACAGCCTGACAGTCCAACTTTAATTAGAATCTAAAACAGGTGAGGTGCTTGTGAGAAGTGGAGGACAGCAGGTAATTCTCTAAGCACGCTGTTTCTGGAAAAAGCTACTGACTTTTGAATATTTTGGAGGGGTCAGACACTATTGTTGCATTACGTATAGGTAGTTAACCAGCTGTGTCATGATGTTATGATGTAGTTTAATATTTTAAATTTATTTCTTGGCTCATACGCACAGGAGGAGACTGTGAGGGATAGGTAAAGACTAGTTTAGTGGTGTTTCAGGGCTTTCTTCTCAGTGTGTACTTTCTGCACCATGAACACACACACACACACACACACACACACACACACACCAGCAGTGCTAATATTCCCAGAGTAGACCAGTTGCCAGTGGACTGAGAGGTGGCCTGATCAGGTTTGCTCTGATCAGTTTCGTTCAGTGATCAGTTTGCCTCTTAACACTGCCTTCAACCATGCTTGTGATGCCACAACAATGCAGCCCATCACAGAATACAGGTGAGTCATGAAAACCAGACGTGTGTGGCACATTTTTGCTCGATAAATCTTTTTAACAACCTCAAGATTTTGTTTTACCTACAGCTGATTTTTGATAGTTGTTTAACTGGGCAAACTAAGTCTTCTTCTTCTCTAAATTGTACTCAATATCTCTCCATTTGTGGAAATCAATCTCTTTGTTTACTGGTTTTTATCTACTTCTACTGTTGTGCAATGTTCTGTGTTTGAGCTATCAGAGTCTTGTTTCAGTGGTAGTGTATTCAGAGTCTCATATATGTATGTGGATGCTCCATCTGAGAAAATATACATTTTTCTAAGATAACTATCTCAGGGCTTTACATTTGTCTTATATCATCTATTTGTTTATTTGAGATGAATGATTGAAAGTACAGCAACAACACAATACTCTCTCCTTGTACCACAAATCAAAAGAATTATCACTAATAAGAGTAAAAACCAAATATGGATATGGTTCTGTCTTGTTCTGTAAGTAGCTGTTTAGCTCTTGACTATTTTACTATTTTCTACCCTAAAGATGCATCAAATGTGTCATAAGAAGACTATCTTTTGTAATACTCATCCAACCAAAAAAGTGATTTCATCTTAGACCATCTTGATTTATCATCAATGTGTTCACTGACATTGATTGTTTTAAAATTTGATGACTGAGTTATGATATGATTCCTGAGCGCGTGAAATCAAAGTGAACCAAAAGAAGAAAGTGACCTTCACTTCAGAAAGGGAAGCAGCTATGTCTCTTTTTTACTTTCATCACTGAGATGGCAGTAAAGCCAAATGTAAAGCAATTGGAGACTTGTACAGAGATGGGGAGATAAAGACTTAATGCAGCGCAAGAGGAAAGGTGGTAATATAGTTTTAATCACTTTTTGGAATAGATGAAAACAAAGGGAGAGTGTTTGGGTTTCTTGACAGTATGTATATCACTCTTGTTAAATGTTTCAGTTTTTAATCAACTCTTGCCAAGGTAGAACATGCTCTATGTAGAAATGCTACATGCTACCTATATGCCAATATAAAAGCTGAGTCATTCATGTTTGTTAAAAGGAAAAGAGAAAAAAAGGGAGAGGAAAAGGGAGAGAGCAAAGGGATTGGGCTGTTGATTGGATATGGTTCCCAATTCAGCTCCCTGCCAGTGTCAATAAGAAAGAGGAGATACAATAGTAAAAGAGGGGGAAGAGAGGACAGGAAGAAGAGGGTGGAGGTGGCAGAGTTTGAGTGTAATGGAGTCAAAACCCCTAACAGGCTGTCAGATGCTGCTCACATGCCGCACAGTCACTCCTCGCACGCACACAAAACACGGCCGGTGTGTTTGTGTGCGCGAGTGCATGTGAGTGCGCCCCGGTGATAAATCTTAATTACACAATGGAGTGCAGGCCATGTGCCATCTCATCATACCGTGTCAAATCCCATAAGCAACACGAGAGAGCGTGAGAGGAAGAGCGAGGGAAAGAGATGCAACAGTGTGCGACAGCCAGGATGAGAAAATGTGCATCCAGAGAAGAAGGAAAAGCAGAATTGAAAGGGGTAGAGCAAAAAATTGGGCGCAAAGGGAAGTAAATCTTTGTCTGGGTTGCTCTAAGGTGAAACTACTGTGGTCCCTCTATTAAGGGTTTACTTAGAGAACCTTTTTTTTTTGCTGTCAGCCCGTCAATACTAATCAAATCGTATAACCTCTGCAGCTGCTACCATTGAGCAGATCTAGTTTGTCCCAGGATGAGCTGGCGGATGAATACACAGTTCTAGCTTGTCAGGGAAAGAATGGGGCTGGGGGCGTTGTTGTGGGCCGCTGATTCATCGTGGCCAGGGTGATCTCTAAAAGCAGCCCCCCAGCCCCCCAGAGTAATGGTTAATCGTGGGAAGTCTGGTGTTAGGGTAAGTGTGCCTGTGTGTAGGCCGAGCCCGTTTGTGGCCGGTTGCGATGGGTTTTGGCGTGCCGTGGTGTGACAGGGCCAGTCAGGCGGATGGGGCGTGTGTTGTTGTAACCGTGGCAGTGGGGAAAGCCCTGTACAAGCAGCTCTCAGCTCTGCTGGCTGGGAGAAGAGCCGGGGCAGCTCTCCCAGAATAAAAAGCACAAAAAAAAAAAGACAAAAAAAAAGCTCTGTCCTTTTGTTGTCACGGCTGTTGTGTTCCCTCCGCTGTGGGTTTGGGAGTCTGGTCTGTGTGTCCTCTTGGTTGTCTGTGACAGTCCCGTTGTGACATTCTGTCCTATTTTGGACCTCTGGTGGTGTTCTCTGTCGCCACTAAACCTCACACAGACATAGTCCATTTCCTGGAATGGTGGTGTGAACCCAGGAAGTGCAACCTTGAAACCACAAAGTGCTGAGTAGAAAGTAGTTAATTTCAATGACAGAGGGTAACACTCTCATAATCACAAAAACGGAAAATTTAGATCATACAGTGTGCAATACACAACTATTTTGGATGAATTGAATATTATTTACACAGTTAGTCAATATACAACAACACAAGAAAGCATTTATTACAGAACTTAAAGATATTAATCTCTTAAGGCAGGGACACACATAATGATTGTTTTACTGATTATACATATATATATGGGTGTGTCTGTTCCAGTCTGGGTCAGTTGGCAGCAGGGAGATAAATCATACAGCAAATGGTGTTGTGTTGTCGTCATTCCAGTTGTTTTAAACATGTTTGATATTTACAACTGGAATCAGAACCTGTGACGTCACATGCGAGAAACAAATATAAAAACAAAACTGCTGTTTATGTATCTCGTCAAACCTGAAGGAACGTCTCTTAGCAGTGCAATAGGTGACATTGTAAAACCCCCTTTGCAGCGCAGTACTTTTTATGCCACTTTAAATAAAACAAGCAGACTTGATGCGTTTCTTACTTTTATCATAAAGCTCTGGATACAGAGCCCTTCCTTATTGGCTCAAAGAAGGATTTCCTACGACATATACAACAACATAGT
Organism: Macquaria australasica; assembly: GCA_005408345.1. Classification (NCBI taxonomy): domain Eukaryota; kingdom Metazoa; phylum Chordata; class Actinopteri; order Centrarchiformes; family Percichthyidae; genus Macquaria; species Macquaria australasica. Next base: position 73,117 of record SEMN01000550.1, read on the forward strand.
CCCTCTTGTCGTACATTGATCCTTGTTTGTATGTAAACAATTATTCATGCGTGTATCTGTGGAGACGTCTATACAGATGTGTAGTCTCTAATCCTGTGCTGCGTGTGTATCTAGCTCTGTGGCTCTACAGTGCCTTTCTGGTCGTGTCTGTAGCAGGGTAATTGGCTCAAGTCAGTCTGTCTGTCACTCAGACCTGCAGCAGGTGCAACCGCAGAGCATCACAGTGTCACAAATACACCATTTCACTGGCTGTATTATGCTGAGGAAGACTTTCCATACTGTATAAAATATAAGAACACGAAGCACACACACACATAGAAATACATAGACTCATTTGCTCATATAAACACACACACACACACACACTCAGCAGAATGTAAGGACTGGAACTCTAACATAATTTACTGCTTCACTGCATTTAATATTGGCTTTCTCTTTCCCAGCTCTTCATATCATCCAGTTTGGGCTGGAGTCACTGAATAACGTAAAACATTTCTGTCAGTGTGTCGTTAGTGTTTGAATTATGTGTGAGGGACTGTGCATCTGCAATGTGTTTGTGTGTGTGTGTGTGTGTGTGTTTCTGTATGTATGCTATATCTAAAGTGATTTCTGTTCTTAAACCAGGTTTGGATGAGAAATTGCAGATTTTTCTCAGTACTTTTGAGACATTAGATCCAACATTTCATAGTGTGTGTAGTCTGTTTGCCATCCCCCAGAACTGGACTGCTGCTTGCAGAGACATATATAAAGATAAATCTCTACATAACAAAGCTCAGACTGTGTCATTTTACACAACAAACAGAACCTGTCTTATTTCTTGAAGACAAAAAAGCTTTCTTTTACAGGCAAACTCCTCAGTCAAACACGACTGCATGCTCGGGTCACAGCTCCTCTGTCTGACATCATCTCCGTTATTCTTCTGTCTTCATTTCTGCAGGCACAGAAATCGTGGATAGAAAGAGCGTTCAGCAAGAGAGAATGTGTTCATATCATAGTGAGCGGCAAAGACCCCCATAGGTGAGTATGAATGTGTGTGTGAAGGAAATGGGGAAAATCTCAATGCATTACATTATTGTGTATATATGTAAATTACATTATTCTGAAGTCCAGCTGGTCATTTTTTGTTTTGATTTGTGGAAGAAGCAAGAGATACATTTTTTAGTTTAAAGACGTCTATATATTTAAGACTCAGCTGATTAATATTTTTCTATAAAAGCTACAAGACCCTAATGAGTGAGTTAGCTAATGTGATAGCCCGCCTCACATACAGTATAGCAGATAAAAAGCCCTGTTTCACTACTGACCTTTTAAAACATGGCTCAGAGTAATATCATGCTGCCCTCTATTTGCATCACAGGTAGATGCTCTACACTAATGAGCCAAAACACTGACATTATATTTTAAAACCACAAATGTGAAATTCATGGCCAGGCCAGTTCATGAAGTCGGTAAAATATTCAGCATCATTTTAAAAGGTTATTAATTTAAGCAACACTCAAGAGGAGCGCACTGCATATCAGTGTAGCAAAGTGTAACAGTCAAAGTACATTTGTAAGGACCTTGTCTGTATAATACTAAAACTATAACTTGATTGGAATGATAAGAGCTCTTCAAGAAATTGTACTTTTGAGAGAGACACTCATCATGTCAGCGTTCCTCTCAATCTGCTCTGCACCGTCACAGTGATGTTATCAAAATATTTAGCTGGTGTTGTTGGTTAGGGTGACAAACTCAGAGAGGCAAGTCTAATTCGTGCAGTACCGGCCCTCATATGCACTCATACACACACACACGCAGGAAATGCCACTGTTTGTTAGGCAAACAAAATTAGCATAACTGTAGGAAAGCGGGTGAAAGCCAGGAGGAGGGGAAAGAGATGTTCCTCAAGATCAAATCAACTTTTCTCTTTTAAGTCAAAAACACTTGACGCATAAGGCAGAAGGAGGCAAAGTACCTTTAGTTAGAGATGACGGAAACATGAAGTGATAATCAAAGTCTCCTGACTCCCTTCCCTCCCAGGGTTCCCACTCCATCCTGTAAGGTTAAAACACAGAACATGATAGCTGCATTCAGTACAGCTGAATAAGCATGTACCCATGTAGGAATACTACAATTCATATAACTGTCATTCATTCAACTCCTGTAGTTTCTAAGAGGGAGGAAGAAAGGAGAACAAGGGAGAGAAAATTGAGGCAAAAAGAGACAGAGCCAACAGATCCCTCTCCTCCCAATCAGGAGATGAAAGTCGGATGACAAGCCATCACTTCAGTCTTGCCCTCCTCATACTGTTTGGCACATGACTGTGGCAGCTCTCACGCTTTTTCTCTCTTAGACTCTCTTAGTCACACACAATTTCTCTCCCTCTTCTTTTTCCTTCTTGATGCTACAGTAGCTTCTCTTGGAGCTCTGGCTTCTCAAGATTTCACTTATTTCACTTATTCTCTCCACTCATCCAGGTGCTGTTGTGGTCGTCTGATAGGTCAGCATGTGGGCCTGCCCCCGGGCATCTCATCCAGTCAGAATGATAAGGCAGAGCGCTTGGCCAAGAATGACAGCCTGTCGGAGAAGTGGTCGATCAGCAAACACACACAGCTCAGCCCCACTGATGCCTTCGGCACTATTGAGTTCCAGGGAGGAGGACACTCCAACAAAGCCATGGTGACTCCCGGATCAAATCTACTGTGTGGCATTTTGTCAGGGTCCTGTAGAAACCTTGCTTCTGGAGATGGTGAACATCCCGAGGCAAACCAGAACAGAACAACCTTACAGTTTCAGAGGTCCAAAAATACACATCCAAACAATACAAGGGAGCAAGCAGTAAACTTGTGACACCTGGTTTTGACTTCTGATGGAAGCGCTCCCTTGTGTTAATAAGTGTGCTTTTGAAAATGGTAGAATGTGTTAGCGAGATGCATCATTCCCCCAAATTTTGTCAGAATCAGATGTTCAGTATCTGATCTTGTGAATGACGGACAAATGAATGGAGATTTAAACATGGATGTCAAGAAGGAGACAAATAACATGAGGTGTACTGACACGAGCTGTCAAAGATAGAGTAGACTGAGTGGTCCCCGGTGAATATACTGTAAGAAGAGGATTGTAAAAATGTTGGTAAAGGCAGTAGCGAAAGCTGAAAGTGCACAATAATTGAATGTGATTTGTAGATATTTTCCTCAGCTGCAGTAAACTGATGTAGATTGACGGCACGCAGGTACAGAGGAGGGAAGTGTTAGATGCTTGGCTGACTGAAATGAATTCACTCCCTGATCTGGATGGCACAGTCATACCAGTGCTGTGAAAATGGTTGAATTTCCCAATGATTGCCAAGTTTTTTGTTAATTAATACATTTCATACATAGTCCAAATACAAATGGAAATGACATGTAATGAGGGCTCATCTAGAGTCCTTGTGCACCTTCCTCAATCCAGCCTCTCTTCAATTACACTGTAGCTGGCTAGATAATCAAATTTAAAGGCATCACACATATGCAGAATGACAAATTCATCATATCAGCATGCCTTTTATAACAGCAAAATCAATCAAATTAGTATAATTAGTATGTAATTGCATATAATTATATACATGATTATAATTTAAAAGACTTAAGAGTCTAGGCACTGCAGCAGATAAAATTTTGCCTGATTAATCGATCCATCTCAAAAGTAGTCTGATTGTACATTGTACATGTACAATCACAGTCTATGATTCACATCACACATACTGTAGCACTCAGGGAATTCAGATGATTAAGGCTGAATTATGTTTGATTTATTCCCAGTGTTAAATTATTCATCCAGACACATGTCAGCTTGGGTGTCTGAGGATGAATTGGGTAGATAAACAGATGCTCTATAATGCATGTGGTTCTCCAATCGTAGCAAACATCTGTTCAATACTGTTGCAGGTTGAAAAATGAAAAACATACATTCAGGCAGGTCTGCAACACTGATCCATGTGATATTTGTCCGTTTCATTTTGCCTGCTTTTATAACATGTGGTTTGTCCACATATGTTCATGTTCCTGTTTGTGTGTTTACGTCTCAGGCACATGCAGAGAGCCAGTCAACATGTGCCTGAGGGTGACAAAAATGTGCAACTGTACATCACTGACACATGCCCCACTGTTTTCAGTACGTGCGAGTGTCTTATGACACCAAGCCTGACCTGCTGCTCCACCTGATGACCAAGGAGTGGCAGCTGGATCTGCCCAAGCTGCTCATCTCAGTCCATGGGGGCCTGCAGAACTTTGAATTACAGCCCAAACTCAAACAGGTCTTTGGCAAAGGGCTCATCAAAGCTGCCATGACAACAGGAGCCTGGATCTTCACCGGAGGGGTCAACACAGGTGAAATATAGTACATACACACAGCTTATTTTGAGAACTAACGTAAAACAATCTTTACTGTCAGGAACAACTCAAAAATCGTGCTACATTCCCTTGAATATTTGTGTGTAGTGTAAAAAGTATTTCATTAGGATATTTTATCAGCAACGTGCCTCACTTCTTTTTATACAAATTGAGCAGCCATGTACTCGTGCTAGGAGTATGACAAGTGTGTTCAAATGTTCTTCATAAGTTATCAGCTATTAAATAACCATTTATCAAGCCCCTCAGGGCTGTAAAGATGTTCAACCACTGGATCACTGCGATAGGGTTCTTTCAAGTATATTATGAGCACTGAACTACACTTAGAGACACTCATGGTCAGACCAGACAGGTGAAGTGATAGCTCTCAATTATTATTTCATGCATCTTGAATGAAAATAGTGTTAGGGAGTCTAGTCTGATTATTCTTACCGCTGAAAGTCAATGAAAGGGTGTCACATTTAGACCACAAGGTGTATTTGATCACACTGTATGACAGGCTGTGACAGAAATTAGTGAGGAGGCAATTTGGGGCAATCATGGACTTTTCAAGGAGTGGTATTCCAGTGAAGGCAATATAGGGATTTCCCTGTTAGAGTCTAGAATAATCGAGGTCGTGGAGAAGATCGGCTTAAGACTTAAGAGATGAATTTGGCCTGGAGCAGGATTTATGAGGAGCCCAGTGGACTAGATCTTGAACAAAGGAGGTGGAGGGTTGGAAGTGTAAAAGCAGTCCAGAAATAAACAGTCTGACAGCAACAAGATGATTGGGTAACAGTGTTTGTGATAAATAAGATTGGTTGAAATGAATATAGGGAAAACCGGAGAGTCAACTGACAGATTGACAGAACATGAATTATGCATCATGTGGACGCATATGGAAAGTAGTCTCCGTGAGTGAACTTGAGCTCCTCTATGTTTCTGATCTTGGTAAGCTATGGATAGTGGTGTGAAGTCTTGAAATTGGTAAATGCAAGTGTACTATCTTGAAACTTAATATAGCCATTGTTTATATGATATAAAGGGAGCTTTACCTTTGGTGTTCACTGTTTGTATTGTCCTTGTATTGTTTCTAGGTCTACAAAAAGAGGAGCATTTTTAGTAACTTAGATTAAATTTAGCAGTCTTGAAATAAGAAAAAGACGGGACAATAATGTTCAATAGGAGAGATAAGAGCAGATGGAAAGAAATGACACAGTGTTGGATGCTGTAGAGTGCCCACACTTGAATACAGAAAGGAGTAGAAAGTAAGATTTAGTGACAGAATGGGTGCAGAGGCAAGAAAGAGGAAGAGAGAGAGGCCTGAATAATGGATGGAGGGATGGATTGGAGGGACTGTTGAGGATGGAGGTGGAGAAAGAATGAATGTCAGCAGGAGAGATGGGATAAGATGGCCTCCAGGTCTGACTGCTGCTCCCCCGAGGACAACAACTAGAGCTACGACCTGTCTGTGTTTGAAGCTGTGTGAGTGTTTGTGTGTGTGTGTGTGTGTGTGTGTGCAATCACGGTGTTGTCTTTTGCACCTAATAGATCCTGTTCATCTTCCACAGCAGAGTGTATCATTATCTAAGTCTAGGCCGTGTATTGACTGTGTCAATACAAAATATTTGTTATCTGTTTCTCTGTCCTTCTCTTAAACACAAACATTTATGCACACACACATACAACCACAAACACACACAGGGGTGATTCGCCATGTGGGTGATGCACTGAAAGACCATGCCTCCAAGTCAAGGGGGAAGATCTGCACCATTGGCATTGCTCCATGGGGCATCGTAGAAAATCAAGAGGATCTTGTTGGCAAAGATGTAAGTCTATGGGAACAAACAAACACAACAATATGAAACAGAGTGGGTGTTTGCATGCTTAAAGCCCTCGTTTACATGTATATATGTGAAAAATGCCACGTGCACTCCACAGTTGCCATAGCCTGTGAATTGAAGTTGACAGTTTATTAACTAAGATGCTGAGTAAGCCAATCAAATCTATGTTAAACACGCCTTCAAAGTGAGTTGGGACAGCTGGCAGAACCACATGAGACTGCGGAGCACATGCTGACTCATTCAAATCTCTGGAATCAATGTTACATTATAGTTAAAATTTCATCAGAATGTGCTGCACTGTCCAACTGAACAAGTCAAGCAGAGCCGATTAATGTTGGTGGCTGAAATGAGATTATTAAGTGCTGAAGCTCTTTCTCCACGCTTGACTGGTCCCAACTGTACACCTAACGACCAGATGAGTTTACCTCAGATACAGAGGCGCAACCCCAGTAGACCTAATCCAGGCTTCTGAGAACCTGTCATTAATGTTGTATTAATATTTGCTGCGTTTTTAGTATAATGTAGTGTAACTTTAATAACAGTACAATAAATGTGTTGTTCAAAATGATGGATTGCGTGAATGCATCAGGGTGTCTTTCTGAGCCGTTCTTGCATTAGAACCTGCTGTAGACAAGACTACTATTGAAAAGACACAGCTATTGAAAAGACACAGGTGAATACAGTCTTTTATTTTTTTTGTAATTATTTATTATTAACCAAACAAATATCTTTCATCAGCCTGACAAAAGGTCTACGCTTAAATGTTGATGTCTTAAATGGGTACTGCAGTTATTTAGTACTGTACCTCCATAGAGTTGGAGGACTCACAAGAGACAGATTTAAAAAACAATAATCAAAATCAGTGCAGCAGAGGCAGAGATATCTATAGTATGGGTCAAGCTCTGAAATGCTGGATCCTACATTTCCCATGATGCAGCCAGTAGCGGTCCTTCGTTGGTCTTTCAAACTGTATGCCCCAGTTTGTAACATAGACTTGCCATTAAAAATGTGTAGCCCTCGAGCCCAAACCAAGATAATCCCTGAGGACATCATCAGGGTTATTTTTTAACTAAAGCTTCTTCCAGAGCCACAGAGGGCATTAATGGTTTCTGAGGCTGAGTAGTCCTCGCCATGACAAGAAAATTGAACTTGAGGTGTAAAATCCTTTAATTAAAACTCTTGAGAATTGAGAATGTACTGTAATGTTTGCCAAATTATTATTATTTTGCCTATACTTGGGTTACATTAAGAAAACATGCCTTTGTTATCATTAAACCGTACATTTTGCCTTTGTCAAGTTGCCACATACCTGTGTCAGCCGTGGGCTGCGTCAATGTTAAATGTTATCTTCTCTTGGCTACTGTAGGTGGTGCGTCCATACCAGACCATGTCCAACCCTATGAGCAAGTTGACGGTTCTAAACAGTCTCCACTCCCACTTCATCCTGGCAGACAATGGCACCACGGGAAAGTACGGCGCTGAGGTCAAACTGCGACGCCAGCTAGAGAAACACATCTCTCTGCAGAAGATCAACACGCGTGAGTGGAATGTACTGTATCTGCCTGTCATGGCTATTGCCAGACTGACCTACTTACCTTAAATTAGAGGAGGTGTTTTTAAATGACACAGCGAGTGATAACAGCATAATGAAACTGTAATCCCTGTTTTATCAATGACACCACTGTGGGTTAATTGAGTTCAAAATCTATTTTATAGCAGACTAAAATTATCATTACCTGCTTTATACTGAACACATGCTGTCAGACAGTGTATTTTTAGCCAGCTGTGATATAACTCGATAAGCCTTTGAAACCGTCCCCCCTTCAGGAGGAGTTTATTTTTTCTTTCAAAGCTTCCTGGCAGCTCAGATGAACTCCTCAAATGAACCTGCTTGATAATCCTTGTCTCCCTGTTCTGGGGTGCAGCATAAAGCTACCAAACACAGACATAATCACCAGCACATGACCAATGTACATGTACGTACACACATACATACTGTACTGCAGACACAACAACATTAAGTTGTACTTATGTACACAAACATAAAGGAATGAAAGGTACATTAGATGTGTTTGTATTTTTATCTTAATTTGATACTTGATAGACAAACCAATGGGAACATGGTTCACGGGAGGCATTTTAAACCACTGGATCAACATTACTGACAACAGGACGCCCTAATGGTTTGTGTATTTTTGTGTATTTTGACATGAATAACAGGGTACTATAACACAATGCTGTTGAAGCTCAACACAGAATTTCACTCTATTCTGTATTACTGTGCAGCTCTAATTTGGTGCATCAAAAGTACATTATGCTCATAAAAGGGCAGCAAGAGTGTGTTTGCATTCTTGTGTGTGTGTCTAAAGACGCAGGTGTTTATGTCCTGTGTGTATATTAATGTGTATTTGTGTCTGCACGTGCACATATTTGCCTTTGTGTGGAGTGTTCATCCACCATTGAGCCCTTGTCACATTGCATTTCTCCGTTTTCAATTTCCACATTATACCTTAGCTAGAAACCAAATGGATTTGCATGAAATGAATTCCTGTCTTTTTCTCTCTCATTCTCTTATTCTCTCTCTCACACGTAGACTCAAACAAAGACACAAGCACACACAAACCTCCCTGATACCCTTTAAATACGATTCTCAATTGCCTCTCACAGCATTGTTTAGAATGTGTCAGGGCCGGGGAACAAACCTGAGTCAGAAAAATGTTGTTTGCAGCCATGATTTATTTGTTATTACCTTCTTTTGTTGTCAACATAAAGCTGTTTTATAATAATTTCCTCAGGGTTTGGGTGACATAAATGCACACATTTTAACATCAATGCTTATTTCAAAACTGAGGGTGTCAGGAAATAGATTTTACCAAACGGATACGTGGTTACAGTGTCGAGAGCAACCTTATTTTTGTCAACACCACTTCTGCTCACTGTCAGACCTACTGATGTTTGCTGATAGGGACTTTATAAGTGTATCCTAAATGTCACTCAGAGAGAAACAGGGCTTTTTTTCCACTAGTGTAACCACTGCCATGTTCCTCCTAACGCCTTGACTTCGGGGATTTAAGAAATGTCCCTGGGGTTGACAGGATACACGAATGTACTTCCTCCCTGTTCATCATCCAGTCATGTGACCTATGGACTTCCCTTTGTCATCCTATGCCTGGACTCATACAAAAGGGGCTGGGAAGGCAAAGGGACGCCCAGTCGTCATACAAGCATCGGACTATCCATATGATGGTAATGTACTGTACCATCCCTAATGCATCCACCATCTGACTGGCTTTCACACATATCTGGATCCAAGGTGAGCACTAAAACTGCCTGGGATCTGCTAATGAAACAAGCTTATAGGTGATCATGTGCACTGTATATCTGCTGCTGACCATCCATAACACAGAGCTATCACCCACAGACTCTCTCACTCTAACCTTAGCCTCAGTAGTGTCTGAGGTTACATCGATAACCGGCCTCAATTTTACAACCTGCCACTCAAGTTGACACCAGGTGCCTCTTGAGGTGCAGTGCTGTATGAGCCAAAGTGGATCCACACCCTGAATCCAAATGGTTCTAATAACTATACTTATACAATATGGTAATTGCATCTGTGGCTCAGGGCATTATTTCCATAAGCAAGTTTACCTTCTTTTGTCTAAACATTATCATAAAGCTAATGTGAGATCACCCCACTGGTTATAACCACCTGTTGAGTATGGCCAAAGTAAATTTTTTCAGAAGTGCTTAAATGAAATAACAATTTTAATGGTCTGTGGTATACACCAATAAAAAAATACAGGTGTGACAGCTGCACATGCATACACTTATTAAGAAGAGGAAATGTTGGGAGAGAAATCAAAGAAAGTTAATACATTTTAATTTTTGAATGTTTATGGCTGTGAAATTTGAGGCCCAGTAATTAATAATTGTACGCTTCTCCACTAGAACAGCTGCAATCGTGAAGCTCTGCATGTCAACATAGGGACAACTTTACTACCGAAAGACAGTAACATACACCAAAAGGAGTTAAACACACTATTGACAAACCTGCCACATATCCATTTTCTTGTAGTGTGAATGTATAAATGCTACAATTCATATTGCACAGTTCTTCAAGTAAATGTGCAGCCCCAGTGTGTGATTACTGCACGTGAATGCATCTGTATGTACCTTATAGTGCATATGTGTGCTTTACTTCCTCATTCACCGCTGTAGCGTTGGCAGACAAGGACCATTTCTTGATTTGATTACCTGGTCACGGTCAATCGAGGAGTGCATCAATTTTCCTCACAGCAGGGCTCCTGTAGGATCCAAGTGTAGCCTGAGGTCCTGTCGAGGAAAGGAGGATAAAGAAAGTAAAGAGGGTAACAGCAGTTTAGTTTGAGTGGCCTAACATGTGGGCTGTGGACCACACGTAACCACAAGCTCTGTTTTTTTTCCTTTCTTTTTTCTCTTAACACACAGTCACACACACTGCACACAAACACAAGATGAAAGAAGTGTGGTGGATAGATATGTGTAATCTCCCCCTGTGGTATTTTTGTGATGTCTGGGCAATTCTGTAGCTAATCCTACTGTGCCTGTGTGTGATTTTCCATGCAACGGCTATCACCATGTGACTGCCGGAAATGCTGTAGCAATCAAATTGGCTCCACAATATTATAACACAGTTTTTAAATATGGGAATTGATTCTATATAACAAATATATGAGCTTTTAGGCTTTTAGAAATCTTCTAGGTCATAATAATTCTACTGAAACCTCGCTACATTTTGATTTCCTGTCGCCACAAGATATTTGGACATTTTGCACATTTCTATTGCAAGTTATGGCAGCACCATTGGCACCTGTCAAAACCCATTATTGGAGCACAGTTGTGCAGTCCCTAAACCTTTTAACACCACCTTTGGTGACAAGACGTGTGTATTCCCTCTGCATACTTTCTCCTCCACTCTCTACTGTATATTTGATGTTGTGGAAGGAGTCGCCTCCTGCGGTTTTGTACCCTCTTCAGTGGAAAGTGGACAAGAATATCTAAGGGACAGCTCTGGTTCGGGGTAAACAAAAGAAATGTTTTAAGACTGGAAACAGGTTGGGAGGCTGTAACTATGGTGCATGGAGCCAGCACATTCACACGCTAGAGTAAATGCTCAGCGCTGTGCCCTGCCGTACATGCATGACTCTCTCGTGACTTGTTCAGCCAGACATGGTCTAGCTTGATAGAACATGGACAGAGATGCAGATGTAAATGCACCTGGATTACCGTGACAAGGATTCACTTTAGGCAGCACAGGATGCTTCACATGCAAACAGCTTAAAACCAGTGATCATGAACGTACATTGCATAATCATATACAAATAGTGGATTTAAAAAAAAAAATGTATTGCTCATCCCAGCACCCTCTCATTTATGGTCTTTTAGGTCTCACACACAGGGACATATTTCCTATTTAACTCGTTCCTACCATCTCCTGAAGCTAGCAGACATTGTCACACTCGAAGATGAAGAAAATCAATAAAATGATTGGCACCATTCAGCACAGCTCACTCAAGCGCTGCACAGCTCTTTTGACATGTCTCCAGCAGTGGCCGTAATGCTTTTTAATCACACACCTGTGTCAGAGAGATGACAAGTAAAAGAGGAAGAGAGGAGAGTGAGAAAATGAAGACAGAGCAAAGGGATTGAGGGCGAGCAGAGAGGGAAGAGAATTATATAAAGAGAGAAGGACGTGTGAAGCAGCTGAGGAGGATTCAGGCAGTGAGACGAGATATTACCTTGAGGTGTCTTCACTGAAAAAGCAGGATGAAATAGTGAAAAGGCGGCAAGAGAAAGCACATAATAGGCTTCATCCATGATTGTTTTCTTATTTTCTCTCTTAAAATTGAACAAGATAAAATAAGAAAACCCTGCATCTTATTCACTCACACTTTTGTTTTTTGCACACTTGAAAATCTTAAATTGGATGCACAAGTCAGGCCCAAAGAGGAATAAAAGTTATTAATTTATATAAATTCAGATAAAGTCTGCGAGAATGAATGAGGCACCTTGAGTGTGCCCTCTTCCATTTCACCTAAATGACTTGGAATATTAAAAATGGCCGTACTTTGTAAATTGAATTTGTGCATAGGTGTAGGCATGTGTGTGTATTTTAACTCTGTGTCTACTGTGTAACCTTCACTGACCCTCCTATAGCAGTGTTTTCGTTAATCACAGCATAGGTAAAAGATGAAGTAGCTGGGGTAATTGAATCCAGAAGCCATAAGGCCTTGCGTTGCAGATTAGCTGTGACATTGTGACCACCGTGGAGCAGCCCATACAGAAGAGATTATATTTAAGCTATGGTACATGGGAGGTCAAGAGGGTTGTAATGCTCTTCTTTCAAGCACTATAAGTGCCTGGACAAACTCTTGATTTTTCAGATTGAGCTAATAACGTTGCCCCTTTTTTATGCTGTCCAACTGTGTGACCAACTGGATTACTTGGTGGCTCTTGTTCTTTGACACATATCACACAGCTGCAGTGTGACAGTTTGAATCTGGCTTAGAAATGTCACCCTCTGCCGAATGTGACTGTATCCAATAAAGCACAAATAGCAGGGAAATATTTTGGCATAAAGCTTGTAAATTATTCTGTGCAAAAGTTAATATTCAGAAGCCATTTAAATGTTTATAGGTTAATTCAATTTTAGAGACAATAAATAGTATGAGTCACATTCATTGATATTAGTTTTTCATGATCCCTCTGGTCAGTGGTTTTGGTCCCTGTGGTGGTGTCGCATTGATGACTGGTTAAATCAGCGGAGCTGAACTGACACTGTGGGGGTGGATCAGTAGATAAAATATTTGCAGGCATGTGAGAATAAGAGTACATAGACAGTATGGGGACAGTTGAAATCATTGGGGGTAAGGTGTGTTCATGCATGAATGGATACAAAAAAACATGTCAAAATGATAAACATGAACCGCCAGAGTGTCCAACCCTGTGGTAGAGAGATAACAGAGCAAGTAGTGGGTAAGGTTGGATGCAAGACTTGCTCTAGGTATTGTTCCAGGTTGAGGATGTGCATGGATGACAACATGTGATGTGGTGTGGAAAGAATTTGAGTGCATGATCAGTAGTGTGAACTGTGGTAAATGTCGTTTGGAAAAGAAAGAAAAAAAAGGATGTGCAAACGTTAGAGAAAAAAAAGTATATTTCTATTTCTTCCTGTCTTCCTATTATTTTTACCAATTGTTTCTTCATAAGAGTGTTACAAACCCTTTAGGATTTTAACTGGGTGATTATGGATTATATAATAAATCTGACTCACTGACTCCAGCATTTCCAGTAGTTCACTGATTGGCTGGAGTGAGAGTCAAAACTGTGACATAATTACGACTACCCAGGGGGGGACTGTAGCACTTGTGGCGTGATGACATTTTCACTGTTTCTTTTATGGGTTATTTAAAGGCAGTGCAGAGTAGAGATATACATGTATCGTATCTCATTAGTTGCTGCTACATGTGATACGACCTGAATCCAGAATGTTTTGTCAAGAACAAGTCAAACTTTGTTTTTGTCATATAAGAAACAGATTCAAAATTGTGAACTAAGACCCCATTTGCTCTTGTCATTTCAAGTGTCTCGTATCAGAATAAAATCCAGATTACATTTAACACATGTGTGCGTCTCATCACAAATCATGTATCCAGAGAATATACTATATATTGATATGTCACTGTATCAATCAGTATATTTTATTTATATTATTGTTATTTTTTCTCCCCAAATTTGGGACTCAGGTGTTTATTTTGATTATTAAAAACAGGTAAAAATCTTATTAAAAAACATAATGATATAAGAATCTGGATAAAAGTTTGATTTTAAAAATGCCAATTGCAGCACACACACTCTGTTGTTCAATAATTTATTGATTTTTACTTACTCTTGGGGCCCTATTTTAATTGCGCAAGTGCAATGACCAGTGCAAAGTGGTAGTTCTTGGGTGAACAGACTGCGTGGGCTTCTCCAAGTGCACCTGCTATTTTATTGCGAAAAATGGCAAAAAAGAATAACGTCTGCACTTTAGCAGTTAGGTTACATCAATATCGATTTAGCTAGAGAGCTAACGACTATCCATAAACCAACACAAACACATGGGTGACTCTTATTTATCAACTATGAGCGAGACAGAAGCTTTATTGTCCTCAGGGTGTCACACAGCTCCCTCACCCACACAGATCATTCACTGGTCAAACTGATCAGAGATCAGATAAACGCAACAACAGCTCGGTGAACCTTCTGAATGACCGTATGTGTTGAAATAGCTGGAGACACTTTTTTCTGTTGCTTTAAACGAGACAAGGAGAGTGACAGCTTATTTAAGTGTAATTTCAGTGTAACTTTAGCTGCCATTCTCACAGGCGACAGGCCATGTGAGTGGATATTTCCACAGACCGCTTACTGACGTATATACACTTGAGAGGAGTAAAGCTTACGTGTACGTATGTGTCTTGAAGAGACAGATGCATTTACACCTTTTCAGTATCTGGCTAGAAATGCATCTCAAACCACCCCCGAGGTGTTTTGAACAATTGGATTTCTGTCCCTCTCAGGTGCTTCTTGGATGCATTTACACTTAGCTATTTTGATATCCGATAGCGATCCGATCCGCCCAAGAAATATGGGGTCTGATATTCTATTGTTTTATTTGATTTAGTGGGATAATACATTGCCTTCAGTAGATGCAGGTTAATAATTGTTGAACAAACATACACATATACAGTACCATGTAATCTTCAGCACTGACAAAATGAGAACACACATATACACGTCAACACGCAAAACAGTGGGGTAAAATTTCTTTATCCCCAATTTCCCAGTAGTAATTGTCTTTTCCTTATCAATGACACCATTCATAATCGATTCTCTCTGGCTCACTCGGCTTTGGTGACACTACAACTTGACTCAAATTACTGGTGAAAAGGTGGCACAGACCATCTGATTGAATCTGAATTCCTCTTTGTGTCACAACACGACTGAAAAAGTAAAGTTTGAGAGAAGCTTTGGCCTTTTAATGTACCGTACCCCCTGACCTTTAGCTCTGTAGCCTGTCGAGTCATCTTGCCTTCACAGATCTGATGTTTCCTGTCTGCTTTTGTTGTTGCTAGGATAATGGTGCTTGTGTGTATGTGTGTGTATGTGTGTGTGTGTGTGTGTTTTTATTTTTATTTTTTAATTTTGGTGTGGTGGGGGTGCGAATACAACGACCCACATACTGTAGCACACCTCCTCCAGTCATGCTGATACTAATTTGACACATACAAGGACAAACTCGCAGACACTCACGCAGAGGATGAGTCATTGCTGGATCCTTAATTAGGACCATTTAAGCATGTTATGTGTGTCTCGCTTACACGCTCCTCTTTCCCTCCCTAATTCCTTCTGCTCCTCGTTACTTCCTCGTCTCCCAGGCTGGATAAATATAGAAAGTTGTGGCCATGGATTCTCATCGACCACCTCTCTCCTTTTCTACTCCCTCTGCTTTTTCACACTTTTTCAGGGTAGTTTCCCTCGTGAGAGATAAGATGTGGGCACTGGGTTAAAACTATGTATGAGATCCAGAGAGACGAGGGAGAGAAGGAGAGAGTAGGGGTTTGATGATTGTGTTATCTGATGCGTTGGAGTGTGTGAATGGTACATGGACACAGTCAATACAAGAACAGGGGGGTGGAAAGGCTGAATGCATTGAGAGAGACAGTACAGAGTGTATAGGGTATATTGTGTAGAGTGTGCATTTGTATTTAGTTAGCTCTTGTTGATTAAATCACCAAAGTGGCAGCAGATAGACGTTGTGCCAGAAACAGACGTATTATGAGATGTCTATTCATAGCACAAAGTCTAAGACACATTTTCCACCAAAATATCAACCGTGCTTTGCGCTGCCTCATTTGAATGACCCTTCTAACTGTTTGTGCCTCTCCTCCCACCTGGGCACTGTGCGCTGGACACCAAAATACCACACAGACGCGCAAAGCTTTACAGTAGCAAGGTGAGAAGTCAGGAAAAACAAGATTTTCTGTTTGATTTGTTTTTGGAAGATGCAACAGTGTTTCGACTTTAACTAAGGGCGTTTATCATTAGAGTACATGTTCCTCGCACCTCACTTCTGGATTAGAAAACATAAAGAAACAGTGATAGAAAATAAAGTATTATGAGAAATGGAGAGAATAAAACAGGCGTATATGTTGCACAACAGTGATGCAGAGTGAACACATGGTGCACTTCAGTAAGAAGAATTGAATCTTCACTAGACAGATTAGCTCTCCAGCTATGGGTTTACATTTCCATCTAGAACAATAGGTTTTCTTCTGAAAGTGCTGACTCATGTAACCACACTGCATGTGTTTTATTTCATATAGAGGGAGAGTTCAGACCACAAAATCCGTCTCCACAGATAAAATAATTCTCAGCTTTCTAACAATCACAGGATTAAATTTAAAAAAAGGTTCAATTGCAACTTCAGTAGAAGCAGCAGTTGGCGGAGCATTAACACTGCTAAATTTAGGACGTCAATTCCCACTCAAACCTTCAGGAACAGCACTGCTGTGCCCAATCAGAATTCAGGACACGTCATGTCCATGGATTCAGAAAAACGTTTCACTTACTCACATTATAATACACATGTCTGTAAAACTATAAAGAGTGTTTCCTGGGCATCACACACAGACATATTAGACATAATATTATTTTGGTGCCATTCATGTGCATTATGGCCACACACAGTTGGAAACAGGAGAAACTTTTTTGGTGTCTGCGCTGGGTGGAAAGCTTTAATTAGAATGAATGGGCCGCCATGTTTGGCTTTTCATGTTTTAATGCATTCAAGTTCCCACAGGAATAAATACAGTAGTTAAGGCTGTAGTTAATTAGAAAAACTAACTGTGAATGGGAGGTCAACAGCCATCCTAAAATGTGCCCGTTGTTTTGGGGTAGTCAGGCAAAAGAGAACTTTTTTTCATTTGTGGTTTGTTTACGTGTATGTGCCTCTATCTGCATTTGTGTGTGTGTGAATTTTCTCCTACCAATTAGCCATGACACAGCTGTGCTTTCCCCTCCTCATCTGCTCCTCGGTGGGTTTCAGTTGAACAATAATCTGCTTTAGATACTGCCGCGCTGCTTCCAAAGCTCACTAGTCATCAATATCAATGCTTGATCTGACACAACTGCAAGCTCACACACACATGCACACATGCAGGTAACAAGCCAAAATAGACATCCAAAAGAAACTTTAGAACCAGATACAAAACGCAAGTCATTAGTCTGCCTCTCTCTCACATTCAGCTCTGCTGATGTATGGTCGTGTGATGTGTTGTGGCACAGTGACGTTTTACCTCTTTGAAGTAGGCGAGGCCCCTAAAATATTCTCCTTATGTAACTGTCCCTGTTGCAAGGCCGCATGAGGCTGTGTGAGGCAAAGCGTAATGGTGGGTATGCCTCTGAAGGTG
The DNA here is from genome assembly GCA_005408345.1 of Macquaria australasica. Taxonomy (NCBI): domain Eukaryota; kingdom Metazoa; phylum Chordata; class Actinopteri; order Centrarchiformes; family Percichthyidae; genus Macquaria; species Macquaria australasica. Next base: position 90,796 of record SEMN01000550.1, read on the forward strand.
TGCGTGTGCTTGTGTTTGTGTGTGTGTGTGCGTGTGTGCATACAGTATGTAAGCATGCATCTGTATGTGCCCGTTTGCCTGAGTGTTTGAGAGACAGACTATGCTTTCTCCTCCGTGAATTATGCAGACCAGGATGAGGGTGCAGGGCGGGGAAGATCCGGCAGTTACACAGCTTTTGAATTAGAAGAGTCTAAACACCAGGCAGAAAACACAACCACATGAAACAGAAAAGGAGGGAGAGGATGAGAGCTATATAAAGAAAAACGGGAGAGAGGAAGACAGGAAGTGAGAGTAGGAAAGGGCAGGATGAGGGGAGAATGGTTTAGGAAATGGATTGGACTGAGACCACTAAAAAAGGAAAGAACATAGGGGGGTAAGAGAGAATGGGACTCTGGGGTTTACAGGGTTTATGGTGTCTTGAAGGTGATGTTCAGTGGTATAATGAGAAATAGATTACGGAAAGGAAACCAGAAGCAGGAAAGGGAGCAACACAAGCAAGAATAAGGCAGGAAATTCCTCTTTTTTTTAGTTTGACTATAACTTTCATATCTACAGTACTTTCTCCTGTACATAGTCTCACCGTGTGCAGAAAAACCCACCTGCTAATTATGCATAATTACCATAAATAGTCTGATTAGCAGGCAATTTTTGTGTGGAACAGTGGGGGATTTATCAGTGAAACTCACTCACTCTCACACACTCTCTTTCTCTCTCTCTCTCTCTCTCTCTCTCTCTCTCTCTCTCTCTCTCTCTCTCACACACACACACACACACACACACACACACACACACACACACACACACACACACACACACATCCATGCCACAGGAACAGAGCACAAAGCACAAAGTGGGCTGGTTATTTTTGGTACAGGTACTTTTTTAAAAACCTCTACCATAAGTAGAAAGCTTACAGTGTCTTGACAATACAGTCATGAGACATCACAGGTGTCACATTTGCACCTTATTAACAAATTTGGATTTAGTTTTTCTGTTTATAGATCAAATATTGCTGATGTGATGAAGTCTATTTATTGACTATCCTTCTTGTCTTTTTCTATCCTTAACTTCCCTTTTCCCTCTTCACATTTCTGTCCCTTTTTCTGTATTGTTCATCCCCGTTATCCTCTCTACAATCACTCTCCACTCCCTGTTTCTCCTGCTCCCACTGCAACTTTTCATGTGCAGGTATTGGTCAGGGTGTGCCAGTGGTGGCTCTGATTGTAGAGGGAGGCCCGAATGTCATCTCCATTGTACTGGAGTACCTCAGGGACACACCTCCAGTCCCTGTGGTGGTGTGTGATGGCAGCGGCAGGGCCTCAGACATCTTGGCCTTCGGACACAAATACTCTGAGGAGGGAGGGTATGCACTCACATGAGCACATTACGCTGTAATCCAAGGACAAACACTTACTAATACAAATGTTATCCAGTGTGGAGAATCAGTAACGCTGTGGAAATTTTCTTCCTAAGATTGTTTGTAATCAGAATTTTATGTGTACTGTATATGGCAACAACAACGTCCTTCTGCAGCTAAGCTTATTTTGTTAAAAGATATGGTATTAAGATAAAAACCTGAAGTGATGCAAGAACTTGCAAAAATGTATTCCACTTTCTGAAATGTGCTGATGCATTACTTTAATAACACACAGTAAACATTTTTGGTTATATTCCTCATGAGACACACAATGAATTCAGAATGGTTTTTACAGCTTCATATATCCAGTTACAGATGAAGGCAAATTGAATGCAGAATCACATCTCACCAAGGACTCAGAGATAGTAGTGCTGAGAGCCCCGGTCAACCTTGGTTTCACTTACTGATAAACAAATCTAATTTGCCTGCTTCCCTTTAACCGTTTTCTTCTCCTTGCCTCTGACCCCCTTCCTAACGCTCTCTTTTTTTCCCCTCCACACCTCTCTGCCTCTGCAGCATAATTAACGAGTCTCTAAGAGACCAGTTGCTGGTGACCATACAGAAGACTTTCACCTACAGCCGCACACAGGCCCAACATCTGTTCATAATTCTCATGGAGTGCATGAAGAAGAAGGAGCTGGTGAGTGTCACTTTCAAACATGTGCACATACACATGCCAGCAAACACACATGCACATACACATTATTTGCACATGCATGTGTATATATACTGTATATATAACATATAAAAAATTGAAACACAGACGGACTCACATAGACAAATGCTGCGCTCCCACACCATTAAACCTCTAATAACAGCAAGATCAGCGTTCACTTAAGTGTTGATGTCTCTGCTGTATAAAGAAGAAGAAAAATATGTGAAGGAGGAACAAAATGGATTTGTCAAATGAAGCTTGCTCATCATGAAACTTTTACTGAAGCAATTATTACCCCATCTTTTATGCATGACATGTAATGTTAAGTGGATGTAAATGTATTCAGATGACGTTCGGGACCAAAGGGCCTCCACCTTGAGAGTCTATACCCCGATGGCAGTGTTTAAGTCAAGACACACGTCTTGTCAAGTGCGGCTGTCACACACATCCCTCTCCCCTGGGGAGGAGTCTCAGTCCCTTTAGAGCACATCAGTCACATGAAGCCAACCTCTTATTAATCCTGTTAAATGCTGTCTGTGTAGAGGTGATGTGTGTTTGTGTGTCTTACCTTACAGCATGTACAGTGGATGTGTACGTTTGTGTGCATACATTTATCATGGTACATTTGATCACAGTAGCAGGGGGCATGATGCTTTCTTGCCACAGGCATTGGCACACACACACACACACACACACACACACACACACACACACACACACACACACACACACACATTGTGATTGAAAGTGTGTACCACAGCAGTGCATACAGTGCAGCCACACAACCTTACACTCATTCACAGGATAATAGTGTAACACATCCTCTATGCTGCAAACAAACAGCTAGCAGCCTTTACTTTTACTCTTAGTTCTGCAGCAATACTAACTTATTTACTACTTGGTTGCTCTCGCCTCAACTCACTTTGAACATAGTGTACAATGTCTTTCGTCAGGGAGGTGAATATTTGCCAGATCAGTGACTGTTGGTTCTTCTGGCTGCCAGTGGCGTTATGCTAATACATTTGTAAGTAGTAGCATACACACACAACCAAGCCTCATTTTATCACAACTTTTAAAGTACAAGTGCTGAGTTAGAATCCAGTTTAGCATCTTGAAACATGTTGGCTGGGATGTTTGAGATGACTCAACCAGGTATTTATCATGTGATAGTCTCCCCTGTTTGTAAAAAATACTGTGGGTTAATCATTTTATTATGTGTGTTTCATTTTATTATAATAATTGTCACACACTGAGTCATACACACAAAAAGTCAAACGCAAGAGCACATGAGAAACACAAGCACAAGTAGTATTTTGCAGGCAGGCCAAAATTGGTCATGGTTGTTTAGCGTGTAAGTGGATTGATTGCGTCCTCAGTGGGGTTCCAGTGGCTGACTGATGCTCATACAGATGGATCTTCTGAACACAATACACCAGGGCAGAACAATGGGGTGGGAATCACTCAGCAGGAGCAGCTGTACAGGCCAGATAATCTGATGCTGCCTCTCTCTGAACATACAAAACTATTGCCACTGTCATACTGAAACTGAGCACTGAAAGTGTATTTTGGTAATATTATAAAAGTCCACCAACCCTGCTTTGCCATTTCATTAATATTTCTGCATTTTACAGGCCACTTAGGTATTTTTCTGATAATCCATTTACTGCCAAAGTTGTTCTTCAAAATGTTCTTCAAAATGCCTTTCCATCCACAGTTCAAATGCAAACATGTGGGGCTACTCCATTCTTCATGTGACAGAAGTAGGGCAGTACAGCTAGTGTGTAAACTTGTCTAATTGACACATCTGTATGATCACTTATAGTGGAGTACAGGAGCGGGTTAAACAGTGGGATAGGTGTTCATATCCAGGATTCTGTACTTCATGTAGTATGTATGAATGTGAAAAAGAAATAGTTTTCTGTGGCTTATAACCTTAACAATGCCATAAAACATTTACCAGTCACATAAAACGTTGATAGCATACTCTCTGATAATGTATTCAGTAGAAGCAATCCTCTTCCTTGTATGTCTTCCATAAAAACTCTTTTAGGCTTTTCTCAGTGGACACATACTGCAATCATTAGTGCCCATGCACCATGCAGAGAGTCTCAAAAAGCCAAAGTTGATTATGGTCGTTGGAGAAAGAGATGTGTCACCTCTCTGCTGTCTGGCACCTCTCTGTCTCTCTCACTGATGTAGTTTCACCAGCCTCCTATTTATCAGGCTGATAGGCATCACAGGGCTTCCCTCCTGATTGCACCCAGAAAGCCACGGATTGGAGGGGAGTAACTGTAAGGGACAAAAGAAAATTAGAATTTTTCAAAAGACAGAGTTCCCATTATCCCACGCAAAGCCTGAAACACTCTTGTCATGGCTGGGCTCCAGGCCCTAAAAAAAGTGGACCAAACACATTTTCCTGTGTGGTGATCAGTGAGATCATTAAGAAGATCAGGAGTCCTCCAAAACATCACATGATCACTGATCAGACTGAACCACTTTTCAAATCTCAAACATTCAAATGCTGCAGGACAACTTGAGAAAAGCAGTACATCCCTTTTGAGATGAGGCCAAAACAAATCTCCCAGGATGTGATCATATTTTTTTCTGGCCCCTACCCAACTACAGTACTTCAGTGTTTTATCCCCACTCACACAATAAGGTCAAAACATGGTGAACAGAGTTTTCTTCTACCATTAACCTAACTAGTATGTACATGGTCTTCTGTGTCGTACTGTGGTGGGTACCTATAAGCACACTTGTACTGGCTGCCCATATTCCTGAGAAAACTGCCAACCACACTGAAAAACAAGCTACAATAACACACTGACTAGTCCCAGGTCCACATAGTATAACTACAGGTCACAGGTAAAATACCTAGGACCTACAAGATCATTGTGTTTTATTACTACAGCACTATTGTCGTGTACATGTATGAGTGCACTTCCAAACGCATCCCCGCTGAGCCAGAGATTTACACAACTTTATTTATAACTTTGCTGCGCAGGATTGATGAGTTTCAATTCAAATTGGTGGCTGTAATATTTACACTAGAGATTAAAAATGACCACCATTGCATTAGTGAATTACTTTTATTTATTCTGTCACCCTGTGAAAAGTGAATGCAACAACAGTCATTCTGCAATAATGTTCAAGATGACAAGTGTAACTTAACGTTGCAGCTAATACCTAGTACCTATAACACAATCCCATAGCAATTATAGAAACCTGTGTTCACCCTTGTATACCAACGCCAAGTAGTGTCAATCCCATGTTAACATCCAGGTCAGGATCAGGGTCACAAAACCGTTGCATTGACTCACTCACACTGGCAGCAAATGTGGGTTTATCCAGGGTCAGTGCAGCGGTCTGAAAGGGGCTAAGTGTGTAAGAGAGAGGGAGACAAGGAGAGCGTGTGTTTGTCTGTGTGCCAGTACGCCCGTGCTTTCATTTTTCTGGCTCTGCAGCAGGAAAGGCAAAGAGTAGGAGGAAAAGAGAGACTAAAGGTGACTGGCTGGGATAATGTATGAGAGAGGGTGTGTGTGTGTGTGTGTGTGTGTGTGTGTGTGTGTGTGTGCTTAAGAGGGCAAGTGAAGAGAAGGAGGAAGACTAAAGAAAGGCTGTGCCTTGCTTTTTCCTTGTTTTCAGCATGTTGGTTTATTTATGTAGACATTTTGTGCTTCAGTTATTTCCCTGTTGCCTGTGCTTTGTTTATCATACTCAGAGCTGTTTATGCTTTATATCAAGAGTGCAATAAACTTGCAACCTTAAGGCATGCACACTGAAATGTATATGTACATGAGTACTTTTGTGTTTTATGTTACTATCTTTGTTTTACCAAAAGTGGAACAGGTCTCATAGCCATTTTTTGCTTTAATGATGCCACATTTTAAATTTTATCATTAATATATTGCTGTGAAGTTAGTTAGGCAGCAAATTATAAAACCGAGAAGTGCTCTTTGCAGCTACAAACAATAGCCCCAATTATCTGCTTTATGCTTTCAGGTGGTCTAATTTAGGAGTGTGCTGGCTCATCTCCCAGTGAAAAAAAATCTGTTCTGATAGATGATAGATTATTAAGTTCCAAGGAGAAGGGAGGGGAAATAATTATCATGAATAATATGCACGCTCTTGAGTTTTACTGAGGGGTAACAGCTGTAGTATAGTATATATATATTATATACAAGTGCAATGAATGAATATTAAACTAAAGCATAGGCCACATTTGTATCAATTTGTCTAGATGATAAGGGCAATTATCTTCCTCATATATGCGCATCACTTATCTTGTTTCTTTTATCCCTTTTGCACAAAGGTGGAACAATTTCATATGAATGTCAAACAAGCGCACTGAAAAGACTACATACTGCGTGAGAACCAGTGCCTTTAAATATTATCAAGGCCTGTTGTCACGTAGCTTTTTTTTTGCTAAAAATGTGTGAATCCAATTTTAGGTCTAATTAAAAGAGAAGTGCCTCTTTCTCCCTCCTCCTCCCTCTCTCTCTTATGTGAGGGAGGATGCAAGATGACTGTCCTGGTATCTCCCAGCTTGGTATGAATAATTGAGTGTAGAATAGTCCTTATATGTTTAATTCGGATTAAATATTGAGGAGGAACCACCAACCCGCAATTTCCCTCCGCCTCCCTGACAAGAGACTAAGAACGAGTAGGAGGAAGACGAGGAGAGCAAAAGAGTGACTTAAATGGACCATGAGAGAGAGGGAGGGTGTGAGGGACAGAGAGGGAGGGAGAGAGGGGGAGGAAATGAGACAAGAAGTAAGAGAAGGGAAACAAATGTGGTTTTGGTGGAGTGCAAATGTGAAAAGGAGGTACAGTGGAGAGTTTTGCAAGTTTAGAGAGAGAATTCCTTGGTTGATTATCAGCAGGGCAGTTTATCAGTGTAAAATTTCATGAATACAGAAACTTATTTCCCTCTTTCCTCTGCTTTGGTTGTCATTCTGAAGACTGTTGGTTTATGTTATGGGTTATCCCAGAGTAGTAATAGTAACGTGATAAATACACATCTAAATATTTTGTGCTCAAATTCACACAGATGAAATCATTACCAGAGCTTTGTCAGATCTAAACTGCTACCATTGTTAATGTATGGACTGCAGAAGATGCTTCAGAAACCTCTGTGGACTGTACAAGTGTGTGTGTGTCTGTGTGTTTGTGCATGTGTGTGTGTGGTGTCTTGTATGTACATGCAGCAGCATCAGCAGAGTCTTTGCCTGTTAAATGAAGATGAATGTTTTCCAATCAGCTTGGCTCACTGCAACGTGAAGAGCAGTTTTCTGATGCTCTAAGCATGTAGCTCAGCGTCTTTGAAGATATGGGAGTCCTCCGACAGAACCAAGTCACACTGAAAAAGATTGCACAGCCTCTTCCTTTTTCATTCCTTATATCCGTCTTCAATTTGTCAACACTGAATCTCCCTCCTTCTGTCTTCCTCCTTCCTACACATGCTTCCTCTTCCTCTTCCTCTATCCTCCCGATCCCTGCCTCCACTCGTCTCCCTCTCCTTATTGTTCCTACTCTTTTCCTCTCACGACAGGCATGAGTCAGTGCCCTGTCTCTTGAATGTTGACCCCTGAGGTGATGACTGTCAGTGTAGACGCAGAGAAATGTCAAAAATACATCCAGTTTTTAAAGATATTTTGAGATACAGTATTAAGCAAGCACAGCTATCATCAACACATCGAAAATGTAATGTACAACAGATGGGTGAGTTTATGTCATTAGTAAAATAAAAACTTAAACTTCTAAGTACTTGAGAGCACCTTTGCTTGTACGAGATGATGAAAATAGATGGGGGAGAAGCTGTCTGTTTACCTTTGCACACACTTGTTGATGAAGCTCTTTGGGATCGTTGAGATTGAATTAGCAGCCTTGCCTTGTCATAGCGGTTGTGTTGTTTAGCCTCTGTATTAGAGAGCCTCTATGATAACAGGTAGCGCATATCCACAGGGTCACCTTGGGGTGGGGTGTTTGGAGAAAGGAAAGAGGGAGGAAGAAGTAAGGAGGAAACGGGCAAAGATGAGAGGGGGAGGGAGAGTAGCGTGCCAGTGGGAGGTTGTTTCTAAGATTAGTGGTTGCAGAAAGATGATGGGTGGAAGAAAGGCAGTGGGGGTAGAGGTGGAGAGGCCCGGGGGGAGAGGGGAGAATAGAAACAATGGCGAACATCTTCTGTAATCATTATCTTTCCTCTATCACACTGACATCCATCTTTAGTCCGTAAGACAGCCAAGAACCATCTAAGAGTGTGTGTGTGTGTGTGTGTGTGTGTGTGTGTGTGTGGAATGGAACTCTCCATTCTGCTATAATGATAACTACAGGGTATAATGAACAAGTAGCCAGAATAGGAATCTGTACTGATTGGGTGAAATTAGACTTGCACATGAGCACACCCTCAAAAATTAGAGATATCTGCCCTCTCCCTCTTCATCTCTCTCTCCCTCTTCATCTCTCTCTCTCTCTCTCCCTCTTTGTCCATGTGATTGGTTCTTCCTAAAACTGATCTAGAAAATCACATCTTTGCATGCACATAGTTTGACCTTTTAGAGTCACTACGTAAGAACACACACAAGACCAGTCACTTTCTTAAACACACACACGCACACACTTGGTTAGATCATAGTATTGCATGTGTGTTCAACAGATGGCTAACACAGATAAATGTGTTGTTAAAATCTATTACAGTGAAGGTAAAGATACATTCTAGCAAATAATAATCTAGCCACTTGCCCCACCATTCAAACACACACACACACACACACACACACACACACACACACACACACACACACACTATAACTTAACTCAGAAAGCACATGAAATTACACGCTGCACCAGTGACTCATTGGTGTCTCTGCTCATGGAGACCTCAATCGATACTTTCACATCCCATTGCACTCCTATTTCACCTGGAGAAAGACCTTCTGATTACACAGGCTGATAGTGACTGCCAAACACACACACACACACACAAGCACACACACTTAGTTGCTCCCCATATCAGTGATTGCATTTGCAATGCATGGCACAGGTCTAAGGCGTTACATGATGTCTCTCTCGGGGAGGAGCCAACATGTCATCAACACACGGTGTACAAATGATGAATGAGCCAAAATAACAGATACTGTAAATCATCAATGTGATTACTTTTCTGCATTTAGATTGTGTGAAAAGAGAGAGAGATAGAGGCAGAAAGAGGAGGGTTAGCCTACAACATTGCAGCATTGCCCAAGGGAAAGCAGCAGCAGCAACAAAGCCCGCAGATTCCTGGAGCGCCACGAAATGAAGCCATTTAGAGGGGGGAGGTGGGAAGGGAGATGGGCTGCAGGGAGGAGAGGGAGGTGGGAGGAGAGGGAGGTGGGAGGAGATGGATGGGTGGATGGAAGGATTAGAGGAGTAGCTCGTCAGGCATTCAGAACACGCATTCTCCCGTACACGGCTCCCTCAAGGTGCCCTTCACACATGCATACATATGATGCCCACACATGTTACAGCGCTTGCAGTACATGACGGGAAAATCCAGAAAAGCTGCCCCATTTCTGAGATTTCCCTCTCAGCAGACTTTGGCTTTCATCCAGTGCGCTATTAGTCCGTCTCACGCAGGATATAAAAGAATGCAGCTAAAAGACATAAACTGGCCTTAGAGTAAAATATTGTCCTAATCCAAAAAATGTTTGACACAGCAAAAAAAAAAAAAAAAGAACAAAATGTTCTTTGGTAACGGAGAGCACCATTAGTTCATATTCATTTGATCTCTCTCTTTGTCATGTTTTTACTCTTGTTCTCTTTAGATGCCTTCTCAGCGAATCCCTTCATTCCCTCCCTACAGTGAACAAGCTGTGTGTGAGAGTTTTGTGGTGTTCTCTGCACAAGAGACAAGAGAGGATAGAAGAGAGTCTGGAGAGGAGATACCGTACATTACATCAGAGCAATACCTCTCCTCCCCCCTCTGAGCACCTCAGCAGCAGTGTTTTTAGTGAAGCAGTTTAATCCAGAAAATGAGAGCACTGTGACTCTTTATGCTATAAGCCTTGATACGTTACATAGAAGTAATACAGTAAAGTCACTTTCAAACAGTTTGTAGAATTAATGCTCCTGTCTCTCACTCTTTCTTTCTGTCTGTCTCCCTTCATTGTCTCTCAGATAACAGTTTTTCGGATGGGGTCGGAGGGTCATCAGGACATTGACCTTGCCATCCTCACTGCATTACTCAAAGGTGGGTGTGTGCATTTATGTGTGTGTGTGCTGGAGCGGGAATGTACAGTGAGTGTCTTCCATTTCACTGTCGTCCTCCAGGGATGTTATTTGGAAGTTTCTGTACATAAAAGGAGCATGATATCGTTTCAGAAAGCATTCCCCTCACTGTCCCAGTTTAGGTGTAAGTTCAATGCACAAAAGCATGTTTTTGCCTTTGCAGTTCATAGCTCAAGAATAAAACATAGACATCTGTGCTTATTTTTTATCCCTCTTAAAGCTCCATTAAGCGATTGTTTATAACTGCGGGGCAGGAAGACTCCAAAGCAAACTCTAGATATTATATTAGCTTATCAAACAATTGCTTTCTTACAGTTTTAGCAGAAAGAGAGTGCCGTGGGGATAATACTGCAGTCCTGTTATCACTGCCTGTACAATATAATCCAGTATTTACTGGCTTGGTCCACAAACTCCTGAAAATATCTGGCTCATTTAGATTTTCAAATCTTTGACTTGTTCCAGCATGTCACAACATGTGAGCTTTAGAATTACTGGTTAGCATATTTTGTTACCTAACACAGTCAGGCTAGCTGTTTCCAGTTTCTTTGCTAAGCTAACAGGCTGCTGGCTCTAACTACATATTTATTGTACAAACATCTTCTCATCTAACTCTTGACTATGCATTTCACAAAATATCGAACTATTCCTTTAAATATGAGGAGGTTGCGGCTCTCGTGGCCTAACAGCTATTAAAGCCGTTTCAGACAAGCTTGCACTGAGTTCAGGTTTCCTACTTAATATGCTAATAAAACCCTGATATCACAACAACACCTGCAGAATAATCAATTAGCATGAACACAGCTGCTCATTAACTGTGTGGCCAGAGACAAATAATTACAGGAAGACACTTACAGTCATCAATGAATTATGAAAAGTATTGTGTCTTTCAATCCATCGCTTTTGAAGTATATATTGCAATTTAATTTGCATTTAGCAGTTTAATTCCCCTTGAGGACAACAATGACTTTAAAAAGGGACACATGGCCTAACTAAATACTCTTATGTCACATCAGCTTCTCATTTCTCTGAACTACACTAATGCTTACAGGGTGGCGAGCATCCCACAGTTCAAGCGTGAAGTTTCTTATCTTTACACGCAGTACACAGGTAATGTTACACAGCCATAGTAATAGTTGCAGACAAGCAAGTAGTGATTTAAAGGCTCATATCTATCTTGGTTTCCCCTTCTACATATCACACTGCAACACATGTAGAATAATCAATCAGCATGGTAACTGCAGCACAGACCTAAGGCATGACACAGTAGGATATAAAGGGGGAGATATACAGAAGCTGCAATCCTTACACTGTAACAAATTGTTATGCAGTTACCAATAAGGGCAATGAATTGGACCAAATTGGGTTACAAAATTGGAAATTTGTCAAGTGCAGAGCAGACATAGTAATTAAACTCAACCACCATTGTTCCACATTCTCTACCCTATTGTCCACTTCAGTGTTTCCTATGCCCCCACCCTCCCATACCCACCCTTCTACACACACACACACACACACACACACACACACACACACACACAGGATTCATAGATCCATACTTTCGATTGGTTATTCATTAACTTATATTGATTCCTCTTGCCTCTTCAAGGAATATGACGCTAACCAGGCCCACTGGAGTCTGCACACATGCTCTCTCTCTCTCAAACACACACCTACACAAGTGAACACGGAAGGTACACACTCATGCACGTGTGCAAAGAGAAAGCGAGTCCTGTGGGACTGCTTAGCAATTCAGAGCATATGATTGACTATCTCAGGAATTGTTCCATAGGGAGTGAGACAGCGAGTAAACTTGTGAGTTTGGAGAGGGAGAGCGTGAAAGAGAAACGTGTTTTACATAATTTATGTGTAGCAGTCAAAATGCATGATTTCTTTGGCCCATGCATCACTCCCTGATCTTTGTCTTCAGCTCGGGCTTCCTATGCACACGTCTCACTCTATTGTATTGTATTCTGTCGACTCCATCTGTTGATCTGTCCTTCATTTCTGTTCACTTTTGTAGCCCTTTTCTATCCATTTTAATTTCACATTGTGATAGGAATGGCATGTATATGAATTAGAGAAAGGAAATCAAATCAAAGAAAGGGAAGACAAAATAGGAAAAACGGAATTGAAAAGGAAGAGATCAGAGAAGTGAAAAGATGAGAGGGGAACACTGAGAAAAGGGGCAACAAAATGCTTTATGGTAAACAGCATGAGTGTCATTTTACATGCAAGTCCAGTTCTCGTTCTGCGGCTGAGTGAATGAGACACGTTAAGGCTTTTAGTGTAAAATGAAATCAGTCACATCCTGCCTGAGAGCTTTTTGAAAACACTGGATTAGACTCCTTCACTGAAGAACTAAGCTACTGCCTGAAGCTCAACAAGGCACGGCACAGTCAGGAATACAAGTGAGGGGAGAACAGAGCAAGAGCAAGAAAAAAAGTGTGTGAGCCTGTGTGAGAGAAAGAGAGAGACATTTAGAGGAGTGGGAACAGACAGAGCAGGAAGGAAACTGCAGCTAAAGACACATGGTGTAACAGAGGGGAGTTTGGAGTAATTGATGGTCTGCTGTCTGTGGTAGTCAATATCCTGAAGATTGGGTCCATAAAGTCAGTTGGCTGCAGTTTAACCTCCCTGCAGGCAAACAGAGTGAAGCCACAGCCCACTGATAAAGCAAGGCCACCTTCCCTTTTAATATACACATATCTCCACTAAAGCTCTTATTAGTGGGCTCTGCATCTTATTAGCAGAGTTCTGTCTGAACATTAAGCTCCAGTAATGCCGTACAGGCCTTTAAGACGGAGAGCGCACTGTGTAAAGTGATGATACTGGTGTGCTTATTAAAAAATTACACAGTCTTGTCTACACACAAGGGGTTATTATTATACTTTCTATTACTCTTGATTTCTCCAAAGGCTTAGATAAACTGTTGCTTTATCCTCATTTTGGCTAACTCCTCCCAGTGTACAGGTGAATTATTAATGTGGACAGCAGACTGTGTGTTAGATCCCACTGGTCAGCAGTGTTTGAAGTGTGCCACTACAACATTGAACAGCCACAAATGCTACAAATACAAAATAAGCAGTAAAGACAGATGATTATCAGCATTAAAACAACAAAGTAGATCTAACAACTGAACAACTAATAACAACAAACTGGCATGTCTGGATCTCTGACTGTGTGTCAGTGTTTTCCAGAAATATGACACTGTCTCTCACCTCCCTTGTTTCCTCTCTCAGGTGCCAATGCTTCAGCTCCCGACCAGCTGAGTTTGGCTCTGGCGTGGAACAGAGTGGACATCGCCCGCAGTCAGATCTTCATCTACGGACAGCAGTGGCCTGTAAGAACCAGAAGCAGTATAAACAAGAATAAACATACTGCAGCAGAAATATTGATTGTATTCTCACTGATATTAACATTATGGTATACTGCACTGCCTAAAAAGGTCTTTTAGCACATGATTGTACCTCAGTCTTGACTTGTACTATACATAATCTGTACCATACACAGAATCTGTCCTCGGCTGCTGATATTATTAATAACAAATGATATTAAATACGAGAAATGCAGCTCAAAAAGCTTTACATTAAGTCAAAATAACATTAAAATGATTTGAAAGAGGAAGATGATGACTTAAACGGCAGATAAAAAGACACTTTCAGCTTTAAAAGGCAATTTGGATTCAGAAGGCAGCTCAGGGTCAGTCATGGGTGAAAGGCTAAGCAACTGACAAATGGTTGCAAATAATAATTAAGCACTGCTGTGAACATAATTGAAAAGTATGCATCCCTTGCAATTGAAGCTGTCTTAAAATGTCTAACTTAGCAACTTTATTTTGGATGTGTGGGCAGATAAAACATAAAAAGAAACAAATGTGAATATTGTACTTTTAGTAAATGTCAGGTGCTTGATCTTTATTCATTTCCATGCAGTGCTCCTGTATGGTGTCGTCAGTATATGTGTTCTCCATCCCACGTGCCTCAGGTCGGTTCCCTGGAGCAGGCGATGCTAGATGCCTTAGTTCTGGACAGAGTGGACTTTGTCAAGCTGCTGATTGAAAATGGAGTCAGTATGCACCGTTTCCTCACGCTTTCCAGACTGGAGGAGCTCTACAACACGGTAATAACAAATGCACATAAGTGGATCGTAAATACAATTTGTATTATAACACTCCACGGAACAGCCTCCTTTGGCAAATAGCTGTGATAGTGGGTTTCAAAGTAAATTGTTGATTGAAAGGTTACTTGGTGCTGGTAGTGAACAGTATAGCAGGCAGGGTCTGTGTAGATGCCGTCAGTGATGATAATAATATGATTTTTTCTTTTTTCAACAGAGACACGGACCGTCCAACACGCTGTACCACCTCGTCAGAGATGTCAAAAAGGTATGACCATCACTGCCGTCCCTTTAGCTCCGTGGCTGTTCAGGCACACTGTATGGGAATGTTGGCTTGAATGTGTATATTAAAGAAGACATGTTTGACCACATAGAGTTTCAGTTGCTTTTTTGCAGTGTGTGTTGTTACTCTGTTTGCATCAATTTGTGTGTCTACATTTCGGTAGCCCTAGTTGCTGTTAAATGCAAATAGAGGCCAGCTTTTCTCTTTCAGCTGGAGTTGCGGGCTGCAGTGGCTGTGTAGAGCTATGCACGACTCTCATCCCTCTCATGACTTTTCAGCAATTTACTCTGTTCTTTCTCTAAGGCACACACTACCATGGTAAACAAACACTACATGTATTAAACACTGCTTTATCCACAGAACTTGAGTTTGAGCAAACTGAGGCTGAGAAGGAAGAACTCGGTAGACACCCACAATTTATTAATTTCTGTTTTTATTTGTATTATTAACAACACTAGAAGTGTGTTCTTTTTGATATGCAGTATCACCTGGTTCTTTGAATATTGAAATTGTGCATTCTCTCACATGAAATAGACTTTATTTTGCATCAGGACTCACTTATTTTCACGTTTAAGGCGATGAAATGGTGGAATTGCCTCTCTCAGTGTAGGTTTTGGCTATGCACACACTATGCGGTGTTCATTATTTTTGCTGCATATTTCCGATATCACCTTGATGATTACTGCGATAAAAGACAACAACCTAGAATTTTACATCCAGTACATGTCTGCATGCCAATTAGGAGTTATTTCACTGTTGAAAGATGATGGAGAGGTCAGCAACACCACCATTAGCATTGAGGGGTGTTCATTAATTAAAGTGTTACTGATTACAGTAATGCTGTGTGCTCCTCTGGGAGTTGCTGAAGAGGCTCCGTGTTGTAATCACTCCTCCTTTACCTCCTCTCTGTCTTTAAACACAACTCTGATCTCAAGTTGGTGCAGAGAGAATATGCAGTTTATATTCCACCACACCTCAGCACACACATGCAAAACACACACTGTAGTGCATGGCGTAACATCCCCATCTTCTTTTTGCAGAGCTGTGTGTCATTGCCATAGTGTAGCTGAGTGCTTGTGTGTTGTTATTGTATCATAGTATGATGCTAAATAGATTTAACTGCTCGGGTTGACTCGCCATGTCATCGCTGTTCTTTCTCATTCTTCTCTGTGGATTGTTTGGCCATACTGTGAATCAATTGGCAGGTCTTTTTTTTTTCCCAATGCAGGTGTTGTGCTTTAAGGACCGGTGAAGGTTGCTCTCAGGTTTAATCTGGTCCGTTCATTAGATTGTGTGAAAGCTGAGTCAGAAAACAGAATCACTGAGATTGGCTTGTGGACTACAGCTGCCAAAGCAGAAATTGGTTTTCCTACAGAGTAAATGAACAATGCAGTTTTGTGGTCAAAGGTTGGTAGCAATACAGCTTGTGCCCAGAGTCTCGGATATCAGGAGCAGTTAGGAGAAAATCCAAATGTAACCGGACGGTTTTACTTCTTAGTTTTCTGTGCTAATTGAAAGTAGAAATGGGCCAGAGTAATTGCTGATTTGAATTGTAAGTCATCAGCTCACTATTGTCAGGCACTGTGGAGAGAACTCAGAAGTCTCTTTAGAGAGTTTTAATGAGAAAAAGTCAAACAAACAATGGACTAAGCAGAAGAAGAAACAGAGGGCAGGCCGAAGTCAAGAAATCCAAAAAGGTCAGACAGTGAGGCAGAGGTACAGGCCAGGGGCTAGGCAAAATTATCGTCTAGAAAACAGCAAAAGTCACTATGAGGTTACAGAAAACAGGGCTTGAACAAATGGCTTGAGAGCTTGGCATGAACACAAAACAATCTGGCAGAGGCTTAAGGGAGACTGAGGTTAAAGTAGGAATCCTGACTGGCTTGATCGTGCAGGAGATTGTTTGCAGGTGTCACTAGACAGGGAGCTGCTCCTGAAAGACACACACACACAGCAAAACCTGTGTGTGACAACTATTTGAATTGCAGGACGTGAGAACTGGGTTAAGAAAAACTAACTTTTTGATTGTATATTGCATTATACTTTTTAATATAGTATTATTGCGATAATCTGTAAATTTGACCAAAAAAATGACACCTAAACAAAAGCAACTGGTTGTTCAACTATTTAACTGTTTAACTAGTTGATGTTAATGCCAGGGCTTTGATATATGGAGGCAGGAAAAACTAATTTTTCAGTAGAGCAGCTTCCCCATTAAAAACTCTCACACAAGGTGTAAACAAACAGTTATTAGCTTGAGCTTCACCAGCACAGGGAATTAAAAGAGGGCTCAGCTGACCGCTGACTGGTGCATTTGAACTATATATATCAGTGGGATGAGGAGTTGATGGTTTGTGTACTCACTTTGAACTGCAGATGTATGAAAAGACAAGCAGTATGTGTGGCTCTCTCTACTTCAATGTGTAACCCCAGGCTTTACTGCCAATGAAATTGAATCTTGGGATATGAAGAGTGGCTACAGATGAGTAGGACGGAGAGGATTTCTAGTATCTCACATCTGAGTGCAGAGGAGTGGAGATGGTATCAAGGAAGGTGTAAAGATGTGTAAGGTAATTGGTGTAGCTCAAAGGAACAGTGGGGGTCAGGATAATGACTGCAGGATCTGGGGTTGGTGTTGAGGGCACGATGAGGAGCAGCGAGTGTTGACATGGTTATAGTCCTCACGTTAAAAGACTTCTATTTCAATAATGATTCTCCCCACCAGCGTTAATAGCTGTCTGCCTGCTTTTCCATATTGCCCCTCTCTTCCAGGCTAATGAGACATTACCACTTTCTCTTTCTTTTCCTCTCTTCAAGACTGCATTGAACCTCACTGAGAAGATCTCATTATTTCCCTAAATGCAAATTATGACAAATGATTCAATTCAATTTTTTTTAGATCCTTTGTAATTGTCCTCAGACAGCATATTCTCTCTATGAATCATACTGTGCCTGAGTTTTCATTCACTCCTCATGTTCTGCTCCTGTATGAGAGAACAAGTTAAAAATTGGGGCTTTAAAGATTCACGTTCTCGTGAGCTTTCAGGAGTAATACTTTACCTGAAACTGTGACCACTTTTTGGTTCAATCAGTTACGAGATCGGAGGAATAGCTCCAGTTGTCTAGATTCAAACCAAGGTCCACATAGTTTTAAAGAATTCAAAACACAAAACATAAACTGAACCACAGTCTGGTTGAGATAACAGTTTATTAAAGAGGCTGGAAGAGAGATCTTGCCTGAGAGTTTCTGTGTATCTCATATCCCCTGCTCTTGCTTATCGTGCGGTTTACTCACTGACATTGTGTGTTCTTTCCAAGCAAGAATATCCAGGGTTCGGTTGGATCTACTTCAAGGTGAATCCGATAATCATGTTTTTTTTTTCATAGCCAAAAACAGTTTGATATGGATTTTGTGAAGTGAGTGTGTATGCCTATGTGATTTCTTTTGTACTCTTGTTTCCCTCTTGTTTAACCTCCCTTTATTAATCAGTTGCCGTGGGTTGTTGCCTCTTAACACTGTCTGGTTTTCTAGGGAAACCTGCCCCCGGACTACCGCATCAGCCTAATCGACATTGGACTGGTCATTGAATACCTCATGGGCGGGGCGTATCGGTGTAACTATACCAGGAAGAGATTCAGAACGCTATACCACAACCTCTTTGGACCCAAGAGGGTGAGTTAATGATTTTCACCTGCATTAGCATCCCACCATGTAATGCATTTCAACTAGTGTCAATTTTTAATGTCATTAATCAAAGGACCAATATCAGTGAAATGAGCCTCATGATCAAATTAGCCCTGAAAAGGGCAACATGCATAATATGAGCAATTTATGTTTTATGATAAAATGTTAATCAGGGATTGTGTACTCAAGGGCAAACTTCACCTTGCTGATGCAATTAGTAAATTAGCATGACATACAGTATACATGTTGTCAGTTGTGTAATGACTGAATGAGCAGGGAACGCATGAGACCTTAACAAGTGTGATACTTGATGTTTGGAGCAAGGATGACAGAAGTGAGTTAACTTCATATTGCACTGTATGTTGTTTTTTATACTGCAAGTGGATTCTGATCTTTCCTTCAGAAGATTAAGTTCTAAGTTATAAATATCAGGAAAATGTTCGACTAAAATGGCAGGACAGAAATAGATTCTCTAGGTATAAATAGAAATCAACTGACTACTGTTTAGGTTAGCTAATGTAGAAGCCCCAACCAGTAGGTTTGACATGTTTGGCTTCAACTGCTAGCTAATGTAGCACAAGGATGGAATATAAATCCACATATCTCAGCCTGACAGCTCACCACCACATCCATTAAAAAACACACACTTAGAAATTGTATTTGGTATTGTATTGTTTTGCTAAATGTCACTAAATCCACACAAATCACAATCTCCTACAATCAAGGTGCTGTTCATCAGCAGAGGTCAAACATAAGAGTCGCCCTTCATTTCCACATCAAGTAGAGAGACAGCACAGGCTATTATTAGCTTGATGCAGCACATCACCCATCTATGATATCCATGATATCTCTATATCATGTGCCATCATAACCCCAAGAATATTCACACTTCATTCCAACCACTACAGAAACTCCTGTCACTGATTAGCACAAAGTGGAGGAACTGATCATTGAAATAATGTGCTGTAGTGTTTGGTGGTTGTGTGTTTTACACCACACATACTGCACATTATATGATATATGTTCATGTTCTGATGTATAATTCTCTCATTCTGCCTCAGTACCTCACACACCGCCACAGGTGTGATGAAAATAGAAATATACACAGCTGTGTCTGAAACGCCATATCTCTGCTCGATGGTGCTTAGTGTTTCTGAGTGTGTTTATGTGTGTATGCGAGTCTTCATGTGCCTGTTTATGTCATTGTATGTCTGTATGGCAACAACAAAGCAGCTGGAAAGACGCCGATAAAGCGAGAGCAAAGAAACGGGACAGAGACTTGAGCAAAGAGGCAAAATGAGAGAGCGAGTGAGTGAGGGAGAGAGAGAGTCAGTTCCAATTTAACTGTGATTTTCATGATGAAATGAACGTGCGATCACATAGTCACGTGCACGAAGGAACACACACACACACACATCTTAACTAAGAACAAAGCCTTGAAATAGATGCAGATATCAAAATCCCCACAGGAGACCTGGGCTATTTTTACCAACTCAGATGATGGCTCATGAATGCATAATTCATACATGCCCTGCTTTAATACAGATGCACAGTACTGTACCAAATGCACAAATACACTCTTTAATACATGCAAACACACAACCGTAAGAGATTGTTAAAGTATGTTTGTTATACTGTCAATCACACCAGCACAAAATGCTATGTTGCCATTTTAAAGAAAACCATTAAACTAAAAGTGAATGACTTGCCATATTAAAGAATATTTCTGGTCTCATGTGAGTGAGTCTGTCTGTCAGTCAGTCTGTGCTATGTTGTGCTTATAGAGTAAATCACTCTATAAAATACATTCGACAAGGTCTTGCTCTGTTTGTTTATGTTTTTGTTGCTTTTCTAGCCCAAAGCCCTGAAACTGCTGGGGATGGAGGTGAGTGTTGATCTCATGAAGGCTGTTACTCAGTCATTCCTTCACTGTTCCTCCCTCTCGTCTAAAACACAGTCTTCTCCCTCATATTGTGTTGAGTGTATAGTCAGTCCGCAGAATCTCTTCAGCCAAGTAGTCGTTAAGTGTGTGCCGTGTGCCTCGCAGTCTTTGAAAGGAAGACCTTGAGGCATATTGAATTAACTTTGCTGGAAATCTGTATACACTTTTGAGCCATTTGAGGCTTGCTGTCAAATAACATTTTGAAAACGTTCCACACTACCTTGTACCAAGTTATTTTTCAAGTAACGTTTTTAACTGTTTAATGGCTCCAGACAGTACAAATGTATATGTATATCTTTTGATACATGTCAGAGCAGCCAAGTTGCATTTAACTGAATAGGTAATGACTGACCTAACAGGATTACATATTACATGGGTTGTGTACTCACATGTATCCATTGTGCACACACCATAAAGTATCTACATCATAAAGCTTTTATCACAGCATGTGTCTACAGTTTTCTCAGAGGTATTTATATCTAATGTGCACGGCTGTCCATTCTTTTGTATCTCTGCCTTTTTGAAATCCGTCTCCCTGTCAGTGTGTGTTCTGTCTTTGTTTGTGTCTGTTAAAGTCTTTACCTTAATGTCTTGCTCTCTTTTTGTTTTACAATTTATTATTCAATCAGTATGGCTACCTGGCCATGAAACAGAATATGTTAAATTTACTTCTGATTATTGAAGATATAAATTTATGGTGCTGCAATCATTTCTAGATATCCAAAATCACAAACTTACTCTTTTATAAATGGAGTGTCATTGTCTAGTATTACTGAATAATTTACTGCCGAACTATTATCATATCTTTCTACGTCCAGATAATCTGTCTCAAAGAAAGCAACAATTGTAGAACCACTGAAGGTCATTTCTCAGATCTCTGTAATTGATCAACCGTCAGTAGTCCTCAATTGTTAAAATGTGAAATTATTGGAGATCAATGCCATCCTGCTGACATGCAATTTAGACACTAACTGGAAGAGACAGGGAGACAATCTGGAGACACTGAGGACTTCACCTCTAGTGGAGTTATTTTATACTCAAAAGGAAAGTAAAAGTAAAGAAAAAGAGAAAAGTAAAATCCTAAGAGAAGATTTTATTGAAAAGTGTGTAAGACCGTGTCTGTTGTGTGTATTTTGTGTGTAGCACTTTGTCCTTCCACCTGTGTCCTCCAAAAGTCTGATTTTGCTTCTGCATTCAACTAACTTTCATCATGTGGAGGGTGAGCAGTTTTAGAAAATGCATTATGAAAATCTTCATAAGCCGAGTGAAATGACCCCTCTAGACATGTGTGTAATGTGGCCACACACAGAGCCAGTCCTTCAGAGATTACGATCCAGATTCTTGGGTTTCGCTTGTAATTTCCATTTAGAACCCAAGGTTTGACTGAACACATATTCGTAAATAGTTTCAGCCTCAACCTAAAACACTCCAACGTTGTACTGTATTTATGGAACTAAATATCATCTGTAACAAGTCACCCCAAAATATGTGTATCTACATAGCTGTCTCTCTCTTTCCACACCGCTCACTTGCTATGGATCTCCATTAGGATGACATGCCCATCCGCAGAGGCCGCCAGAAGACGACGCGTAAGCGAGAGGAGGAAGTGGACATCGATTTGGACGACCCAGAAATCAACCATTTCCCTTTCCCCTTCCATGAGCTTATGGTGTGGGCCGTGCTTATGAAACGTCAGAAGATGGCGCTGTTCTTTTGGCAGCATGGCGAAGAGGCCATGGCCAAGGCCTTGGTAGCGTGTAAGCTTTGTAAGGCCATGGCACACGAAGCCTCGGAGAACGACATGGTGGATGACATCTCCCAGGAACTAAACCACAACTCAAGGTGGGTGACAGAAATTATTTACACACACACACACACACACACACACACAGCCCTCTCTGCTTGTGTGGTTTTAAATGTGATATTTCAACATAGGGTGATTTTGTAGTCCTGAGCAGGACTTACCTCATGGAAATATTTCTGTGCTAAATGATTAATGCAAAGTTGAGTGGCGGGACGGGAACGTTTACCTCCACACTCCAGCACATACGGCCAGATACACACACAAACACACTAACATGCCTTCTTCCCTGCAAACTGACCTGTTTCAGACTACTCCAAGCTCCCATGGGATGTAAGTGACATAGATACAGAAATCTAATAACATGCATCACCGTTAGTTAAGGATATGCATTTGGGATGAAGGTAATCACCTAGAGATTACAATGCTGGCTATGGAAATGACTGTTAATTAGGGGAAACATTTTCAGATACTACAAATGAAGCACAGCCACACCAACCCCAACCTTCCGCGCGCACACACACACACACACACACTTACACACAGTTTCAAAGGACAGCCATAGAGCTGGCATATTTTGAGTTTATGTTCCACAGAGAATTTGGCTGGCTTCCTTTGAAGAGCTCATTTAACTACATACATTTTTATATCTTCAAGTAATCTTTACATAATTTGTGTTTGCGGTGAATACCTTTTGTGTGTGTGTGTGTGTGTGTGTGTGTGTGTGTGCACGTGTGTGTGTGTAAACTCAAGGGATATTTGTGTGAACTTACGTTATTTATAATGTGTAAAGCATTACTGCATGTACTTCCACACGCATATGTATTCTGTGTAAATACTGTTGGAATATTCACCTTTTATATTTTCTGATATATCATATAAGTCATTTGAAAAGCCCCTCATAGAAACAGAAACTTATTCACCCGTTCGTACAACACTGCTGTACTGTGTCATGTGATGTGCACCTATGACATTGTGAGCCCTTGTTTTATAAATCCTCCAAACCCCAGCAACATTAGTGCCTTGTTTTTTCACATTAAAATACACAGGACTGATTGCTTTCCAGTGTTTTGTGCAATACTGTGCTGTAATTTATGAGTGTATGTGTGTGTGTGTCCTTTCAGAGGCTGAAATTAGGATGAAACTTGATCACAGAGTTTTGATTTATGTTTGTATTGTCTGGAAGGGGACGTATTAAAATGCTGGTGCAAGGGGTCGTGCTTTATGTGTGTGTCTTAGCCAAATTACATTCCCATATTTAGAAATTGTTTCTGTATTTTGTCCTCATTTCTCAAAGAAATATTTCATATTAGCTCCGTAGTTCTGTAATCATAACTTTGAAATCTGCACACAGCATTTCTTGTTCAGCATACATACATTCCAAACCCCTTCATCTTGGAAACATAATTACCAGCGAGAATTTGGGCCCTCTTTGCTGTATAAGTGTGTATCTACTAAAGAAATAAGATATGCTTGTCCATGCCTGTGTGCTGTGTTGATATGCAAAATTTTGTATCTGTGTGTGTTCAAGTGTTTGTATGCTAATTTAATCTCCTTCAGAATTTGGCCAGATGGTCAATGATTCCTTGACTGGTTTAATTACATTTTACATGTTTGGACAAAGTGTATTACTGTCTCTGTTCATGTCTCTGTGTGCCTGTATATGTCCTGCGTATAATTTCCCAGAGAGTTTGCCCAGCTGGCTGTGGAACTCCTAGACCAGTCCTATAAACAGGACGAGCAGATGGCTATGAAGCTGCTGACCTACGAGCTGAAGAACTGGAGCAACGCCACCTGCCTGCAGCTGGCGGTAGCAGCCAAACACAGAGATTTCATCGCTCACACCTGCAGTCAGATGCTGCTGACCGACATGTGGATGGGACGCCTGCGTATGCGCAAGAACTCTGGCCTGAAGGTAATAGAAGTGGGCCAGAAGTTTGGGATAACCTGTGGGTTAAGAAACGTTAAATAAAATGTCTGTGCACTTCACAGTGACTTCAGGCAGGGTTGTATTAGAATGCTTGAATCCATTCAGACCTCCTAAGTTTGGCCGGGAAAGTAATGAGAAACCCTCTCACCTCCCTGTGAAACTACCATAGAGGTGGCCCAAATCACTGTGGATCTGCTTACAGAAAAGTGGAGAGTGGTTGTACATGACAACTACCATTACCTTTCTGTAGAGAGTGTGAAAATTGTAAGTTGCTTTGGACATAATGTATATTAGAAGCAGAGGCCGCCCAGTATTAGCTTATTACAAATATATCAGTACATATACGGTATCGTGTGCATGTTGGTAGATAAGTAACGAGAAATACAGTATAAAAAACAGGTAATTTAGAAACAGTGTTGCCATTGCATAGTTTGCCCACCAGAGAGCACTGACAAGTTTATTTTTCAACTGTAATATGTCACATCAGTGCAGATCTTGGTCACAGTTCTTGAAATATACACAGATACATTGTTCTCGAATATCAGAAATCCAGTATCAGTCAGGTTCTAATTAGAAAAAATGCAGAATGGTGTGCAGTGAGCTAGAAGTAGCAGATATACAGTACAATAGCCATGTCCATGTTGAATATCATGCACCACCAGTATTCAGTTAGCCTTCAATTCAATTTATCTTTGTTAAGCACACATGACTCAAACTGTACAGGTTAAAAAAGCTATTCAAGCTATAAGCCGCGAGCACACTCGTCTGGCTGGTTATAACTGTGGTTTGTCCATGATGACTCACTCCTGATAATGTGGAGTGTGCGCACTGAACTGTGAAAACTAGACAGTGTGACCACCACTGGATTCTAGACTAATCTAAATCCTGGTTAATAACAGAAAGTTGTTAAATATCTGATGCTGAGTGTTCAGTCAAGTCTTCTAGGGTGTTTCTGGTTTAAAAAAGATAACACCATTACATGTATACAGAGTTCGGTTCAGTGCAGAGTAATATTTATTGATAACAGATTCATAATGAAGGCGAGTTTATGTCGGTGAAATTATGCACTTAAAGGTAGACTGTGATACTTGAAACTCAGCCAGTCAAGGTCGCTTGTGATGGCGGGGAGGAGGAGGATCAGCCAGAGGAAAGAGGTTTATTGGCCAGTGATACATTGGAGAAACATTAGGAGTACGACGAGTGTTTGGCGGAGGTGGCCCTCCTGGTTGAACTGCTGCCACAACTTCATTAGTATAAGCCTGCAAAGCATTCTCTTAAGCCAGAGGGGACAGAAGGACTGACCTTAATTACTAAAAAACCTTGAAATTGTGTCCCACATATTTTATATCGAGGCCTATGTGTTAAACATCCTTTTGAGTCGAGGGGAGAGGTTTCGTTGAAGACTGGTGGTTGAGTTTTGAGCAATTTTTGCTCATGTGGGTTTTCCAGACGTCTGGCACTAGGGTGAGGAGGCAGCTGCTCAGATCAGAGAGGTTAGAGTTATTCATAATGGAGAGTTGCCCTGGGAGTTGCTGAAGGGACGGCTGGGTTCACACTCATTCATACACAGAGTGAGACGGGATGATGGGTCTGGCTGGCTACCTTTTCCGGAGCAGGGCAGACTACAAGACAGCTTTAAGTATGGTTTGGCCTTTGCAGGAGGGAGGGAGAGAGTGCTCTGCTAAAGAAAGCTCATTGGAGCAGAAAGACAGAAAGGAAACCACAAGTGGAACAAACAAGGGTTCGGTGCCCCCAGGAGTTCATGATATACAGCAAATAACATTGTCAAAATGTTGTCAAAGTAATATGTGTGCACATTTTTGAGTTGCTATAGTTGTGAGGGCCGTCAGCTTCAACACACTAACTCACATCAGAATATGGTTACTGGAGGCTACAAATGGACTATGAATTACAAAAAGGAGTGCATTGATTTCTTCACACACCAATAAGTCTGACAAACTATTGACATCTTTTCTTTCCACCCCTTGATATGACTGATGAGCTGAGACATCACTTTCTGTGCTCTGGTTGAAATTGTATTTTTCGCTGGTCACTCCCCCATTCTGTCACCCTGAAACTATCCTTTTCAGATTTTCAGCCATTTTGTCTAGTCATCTGACTTTACTGACAGCTTTGTTATTAAATCATAACATGATACCTCAGCTGATCAGATATGAATGTAAAGTAAACTTAAATTGATTAAATTTCAGTTCAGTTTTGAGCCAGTAGTCAGTGCAATGAAAACAGCTACATTTCACTCTTAAATTAGTTAGAGACACCTGCTTCCAGAGATAAGAAGACAATCGATTACACTGCTCCATCTTCTCTTTCCCTTGTTCTTCACCTTCCCACAGTGGTGCCAGCCTCACTCTGGGTTTTTTTTGTTTGACTGGCATGTATCTGAAGTGTTTACAGGACGCCTGCCTCCTTTATCTGCTGCGCGTGTTTGTCCCTCTCATCCGTCGTGGCAGCGCAGTACCCTTGCTGCCTGTCTGGACTAATGCTTTTGTAATTGACTTCCACAACCCTCGCCTTGGCTTTCGTAAATACCCAAGCTTTGTCATTCAGCCATGCGCAGGCCGGGACATGATTGGGAGGTGTTCACAAGGGTACATTTATATTATGTGAGTTTCACGTGTGCGTGTCGCAGACCAATTATGAAGGTTGTTTTATTCCACACTCTCTGTGTCCTAATTTCCGCAGATCTGCTCATGAAACTGTACATCTTTATCACATCTGTCGCTTCCAGCTCTTCTCCCTAACTTTCCTCCTCCTCCTCCACCTCCACTTCCCACCTTCCTCATCACCCAGGTAATCTTAGGGCTGCTTCTGCCACCGTCCATCCTGAGTCTGGAGTTCAAGAACAAGGATGAGATGTCCTACATGCCCCAGGATCAGGAGGCCTACCTGCAGGAGAAGGAGGAGGAGGAGCCTGAGAAACCAGTCAAGGAGAAGGAGGAGGAAGACATGGAGTTCACAGTAAGATCTTACTGTGAGGCGCAGTACAACTCCGTGGTGAGAGAACCCACCTCAGCCCCGCATCTCAGAATCTATACACGTATTCAAACGTTAGACAATACACACATGCTTTGTTCAGATTATAAAACTGATCGTTGAACACATTATGTGTCCTTTGTAAATATCTCTTGTGGACCAGTTTTACACAATGCTGTTTCCGTCCACAATGAGATGTCGATATGTACACACGTACGCACACAGTTCTCCACACACACATACTTGTTTCTCTATTCTGGCCAACTGGACCCTTCCAGCCAAATCGGCCTTTCCTGTTTCTCGTCGTCTCAGCAAAGACATGGTCGTGGAGTTGTAGCGTCTCAGTCTGTCGCCGCTTGTGGGTTCCCTCGTGTATGTTTCTTCTTCCATCTATCTCCTTCTCTATTTCTCTCTGCCTTTCCTTTGGTTCCTCTTGTTCTCTGCCCAGCTCTCTCTTTGCTTCTTTTGCTTCTTTATTTCTTTTGCTTTCAGCTCCCTCTCTCTCTCTCTAGCTCTTTCTCTCTTTCTCCCTCTCTCTAAGCTCAGTTCTGATTGAGGTACAGTACTGTATGCTAGCCGATTGCTGCCCTCACTCTCTCCCATCATGACGATGGCTTGCTGCAGCATACCACTCAGCATGTCGGCTGCTGAGCATGGGAGGCCCAGGCTTTTGCATTATGTAACCGTGTCCGCCTGCTGCTGCAGAGCTTAAATCATGCAGAGTCTGAGCACCTTCTCCCGGCTCACAGTGGAGAGTTGGTCCATCTGCATAGACATGGATGTACAGCCGGATTAGGACTCGTTCCATTTCAATCTGATCAATTCTGGAGATGATACCAAGATCCAGTTTGTGTATTGAATTCGCTAGAGAATTTTTAATACACAAACTGGATCTGAGGTTGTCCCATTAAGTGATTGAACTGAAGTTGAACGCCTTCCAGCACCACTGTACATACTCTCCATTTGCATTGAGCACAGCCAGCAAGCCAGCGCAAAGATTCACAAATCGGGCCATTTTACACATGCAGTCCTCGAGGCACTGTGGTGTTAAACAAAGAACCCTGCTGCCAGAGGATGCATTTGCAATGAGCCCCCTCCTGTTGCCCTGGCTTCTGACCGTACAAATACACCTTCAAACACTTATGAATCACACAAAGATTCATACAGATATACACAGACTGCTACACCACAGAGGGAGATTGTATTGTCCAGTCCTCAGATGCTTCAGATAAACCACACTGTGATGAATGTTTTAGCTTGTGTGATAGCTTGTGTCCACTTGCTGATCGGATGACGTGCATGTTCGGTACAGTAAAGGCATGGTGTGATTTACACACTGGCATCTGAATCTGTTCACCCTGAAGGCCCTGTCTGTGTGTGCCTTGGACAAAACTTTGAACTGAATATATTTCACTTATTTGGAAAAAATAGAAATCCCTTGATTCCTTACTGATGGCGATTTCTTCTTTGATTTCTTAGTGATGGTTTTATCACTATTGTACCTATACGGTGGCCTGGGAACTTAAACCAACTCCTCATCATGTATTTCAAATATTTGGACCGACTTTCAAACATTTCATCTTTGCCCAGGTCTGCTATACTGCCCTTCAAAGACAGAATGCAAATTTAAAGTTTTCAGACTGGACAACAAACAGTAAAACAGATAGAAATGTTGTAATGCTTTCATTTTGTCTTTTTAGATTATTTTGCCCCAAAAAATCATTGCCATAGAGCCAACACAATACATAAAAAATGCAGATAACCTTTGAATAATGCTCATAGAAACTGAGTATCAAGTAGCAATACATGGCCAGAATGCAGTAACTACACAGCCAAAGTGCAGATACTGTGTTTTGGCTTGGTTTATAGGTCCAAGTTTAAAAAGCTGTTTTCACAGAAACTACACATCTCTATGGCATAGTATTTTTTATATAGTAAAACAGATGTCAGAAAGTCAGATTAAGGTTATAACTCAATTTTGATATATGTGGTCACTGCGTTTTGCGTTTGTAGGGCAGTATACTTCTTTACATACAATACAATTCCATGTACGGACTCCCTCAGAGGTCTGGTGTTGCTTTGACATTAAGACCATGACCCATAAAAACAGTGGGCTCCGAACCCTCTCTCATGGATAAGGAAATGTGTCACAGATTGAAATGAAATATCTATGTCTTCTCTTTTTCCCTTTCCTTTTCTGTCCCCTTTCTGTTGTTATCTTGTCTCTCTTCTGCCTCTTAATTGTTGTCTGAGACACAATCCATGAGTGTCTGTGTCTGCGTCATACTGTGTTACCAGCCTTCACCCAACACTCCACCTCAAACACACATTTCACATTTTGGAATGATGACATTGCCTGTGCTTGCTTCTTTGATTATGATATTAAAACTGTGCAGTAGCCATAATGTAACCCTCTCCCACTTCTCCTTCTTTCTCCTTTTTTCTTTGTTATTCGACTCTTCCCACCCCACTTCCTCCCTTCCACACACTCCTCCCTTGTCTTCGTCTCCGTCTCTCTGCATCTCCCCCACTCGTCCTCCTACGTCTTTCCAATACGTCACACTTCCCTATTCCCACTCTCTCCATCCCTTTATCCCTCACACCTTTCACCCTTTCCTCCCTCGCTCCATGTGGGGTTTGCATTCCCCCAGGCAATGCTGGGTAAGGTAACCACAGAGACATCCAGAAAGAAGGATGTTGAGGAGGTTCAAAACCGCCACCGCCTCATCCCCATGGGACGCAAGATATACGAGTTCTACAACGCTCCAATTGTCAAGTTCTGGTTCCATACGGTCAGTGTCGGCTTCAGCAACACCGCCTACATACTCAGCTTCCTGTTGGCACTGTCAGCGCTTACTGTATTTCAGCAACAGCATCAATTCCTGGTTCCCGGCCGTTAGCTTCTACTGCCACAGTGCCTCTATTGTCATTAACCTCCTGTTCCACCGTGTCATTACGCCGCTTTACTGCAGTGGGAAAGTTTAGTGTGAAAGAGGTGGGGAGTCTGATGAAAGCAACATGCTGAGAGAAAAGTACAGGGGAGTTAGGGAGAGAAAGGGATCGAACATCAAACATCAAACAAGGAGGTTTTGTATTGACAGTGTAAACACACACTGAAACCTCTGAGTCTTGGCATATTGCTACTGGATTAATAATACAATAAGTAATTATTATATGATTTAAAGTTAAGTTTTAGAGTGTTTACATGTGTGGGAAAGTGTGTTTTGTATGTGTGTCTTTACATCTTTCCATACAGCAACTCTAGATGTCTTTGAAGGCTGTGTATAGCTGTTTTGTACAGTATCTGCCTGTGAGCGTGTGTGTAATGTTTGATATAAGCTCATCTTTTGTTTCCCATACCCAGTGAAAACATCTCTACATCACCAGCAGGGATTTCACTGTTTATTTATGCTGAGAAAATATTTTGAGTGCCTTTGTGTTTCATCTCATTTTCCCTTCTCTGGCTATTTACTCTCCTCTTCTCCCCCTTCACTTGTCCTTCCTGCCCTTCAGGTTAAAGAAAAATATTCTACTGTGAATTTCATTATTGCACTCGTAGAACAGATGCTGGGTTTATTCCAGGTCAAAGTGTGGTCTTTACCTCATTACCAGATTTGTATTCAAACCTGCCATTCGCTGTAGAGTGCTGCCCCCGTTTATAGTAATATTAGTCAAACTTATTACACAAACCAACTGTGCATGTGGGACTGAATGAAGACAGTCCCGATCACACATTATTAAAATCACTTTACCTGCATACCTCACTGGAATGTTTGATTTAATCATGGACTGGGAGAGAAACCATACCCAGTTTGTTTGTAGTTACTTAAATCGATATCTTAGATATATATATATAAATGATATATATATTTAAATTTTAAAAGCTTTTTGTTATTGTTCCAAATATAAAGTTACAGAAACAGTTCACGATTTTGCATACCTGTCCAAATCACTGTTGAATATATTCATGCAGTTCCAGTGGTCTCGGAGGATACTGAATCACCAGTCGCTGAATCAAAAATGTCAAATATCTGATTGAAATCCAGTAATGCCAGGACCTGTGAATGAGGAAACCACATAAAAATGGATTTTGAATACGTTTGTGTCAGGTCGCCCAGGCCTGATCTTTAGGAGGTTAGCCTTGCATTGTGATCAAAATTGTATCTAGTCTAGATCATGATGAGCACAAATACGTGCAGCAAAAATGAAAGTGGACAGCTGACATGTATTTAAATAGATACAGCCACAGGAGTACGCGTAATGGACATTTTCAGGCCAAGTGTGGAGGTTAAGCAATCAGGCATCCTGACATCACATCACTATTATCAGATTTGAAAAACTGCATTAAAGTGAGGTGTAATGAGGGTCAGTCATTCCCTAAATAACCGTTTAATTTGAGCAGTTACACACAAAAACCCTTTTCACAGTAGCCCTTTGAGCCAATTTGTTTGCAAAGAGAGAATTGAGCTTTATTGATGTTCGGTTTACTAACATGGGAAAAGCACACAAACACGTGCACATAACCATACTGTAAATGTGTCCCTGCTGATTTCCCTCTGCTGTTGTGTTTTTACATAGATGGCATACGTGGGCTACCTGATGTTGTTCAACTACATCGTCCTGGTCAAGATGGACCTGTGGCCCTCTCCTCAAGAGTGGATCGTCATCGCTTACATCTTTACCAACGGCATTGAGAAGATGAGAGAGGTACCGCACATCCTAGCAGTGGCTATATGCAAATGTGCACACACTAATCAATTCTTCACCACTACCCAGTGAACTGAAGACACAAAGCTCATCACCATAATGTCGCTTACAGTTTAATTCAGTGAAGGTCTGTGGTAGAGGGGTGTCCAGATCGTCCAACAGCTCATAGTAAATAGGGAAAACTGTGATGTAACCATTGAAGGGGAAGCAAAAGAAAGAGTCGAGGGGAAAGAGAAAGGGGGTGGGGGGTGGTTTGGTGGAAATTTAGGCAAGAGACAGAGATGGGAAAACGAAGAAAGAAAAAGTAAATAGAAAATACAGGCATGCGGCCAAATGAGACTATCTAGTTCAGCCTCACTCTGTGCCTGTGTTTGTACTGTAAGTGTATGAAATGCATTAATCATTATGTCACATTCTTCTCAGCTGCACAACAATGTCTCCTCAGACATCTGCCAGATGCCCTGATTGGTGAACTCATACTGCCCTCTTATGGTGGTCATGATATAATGCATTTCTATTTTTCTGTCAGTTTCGGGGCTCGCTTCAATTTTTCCCTTGAATTTCTATGTTTATGAACACAACTAATTTCCCTCCAACCCCTCTTCCAGATCCTGATGTCTGAGCCGGGGAAGTTGTTGCAGAAGGTGAAGGTGTGGCTTCAGGAGTACTGGAACATCACAGACCTCATGGCCATCCTCATATTCTCCGTCGGCATGGTCCTGCGTCTCCAGGAGCCACCGCTCATGAGCTACGGGCGGGTCATCTATTGTGTCAACATTATCTATTGGTACATCCGGCTGTTGGACATCTTTGGGGTCAACAAGTACCTAGGTCCCTATGTGATGATGATTGGCAAGATGGTGAGAAGAGGCAGGGGTGGTGTGTGTGTGTGTGTGTGTGTGTGTGTCTTTCCTTTCTATCTACAAAATCTCTCATATTTTCTCTCCCCATTATATATTCTTCAATTATGTCTGACATTTTCTACCTTCCGACTTTACTCAGCATGATCTTTACTGATTATAAGAGTTCACTGAGCCCCATGATTACAAATGTGTATGTGGTTTGCAGGCTTGGTCCTAATAGAGCTTCTGTGCCTCTAAACCTCATTGTTTGATCTCAAAGAGCACAAGATCAGAACCTCTGATACATGAAGACAAAACTAGAGAAGGGATCAAAGGCCCAAATCTGTATCTGTCTGATGTTCGACTGTCTTTGACATTGGCTGTGTACCACTGGACACAAACAAACCTTTGATATGAAAATCAGCAATTAGTTAGAGAGAGAATTAATTCAATGACTTAGTCAGGTAATTGGCATATATGATGTTACAGTAAGCTGATTTGGAGTCAGAGCAGTTCGGAGAATGAAAAGCCAATACTTTAATAGAAATAACAGTAGAAAGCTGAAGTGCCACCATACTTTCAGGCCATCTTCTGTTCCTCTAACATTCGTTACACACTGCAGTTTTACAAAGGAGTCCTTCACCTGTTTTTGTGAAAAAAACAGAGACATTACAATGCTTTTTTTCTGCCAATTTTGTATGCATGTCATGATTTTAACAAAGTAATAATGATTACAATGACAACTGTAGGTCCAGTTTGGCTTTAAAATGTGACTGTATCTTTGATGTGTTCAAGCTTTCTAGAAAGACAATGAATGTCAGCCTTAATCGAAAAGTACACAGAGGCTAGTGGAATATAAATTAGCTCAGAGGAAGTGTTTCCTCAGCTCTGTAACTTCCTTAATCAGTCTGGGATTAACATAAGTTAAGTGCATTTTAAATATTGAACTTAGGTTTCATTCCAGAACAAATTCAATTGAAGTTTGATTGGCCAACCAAGACTCTGAGAGGGATAGCAATCAAAAAAATGCAAATGCAGACCATCACTCATCAAACTTTTTAAACTGCTTCTCCAGCTAGTAACAGACCGACACGCTCGCCTCCTGTTCTCTTGTTTTGCTTCATTACTGCTCTTCACTGTATCCATTCCTTCTTGTTTTGTCATCGTTCCTTTCTATAAACATTCTTACCAACTGCTCCCCAATTTTTTCTCTTTTTAAACCGCTCACCCCTTCCCTTCTCTCTTTGACAATCCCCCTCTACCCCCATCCCCGCCCTTCCCTCTGTCAGATGATCGACATGATGTATTTTGTGATCATCATGTTGGTGGTGCTGATGAGTTTTGGGGTGGCGCGTCAGGCCATCCTAAACCCTAATGAAGACCCGTCCTGGATGCTAGCTAGGAACATCTTCTTCATGCCTTACTGGATGATCTACGGAGAGGTGTTTGCCGACCAGATTGACCGTAAGTTCAGGGCCAGAGTGTCAGAGCTTTTGAATAAACTTAATTTTTGTTAATTCAGGGGAGAATAGTTCCTGACTCTGAAGAGAGATGCAAGTAATGTGACCGAATACGCTCCTATCTCAGTGCAGAATTACATGTAATTTTCAGTCATTCCTCCACAGGTTAACATATTACTGGAAGATGTCTTTTTGTAACACGTACACATTAAAACACTGTGCTACAAGACAAACTGCATCATATAGAGTATAGGGAAATTCTTGACAAATTCCACATCTCCATATCTGCATAATCTTTCTGTGAAGTTACTCAGCTTCTTACTTCAGGACATTAATATTCATTTTTACTTTCAGTTTGTCTTGATCTTTTCTGTCTCTACTTTATTTTATACCGTGTAGACAAAGTGACATTTGACTCAATAAATCAAACAAGACTGTGAGCATTGTCTGTGAGAAAATGTCTTGAGAGTGAGAGTGCATTCGTGTGCTGTTCTGTTGTCTTTTTCTGTGGTAGTGTATATGATGGTGTGTACAGAATGTGAGGAGTGGCCCAAAGAGAAGAGATCTGAAATAATGTTTTTATTCTTTGTTTCAGATATGCATAGTAGGAAGTTACAGCACAGGCTGAATGAAAAACTCTGGCTGGTCGAAAATTACTTTCGAACTCACGGAAGCTGGCGTAGTAATGGTCCATTCCACATTTCCCAGTGCAGTCAAAATCCCAGTAAATCAATAAATATAGACCTCAATTTAACCACATCTACCTATCCCACCTCTCCTTCATCATCCTAACATTACCACCATGCCATGCCCACTCCCACCACTAGAGGCCACTTGAGACAAAAGTGTGCATGCGGCTCCACACGCTCCAAGGTTAAAGTTGCCCTCATGTGTTTGGTATCTTGGGTCAGCTACTGTATCTAAACAGCATTTTCTTTAAATACGAGAAGCTTGTTTTAAGAGAACTGAAAGTGTATGACGGCCTGATTCATCAAGACTGCCTATCTTCTCAAAATCTTTGATTGACTGACTAGTAGCTTGACCTAAGGCTGTATCTTGTAAGCAACTTTACCCTTACTAATTTTGGCACTGGCTGGCAAATGGCACTGTTACATGGCAGTAGCACTTTTCAAATATCATATAATATTTGTATGGTCTTTGTTTTTGGTCAGTTGTCACATCAAGAGGAACTATCAAAGTTTCAAAGTTTGGTATCTCCTTGATGTTTCTTCCACCCACTTTGTTCCTTGACTTCAATTAGTTTCATTTGAAGACGTGACCCTGCCATGATAACACCGTCTGTCACGTAAACCATATCACCCTCCCTTTAACGCCGGCTCAGCTTCTCACTGGAGCAATTGCAACATTGCCAAAATATTTCTACCAATATAGCCAACATTTAACGTTGACATTTACATATGAATACCACATCATACAGGAATAAAACATACACACATCCACACCAGAATATATTATTATCAGCCACCTTTCATCATCTATAATCTGTTTTTTCACGTGGTTCAGTTGTCAGAGTTTTTAATCCAAATTTATTCAAGGTAAAACATTAAAAAAATAGAAAAATTACTTCAGTTCTCTGTCTTTGGGCTGCATTGTGTGAAACAATGGAACATCAAGCAATGATGAGCATGACTAGAATGAATCTCAAAGGCAAACAAACCAAGAACAAAATGCTGAATGTTCCCCAGATAAGCCACAGCAACTGAACCATCACAGATGGAAAAAACATACTATGTATCCTAAATACATTTCAAATGATTCAAAGCAATCAACCATTGCTGAATGAAGCTATGGCACACATATGTGACAATATATTTTAAACATCCACTGCATGTTTAAATATATTGGGAACACAAATTGTGATGAGACATGACAAATGCATTTTTTCGTGTATTTTGTTTTCAGATGCACATTTCTGAACATGAGCCCCCACCATTATAGTGTCCACTCTCTCCAGTCCCCTCTTTAAGAAGCATAAAGACAACTTATGCTTCTTGTTTGTTTGCAAAATATGTAGTTATACTTTTTGTTTGGTATTTTCAGGTCTGCTTGTCTCTTTGTTTGTTATTGTCTTGTAACTCAGTGTATAGTATGTGCTTGAATGTTTTTTTGTTTTTCTTTATATTAATTTGCTTAGGTTTTATTTTATTATAGTTTGTATTTTTTTTTTACTATATACTGTATCTTCTGTTTATGTCATGTGTCTGCATGTCTTTCTGATTTGTTGTGCATCTACAGATTTCTACTAAAATATTATTCGTGATGGATTCAAGTCTGTATCTACAGACATACTCTACCTTGTATTAACTTGTATGTGTGTGTATTTGTTTTGTGGCGGTGCGCAGCCCCCTGTGGGCAGAACATCACTACAGAGGATGGAGGGGTGGTGGCCCTGCCTCCCTGTAAGACGGGTGCCTGGATTGTCCCCGCCATCATGGCTTGCTATCTGCTGGTGGCCAACATACTGCTGGTCAACTTACTCATAGCTGTGTTCAAGTAC
This sequence comes from Macquaria australasica, assembly GCA_005408345.1. NCBI lineage: Eukaryota > Metazoa > Chordata > Actinopteri > Centrarchiformes > Percichthyidae > Macquaria > Macquaria australasica. Next base: position 127,411 of record SEMN01000550.1, read on the forward strand.
GTAAACTCAAACAAAGTAGACATAACTGCCTTTTAGACTTTTCTTGAGATTTGTGTGTGTGTGTGTGTGTGTGTGTGTGTGTGTGTGTGAGTGAGAGAGAGAGAGAAAAAGAGAAATGACAGTACTTGGCTGCTGTTAAGCTGCACTCATTAGAGGCTGGTAGCAAATTGTATCAGTAATGGGATGGTGCTTCTTCCACAGAGACATTATCATGCTAATGATCTGTTATATTATTGTGCCTGAAAAATCCATGTAGCACGGACAATCATCCTCTTATTCACGTTCGTCAGGTTAATTATCAGAAAGTGCACAGTGGGAAAAACAATAGTTAAAATCAAAGGTTTAATCACAGTGCACATTACAGCAACCATTTATTGTGTTGGCTGTTGCATTTATTTCTATCTCCATACACTCTCCGTGTCCAAACTTGGCTCTGCAGTGCAGCAGCATGCTAAGTGAAGGAATCCGTTCATCAACCTGTAAACTATCTGAAGTGGTTATGGTCTTTGTTGTGCTTTCAGTGGATCTAATATTTCTTGGTTGGTGTGGCATTTCTGTCTGTGATTGTCCGTCATCATAGTAATACATTCTTCGAGGTGAAGTCCATCTCCAACCAGGTTTGGAAGTTCCAGCGCTACCAGCTCATTATGACCTTCCATGAGCGCCCAGTCCTTCCTCCACCCCTCATCATCTTCAGTCACATAACTATGGTCCTCAAGCATCTGTGTTGTCGCTGGCGCAAGCAGGACGACGATGAGAGGGACTATGGGCTGAGTGAGTGGCAGATAAACAATATTTTAAGAGGTGTAATTGATTAACATCATTGTAAATTATTTTCAATATTCCGTCTTTTACTGCTACAACAGTGCTATATATATATTTTGGATTTGAACTTTTGCTAATATTATACCGTCCATCAGACAGTTAAATAAGACACTATTATCACTTCTTCAAACTCTTTCATCCACAGAACTCTTCATCACAGAGGATGAGCTGAAGAAAGTCCATGACTTTGAAGAGCAATGCATAGAAGAGTACTTCAGAGAGAAAGATGACCGATTCCACTCCTCTAATGATGAGAGGATCAGAGTCACTTCTGAAAGGTCGGACATAGCTACACAGAAAACTTCTGTCTGCATTCTACCTAAAGCTTTCAGCCTGTGGAAAAATGGTATATAAATAAGTCTTGTGCTCTGTCTACCAGAAACAAAGCCCTCATAGGGCCGCACACGGGACAAAAACAATAATTTTTCCCTATCAGGAAAACCAATTATTGGCAGTCTAAACCACAAGCTTTCAATGTATGTAGATCAATGCAGAAAGTTTACTGCAATTAGATAGCATGATTGACTGTTCAGCTATTTGTTTTACCAAATACCGTGGTGTATTCAGTCATTTGTGTCCTTCTGTTGTGTGTGTATTTCAGCGTTTATGTATTTGCTTATTTTTCACATGTCTTTGTGTAATTGCAGTCCATTTCTAAATGCAGTGACTTTATATTGTTTGGATTTTTTTTTGTCAGTGTGGTGGTCTCTCTGCTACCTTTTTCTCTACCATTCTCCCCTGCTATTCTTCCCTCTCCAGTGCTTTTAATGCCTTTTCTTTCTTCTCTACTTTGTAAGGGTGGAGAATATGGCAATGCGTCTGGAGGAAGTCAATGAAAGGGAACACTTCATGAAGGCCTCACTGCAGACTGTTGATATTCGTCTGGCCCAAATGGAGGAGCTGATTGGGCGAATTGCCGTAGCACTGGAGCGTGTGACAGGTGTTGAGCGTGGTGAGGTCAACAAAGTACGTTCCCGGACTTCATCTGACTGCACAGACTCGGCATACATACTCCGCCAGGGTGAGTGCCCAGAGGCAGCATACATCCTCCGTCAAAGCAGCTTTAACAGCACAGAAGGGAATGCCTACCGCCTGCAGGAGGCCCTGGAGGGAACAGCTGAGGGCTCCATGTCCCCACCTTCTCCTACTGGCATGGCTACACGGACAAGAAGCCACTCATTTTATGTTGCAGGCGGTCGTGGTGGTGAACGTTCAAGTGGGGCTGAACGAGCCGAGAGCTTCTTCAAAGAGCGCTCACTCAGTCTCCACCGAGCCAACAGCTCACAATCAGTGTCCTCAACTGCCGCCCCCAAGGAGTCTAAGCCCCTCCCCCTAGCGACGCTGTCGGTCTCCCAGCAGCACCGTCCATCATCATGCATTGACATCTATGTCTCAACTTCTGAGGAGGTGGGGCCCGCGGAGGTCTTTCTGGATCCTCTCCGTATGGTCCCACAGCTCCAGAGAGACTCCTCGCTGCAGTCGGATACCATGGAGACGGTGCTGCCGGGAGGCCGGGACTTCAGCAGTGTTGCCACCAGCGGTATGGGCGACAGGCACTCGGAGGGCGGTGCAGGCAGCAGCGGAACAGCTGGAGCCATATTTGATGACAGTGCAGCTGCTGATTTGTCATTGTGCTCAGCCCATCTCTTACCAGACACCACTTTACCTCCTTGGGACATGGAACCATCCCCACCTCCCTCAGCAGGGCTGCTCGAGCGCTCTAAGAGCAGCCGCTACCTCTCTACAGCAGGCACAGCATTCCTGGATGAGCCCCCTTTGGTGAAGTCCCACAGCCTCATGTTCACACCAAGGGGCTGCTACAGTGGACTGGGGGCAGGGGTCCAGGTAAAAGCTGCAGAGTACACCAGCATCACTGACTGCATCGATACACGCTGTGTCTCGGCTCCATACACTCCTGCAGAACGCTCACAATCCCCCGGGGGATCCACTTCAGTCCCCTTTGATAAGCCCTCAGACATTGTTTCCTCTCACCCAGAGAGAGAAGCAGAGCTTAGTCACACAGAGTCTGATCCAGAGGACCCTGACGACTTGATTCCAGCCCCTGATACCCCTCGTCTAGGGGGCCTTAGCGGGCCCAGTGGGGCCCCTCTCTGCTCCCCCTTCTCCAGGCTGGAGCGAGCAAACAGCTGCTCCTCAGACGACTCCCATCCTTCCCTCACACTGGCCCCTCCGCACCGGAAGAGCCTGTCGGTGAGTGAGAGGATGGAGAGGGGACCGGGTCTGGGGGCAGACAGGGGGCCTGGGCCGGGGGGCCGGGGTCTGGCAGGAACCAGAAACCCCTTCCTCAGGAGCAAGTCTGGAGCACGGCCTGAAACAGCCAAGACTGACAGCCTCTCCATGAGGAAGCTGGCCACTCCGTCAGCTTTCCGCAGCTTTGATAGACAAAACTACACGTGACAAGAACACTGGTCAGCACACTCACACACTGATAGGACCAGGGAGGAAAACTGAGAGGGCCCAGGGCAAAAGTGGAAGCAGGGTGAAGTTGCCAATAGATGCTGATCTGGACCAGATCTACAGATTTTTTTACTTGCATTTTAGGTTAGAAAAGGTGATAAAAGTTTATTCATAGTCAGTGCTGGAGGGCAACTTTACCCTGGATCAGGAGTCATGGGGAAAGGATGGGAGATGAAGGGGTCCTACTGTACACCAGTCAAAAACAAAGAGCTATGAATCTAGAGTAGTTTTTACCTCCTCTTGTAGCTAAGTAACTCTCAATGGGGTGTTATGGCAATGGAAGGTGTATTTGTACTGTATGTCTTCCACCCACCACCTTTATGTCAAGTAGACATCTGTCACTGTGTTACATCACATATCAATCACGTTAGTCCGAGAAAGTATACTGTTACTCCTAGCTGCGTTATATGGTAGAAACTGTCAAGTATGAGCGACAAAGAGAGAGGAGAAAGAAAGAAAAAACAGCCACCTCATTTTGTCATTTTGTCTTAGCATAGAGTCATTACTGTCACAAAACTTTTGCTTTAAATACAGTTTTCCTCTCTTCATATAATCCTAACTCCATTCTCTAAGAGCCCAGCACTAGCAAACAGAAAGAAGCTAACATTTCTGGCTGCTTCATGAAGGAATCAAGGAAGTGTTTGGAATCATCTGTAACTATTTCCCCTCTTGGTTGCACTGGAAATTATTGCTGTAACATGGCAACAACTTACCTCTGGATACACAAATACACCTTTCAAATAATCGATATTTATCTCATTTTTGAAAGGAATATCAAATTTGCCTTTCATTGTCTTGCATTTTTGTAGCATAATTTATCTACAAAACAGTTATTTCTTTTGTCAGTTCAGCTGGAAAAAGAAAGCAGTGCTTGAACGTCATTACTCTTATCACGTGTCTCCAGTCTTGACTGTCAAGTGGAACAGTAAAAAAAGTGGGTTTAATTAGCCACGTGAAAAGAGTGAAAAGCTGGAAGTTATCAGGAGGAAGTGAGAAAGAAAATGTGACATGAAGACTGAGATTAATTGACATCATCCGGTGTTTTACAACTTATGTTCGGGGCAGCACTGAGTCGAGGCATGAATCTACAACAATAACAGGATCGGGAGAGTTTATATCAAGTGCATGTTGACATCCACGTGCATATTTTCATGTCTGCACACACACACACACACTGTCAGTGAAATCTTACACAATACTAGAAAATACACTCTAGTTCAGACCTGATCGCTGAGAGCTTTAACAAGTGCAATTGCAAACAAAATGGGGACAAGAGGGCACTATGAGCCTATTTCAGAAGCAATGCTTGCTGAGTGAACCAGATGTGAACCTTCTTTGCCTGCACCTGACACCAAAAATCCTTACACTCAACCAATCGTTGCTCTCTTGTAGCCCAGCCCTCCTCCTTCAGGTTTTGGCAGTGGCATTATGTTGCAATGGTTTTACATCCACCTACACCTAATGGATCCGTCCTTCATCTATTCCATAACTGTCATTCGTTTGCTTTTCTCCTTCATTATTTTTATTTTTTTTATTACATTCAAAGCCAGCCACTGCAAAAGGGGAAAAAAAGCAATTGCCCGATGACTTAGCCCATTATAAATCATATACAGGTCAAGAAGAGTTCCTGCAGAAAGAGCTAATTTATGAATTTATTTTTTAAAAAGCTTGACACAAGCTGTCAAGTATATGCATTATAGCTAAGATATATGAAAGATGTGCATTTTAAGTGACATGGAGGAGGAAACATGGGGTTATTATTATTCTAAGATGAAAGCCAGATCAGTGTTTTAAAAATTTCTCTTTTTTTTATTCTAATGGAAAAAGTCTGGTGGGAGGAAGATGCCCTTCTCTGATAGCTTTGTAAAGATAAGTGAAATGAATAGAATTCTTACTGATTTTTTTATGTTTGTTTTATATTTCCTCACTATTACAATTCAGTTTAATCATGTTGCATTTATTTTGAGATTGATTCTATTTATTGACATTTTCTTGCTCATTATTGATAATTACAGTAAATGCCTGTTTGAATTACAAAATCAATATTTATATCTTCTCAGTGATATTTTTGTCGAATTTTAAGTATTTTCTAATTAAGCTTTTAAATTTAATAAAAGATGACCATCGACATGCACTAAATGCTGATGTATTATATTGTTTATTAAATATAGAATTGTATTATATACTGTACATTTCAATCATATTTAAAGTATTTAAAGTAGTTTTTATTGTATGTTTTATCAAGCAGCTTATGAGAATTTTCTAATGTAATGTTGACATGGCAATACACAGTTGCCAGTATACCAAACTTAGGGTGCCTTTTGGGCATGGATGGAGTATGTGGGGACTGAAGTGATTCAGAAATCTGTGAAATTTCTCATTTTTTGTTTTTTCCCTAATCATAGAGCCCAAATATCTGTGATTATTTTCAACACATGGCTTTTGCATACACTCATAGACTTTTGTTCTCTTTCAACACATCTAATGTACAGAGTCGGGGGGGGGGTTATTAGTAGACTGTATCATTGCTTGTATGGACATTTATTTGAATCCACCAAAACACGCAAAAAGATCTCATTGAGAATCATATTTTCATAGGTGAAGAAACAAATCTTATTTGCACATGAAACTGAGACATACGGATGAGGATATATAGAGTTGAGTTGGATGCAGTAACTCTGTATTGCTTGAACTTGTATCATTTGACTTATCTCTGTGTCACAATTTGACTTATCCAAACTATTCATACACCTACTAACCCTGACCCAACCCCTAAACCTTAAAGGGGTACTCCAGTGATTTAGTACTGCACCTACACAAAATTGGGGGAGTTTCTAGAGACAGATTTTAAATGAATGGTCAAACTTGAAGGAACAGAGGCTGAGATATCCTGACTTTTACACCCCAGTATGGGTCAAGCTTCAAAACCACTGGATCCCACAATTTCCATAGTGCAACACAATAGCATCTTTTACCAGACTTTGACAGACCTCTCATCTTTCAGACTCCTTGTCCCCAGTTAATAACACAGGTTGTCTGTGAAGTATTTGAAGTCTCAAGCCTAACTGAAAATAATTTTTGTAAAATTGGTGGATTGCCCCTTTGATCCAACAATTATAACATCAGTGTATATTGCATTGTGCCCGACAATACATACAAAGGATCAGATTTGCAAATTCCTCAACAAATATGTAGGTTACAGTATGTTTTAGAGAGGAAAGGTTGACCCCAAGTCAATACTCAGGGACAGTGTTACCCCAGTGATGCAAGGTAGTAAATATATCATGATATCATGGTGGAAAGAAAGATGGAAATAAAAAAAGAAAAAGAGAGATTTGAATTTGTCTTTAGCAGAAGGCTTCCAATATGATCACTGTGCTTTATGAGTCTAACCCAGAGTCCTCTGGGATTGTAGGGAAATCTATATATTTTGTGTTTTATGTCTTCAGAAATGGCAATATCGACTGACATTGTTCACACACAGGAGTTTAAGTTCTTAACAATCCAAGCAACAAGAATTGCGTATTGTTAGAGAGGGCTTTGGTCACGCCCTTGCACGCTGAACCAAACCAAACTTTGCCAACCCAAATGGAAACGAGCTGAGTTGTGCTTTACTGATCTGTTGTCTACACAGCTGTGGCAGACAGGGTTAACAAAGCAAAGGTCGTACAGCTCAACAAAAAACAGATGACTGTGTCAGACTGAAAGTTTAGGCCCTCCTATTTGACCTATGGTGATAGGAAATCAATTTTTTTTTTTTAAATGTCTTTATCCTTACAGTAAGGAATATGAGATAGCATACATGTCCGTGGCACTAAACTCATGCAAACATGATTCTATAAATGGTTTTGTGATATGTTGACATGGCTGTTGTGGAAGGTATTGATGGGAGGTGTGCATGTGTGTATTACAGTCAGTGTATTATGTGCGTGTACATTAACTGCACGTGAAGCCGGACATGTAGATGATACCAATAACAGGGAGGCATGCCAACACAACACAACCCAAAATATTCTCAATGTACAGTATTTTTGAAATATTTTCCTACTGTATCTTACAATTTTGTGCAATCATAATGATAATCAACAGATCTGCTTCCCTCCTGCGACGACCTGTAACTCATAAGATAAAGAGAGTTTCACGCACATATTTCTTCTGCAATAACTGCTGATGTTGCGCTTCTACAACTGAAAGGGACTTACCGCCCGACTGGTCACACTTTATTTAAAGTCCTTCAAATGCATGCAGTTCTTCCACTCAGAGTGTACAGAGACGACCTGTAAAGATGACTGAGAGAAAGATAGAGAGAGATTATAATATGAAATCAAAGTAGTGAGTATTTGGATGCAAATACAAATCTGTATTCTTCAATGTGAATAGGATCATGTCTGGCATGCATTGTTAAATAAAAAATTAAATAGATTGGTACTCCATGTCTCGCCTGTTCTTACTTCACCAGGTTCTTTAACCAATCGATGACAAAATGACTGATGCTTATCGTGTGTGTGACAGATGTGAGAAATGTATGCAAAGTGAAGTCATGTCAGTTTTAGCAGGTTACAGTAATGACAGAAAGACAAGCTTGTTGCTCATAGCCTATTGGACTAAACATCAGGAACATCTGCAATTCTTTGACTCCCTTTGTGTGAGCTACAAACTGTGGCAGAGAGCTGCAAACCTCATTGTTGTAGAACTCCTAAAACATCATAAGGACACATTGTGTAAACCATCAAGTAATGAGGCACATCACACAAGCTGTACAGCAGTTAAAGCAGGATGTCAGGCTGCCCCTGACTCCCCCCTGTTGCTGCTGAGATGAGTGAGACAGGTGCTGCTTGGTGGACTGTCATTTTGTAAACTTGTCCCACTGCCATGAGGCACAACCACAAACTGAAAATCCCCACTTCTGCATTTATGTATGTATTGCTTTGCAAAGACTTGGTTCCATCACAGTAACATCAACACCTGTACCTGTACCACCTGTATTACAATACAATCAGTGCAATAGCCCTGTGATTGTTCCCTTTGTAAAGCACACAATGTTCTATTTTTGTTGATGCTGAGCCAAAAAGATGTTGATTCACTTTTGAGGCCATGACTTATAATATTGTTTGAATTGATTGAAAGGATTGCATTGTATAGTTATGTGTTCCTGTCTGGACAGAGGTAACAAAATCTTTGGCACCATCTCCCATACAATATAATGCAATCAGCACCACTACATATGGCCACAAAAATCACCTTAGGAGTCGAATCCATACCTCTCTGACACTTGTCTCATCAAAACTGCAAAGCCTCATATTGTCAGTGTTTTTATTCATGTTCATTATTATTAGAAATACTCAAGTAATTTCAAGTAAAAGCCCTGCATTTAAAATTACCAACAAAATGTACTTGTACATGTACTTATACAGAACACTCTCTCTGAGCATTATAATATTATATACTGTACCTCCTATATACGATTATATATAGCCTACGATTGGGTTACTGATGCATTTAACATTTATGCAGAATTTTTATGTTTTAGCTGCTGGAGCTAATTTAAACTATTCAGTTCGTTTACTTGTAACAATGCATTTTATTACATGAGCTGATCATATGTAGTGCGTATCTGCAAAGTAACCAGTAACTATAGCTGCCAGCTAAATAAGGGAGCGGGTCAGCGGCGGTGCGTCAGCCCACACTCCACACGTGGAAGGGAACATTCTGTACTGAGATTACGCACGTGCCCCCTCCTTCTCTCTGTTACAGCACACTCCAAAACAACTTCATCTTTGACACAACCACCATTTCACGTCAACACAACAACGTGACCCAGATGCGCCGTGCACTCTTGAACTTTTGCACTTTTGTGAGAAGCGAAGCGAGGAGCCGAGCAGCGCAAGCAGCAGAAGCACCTCCTCTTCCAGATAAATGTTTACAGCTCTGCTGAAGGAGGACCGGGAGGGCGGCTGCAGGCTGTACGCGTCCGGCCAACTCTTTTTTTCAACCAGATTTTTTTCCTGGAAATTTGGGGGTTCTGCCACCGAATCGAGCAAAGTGGAGGCGGGGTTCCAATAGCCTACGGTGCGATCCGGGAAAAGGGCGAGAAGTCCCTGCAGTGTTTGGGCTTACACAGCATCTGTTGTCCTCAAATATGGACTTTGTGTTATTACCCCTGCTGTCTTCTTGAACCTTTCCTCCGGTACATTTTGTTTTGTTGTGAGCATTGGACATGTAATTTAAGGGATCACGTTAAATCAGCTTTTAGGGTGTGAGTCACTGCTGCAGTGCAGACAGGATAAGAGGGTATTTTTTGCAGTTGTTCAGGAGAGGCATGGCTCTCTTCTCTGCCTGTTGTGAAAATCTACTACATTGTGACATTCCCACAGTTTAAAATACAGACACCAGTATGAGAGGGAGGGAAGTGGTATATGAGGACTTGACTTTGCTTGGGTCATGTGCTACAAAAATGCAGGAAAACACCTCTGTGTATGGGTGTCATTACTTTGACTGAGCCACTTCATTTTCATATAAACAGCCCCAGGGAAGAGCATGTATCCAAAAAATGTCTACACAGTTCTACACAGAAGTGGCATTGCTCGATCCCAGCTCCCTCAAAACCACCCACGCACTGGAAGAACTAATTTTTTCCCTTCTAGCTGAGGGTCATCTTACACTTTCAAGTGAACTGGCTGCATAGCCTCTCTTATATACTGTATATAGGCTCTTGAATTTGCATGTATTGTCTGTCATATACAAGATTAGCAGGCCCACTTAACACTTATGACAATGCATTATAACACATGCAGCTGCATTGTAAGAGTTAATCTAAGAAAACAAAACTGAAATTTCCCCACTGGGATAAATAAATAAAGAGCTATCATCTACGGTATCTATTCATATGGACCCATTTTCCATATAAGGCTATAAGTTATTATGAGCACACATTTGCTTCTTGTAACCATATTGAATGGACAGTGTGGTTATAGCTTCATGGCAACTCACTGTCTGCTTTAAGTAAAGTAAGGTTCTACTAATAAACATCACAGGGTGCAGACAGAGGAAGGATATGACCATCTTACTGTTGATCCTGACACCAGACTCCACTATAAAACCCTGAGAGAGAGTCCACCCAGACTGGAAGTGTTGAGGCACAGAAGAAACAGAACTGCAGCCTTGTTGAAAGAATATCTCTACTGAAATGAGTGGGAATATTGGCTTGGTGGGATTAAGACACACATTATGCTCGGATGGCTCATACATCACAGAATACAAAAAGTATGAGTCATTGCAAAACTCCTCACACCTGTCCACCTTTCTGCTCCACTCATTGAATGAAGATATATTGATGTGTCACTATACACTAAAGATCATGAATAGAATAAAATCTGTAATTTTCTCTCCCTGTTTCACAAAACAAACAGCCATCTCTAAATATTTAAATCCTATAAAATGTAACTCACACATACCTGTGAACATGTTGCTTTTCTTGAAGCAGACACCGAGCAGTCATAAAGGCATTATGGCAAGCCACAACCACACTCTCTGCCAGTCATGGTTACATAAAGTACTATAATGCTGATGAAACCTTATAATCTTTCATGCGTAATAGGTAATAGAGAAACTGTCACATTGTTACATTCATGCTTTTAATGCTTTATGACTGTTGTTATTAAACATCATAAAGCATTAACAAGACCCCTTACAATGAGAATGAAAGTATTATAATGTGTTATGCAGGTATCTACATTATGAATTTCTACACATTATTATCTTTTCACTCATTTATTCTTCTTTTAGACAATAAATTGGCAGTGTGACTGCATACTCTGCAACTTCACATAAAAACTACTTGATAGTGTCTTTACCAGTGAGGAAAATGGAAGAAAGGGATTCATTAAAACACCAGTTGACTGTTATAAGCTAATCTAATTTTACATTTAATGTTGTGTACACATCTCGTTTGTTTCTCCTGTTGAGATTGCATGAAAAAAAAAACACGATTATCCATTGACAGCATTAACTGACCTCATGCACAGTGTCAAGTGAGTTTGCATTGGCACTGAAGAGTTCAAGAGTAACTCTGAGGACAAATGAGGACTGCGCTAATTTAGGATCAGACCATGGTCTGTTTCGCATGCATGGTTGTGAAACTGGGACACAAAGTGAGACCTGTCTGCAGCTTATACATTTTGGGCCACAGTAGTGGCAGGGTTGGTTTGCTTCTAAGAAAACATATATCATATATCTCTCTTGTCATGACACAGATTTATGAGTCATCCCCTACATACTGATTTGCCAGCTCTGGTTGGATGCCACTACAGCTGTGAATATGTGGATGCATAATCTGTCAGATACTGTACGGTATCAGTTGTCAAGCTTTACCACACACTTCCTTTTTCTGAATAGATGTCATCAACTTCTACTCAGTTATTTGACAACACAGCATAGCTATGATACCAAAAACTATAAGGATTTACACGAGTCTTAGAATTAAATGAAAAATCCCTATTAAATCCCTCTAAACTTGTGGACCACAGATAACCTTATACAATTGCTTCCTAAAGTATAAAAAACATATATAGACGGATTGGTGTAAAGAGCAGCTGCATTATTGTATGCCTCTGCCCTTAACGTGAACTGCTTGCATGGTTTGACCTTCACTGATTGATAACGGCAGGGCAAATAGTTTTGCAGCTGTAGACGGGACATCCAGCGACGAAGGGACTACTGGCTTCTTAAGAGTCATCCAAACCTCGGACTGCAGCCTCTACATACAAACTAACACCAAATCTTATGGTCAGTGTGGCCTGTGACATGATGTTGCAATGCATCTAATTTCCCGTCATGAAATATGGAAACTGTGGCAACTGGTTTCACGGGTTGCTGAGTGCAAAACATGTACGTGTAGACTCTTAAGCAATCCTGAAGTTGTTTTTCTCTTTTTTCCTCTGTGCAAATCAGCGTGATCTTGTAAAAGAATATGACAAATAGGCTTCCGCAATAAACAGGTTTCTTCAGAATGAGACAACAGTGTGGACCTAGGGGCGTGCCATGATGAGTTCATGTACCCCCGTTGAGATGTTGCATTCGAGGGTTTCTTCAAAGCATGTCGAATAAGCGGGGTTTGGTAGGAAATGGCAAAATGGACCTCGTGACAGGAGTTTCTAGCAGTCAAGAAAAATATATGCTTTGGGTTGAACGAATTGGACAAAATGTGCACAGTAAAAATATAAAATGAATGGGATCAAATGTATACTGCTTTTTTGCCCTGCTTTCCATCTTTAACTCAAACTCGTCAGTTATAATTGTGAGTGTAATTACAATTTAATAATAGAAAATTTACAGTATATTTTATTTATAATTTAGACTTTATTGTTTCATTATATTTTAGACTTACTTAGAAATACATTTCTATTTCTAAGTACGTATCGATTTTAGCTGAGACTTCTAAATCTATTTTGGACAATGGCACACATATTTTCCAGTTACCTTAAGTACCTGAAGGTAGCATCAGTCTGGTCCTGCCCTCTTTTCACCAACCCCTGCCTGTGATTGGTCCAGTGTCGCATCACTCACTCCTGTGAATAGGCAATTCTAATAAACGAGTCATGTTTCCTCTCAGCCAATCACAGCCCCTTTTTCTTATGACACCGCGGGATTCCGCGAAATTGTTTCTTGGAGTTGAGAGATGTGCTGCTCACAGTAAAATAGGACAAGTTGACGCATGTGTGGGAGCGCGCAGAAAGGCGGAATGAACGCAGACACAATAGCGCACTCGGTTAACGCTGTGTTTTACTGATCCGGCAGTTGGAAAAAAGGATCTATAGGGAGTCTATGGGGGGAAGGCTAGAGAACGGTTCAAACTGCTATCTTTCCTGTGGCGGTGTTTATTTATCCACCCTGCAACTCCACCAAGAAAACGCAGCCTTTGCGGAATAGTCACATTGAAGACGATGGTTGGTTAACCGCATGTGTCCTGGGAAGACTGCGGTCTGGTGACTTTATTGTATCCATTTTGTCGGATTGTTTTTGAATAGGCTATACAGCTAGTTTACTCTACATACATTGTTTCTTTTCTCCGTCCGGATCTGCTGTAGTGATGTCGGAGGTCGATGTCTCTGCAGACTGTGTCCCCAGCCGACCACCGGGTCGGACAGAGGACATGTTGAAAGAGAACCAGGAGAACAGGACTTTGCTGATGGTGGCAATGATTTTATTGGACTTGAACAAATGCAACCCTAACGCTATCAGCGCCGGAGGCAGCAGATGTCTCGGGGGCAGCGAAGCCGGCACACAGGAGAAGGTGGAGCGGGGGAGTTGCCGGTTGAACGCCGGGGACAGCCGGGGCTCGGCGGCACCCAAACAGTCCCGGAACAAGAGGGCGGCGGCGGCGAGACAGGAGTCTCCCGACAAGAGACACTGCTGTCCTTTTACTGGCTGCGGGAAGATGTACGGCAAGTCGTCCCACCTCAAAGCCCACCTAAGAGTCCATACCGGTAAGTCGAGGCTCTGTCGGAGGCTTGGCTGGCACGCCAACGAAACTAATGGGCTCGATTCTGTTGACGACAGCAAAACCGCTCTGCGTCACTTCTGCCGTTATTATTATTATTTTTTTAATTTCAGACGCATGTTGACATCACTGTTAAACTCTGCTGGCTATTTCTAGGACGTCAAGTACCTATGTAGGAAAAGATGAGTGACATGTCAGTCTGTGAACATTATAGAATTACTGAGAGAGAAAACACCCCAAATGAGGTCATTATAGAGTCGTGATTTTACACTCAAGTATATGATATTTAATGTTATAGACTAGGCCCAGTGTTGTGTCTGTGTGATTTGACATGGGGGGGGGGGTGTAAGTGAGATACCACATGTTCCTGCAAATGAATAACAGATTATAGGAAAGGTGGTCCCGTGAATTTGCCCCTGCTGGGGGTGTGACTGTGACTGACCGGCCCATAGCGGGCCAGAGGCTGGCTGAGAGGGGAGGGGAGGCTTGTGGGAGATAGAAGGGGGTGGATTTTAATGTGCTGTTGACACGCAGCCTCTGCGACCTGGGAACACCGCGTGCCGCCGCCCATATTTGTGATGATTGCTCAGGTGTGATAAGTCCCCCGGGACCACCGTGGGACCTGGTGTTATCCAAATCATTATCACTGTAATTAATCGCGGGCTGTCTTAACAAGAGATGAATCGGTTTTTGTGCTTACATGCATCACATGTATTGTAACAACAGCGAGTAACAGAAATGTCGACGTCTTGGCTTATGATTCACATGCAGGTCACTGCGACACTGTTTGTCCCCACATGTTCCTGTCCGGAGGTAACTCTCCCTGCACCACCATTTCCTCATACGTCATCCTCCTCCACCTCCCTCACGTCGGGTTGTAAACAAGGGCAGACATGTGGTTAAATGGAGCACGTGTAGGAAGAGGAGGTGGGGGCAGCCATAGCTGTTTTTCCTTTTTTTTTTTATTATTCATGGGGCTCTTATCATGACTCACAATTTCTAAATCAATATGTTTTGTAATAGTTCCTAGAAAAGGCTATTTACCGAAATTTTGATTTGCAACAGACAAAAAATGTATTTTTGTGAAGTTTGTACTTTTTCCTCCTCCTCCTCACACTTGATTAATTGTGTGTCTGTGTTCTTTGTTTTATTTATTGCCAGGCCTCCCTCTTTCTAAGAAGGGCTAATAATTAAAATTATGGTTTTGAATGAAAACATGAGTAAGGATTAGTTTAGAGTAAAGGTTATAGATTAGGTGTGAACTGATAAAAGTTAATCCTGATGTTCTGTCTGGGGTCGTGGAGACCCCAGGCTCTTTTTAACAGCTCAAAAAAACATACTTAACATTGTTTTATCACCTTGATACTTTTGAACTGATGACATGATTCAGACGATACACTACTTCTGTTTGGGGTCTCAGAGAATCCAGCTGTAAAACATGGTTAAAATGCAATGGATTTTTATTGCTGTTGACAGTACTTTTTACACAGCACTATTCCTCCCAAATCCCAAATAAGTCCATTTGTATTTGTGTTATTAATAGAGTTTTGTAACAGTTTGTTCATAAGAAGTCTAACATGGAGTTTGACCTCTCAGGGGTCTAATTGACCTGAAACTTAAGTAAAATCACTATGTGGGATAATATACAATACATTTCTTTGTCTGTACATGACTTTTCAGCAAACAAAAGGAATATATTTGTTCATGCATAGCACATATAACATATTAAACATGACAAATATGTTATTAGATATAATAACAATGCTTTATGGTAATGTTTGTGTTTTGTCACCTTCATCAAAAGGAGTACAACTTTAATTCTTTCCTACATATTGGGTTTTAATAAGGTCAGAAGAAAAGAAAAAATTTTAAAGGAAACAAATTATTTATTTCGCAATTTGTTTTACACACAGCAGCAGGCTCTGTGGTCTTATTAAATAAACGCAGTCAAAGGAAAGTCCTTAAAAGTGTAGTAATACACAACTTGTGTGTGCTTTCTCAGGTGAGCGCCCCTTCGAGTGTACCTGGCCAGACTGTGGCAAGAAGTTCTCGCGATCAGACGAGCTGACGCGCCACTACCGCACACACACGGGCGAGAAGCGCTTCAACTGTCCAATGTGTGACAAGTGCTTCATGAGGAGCGACCACCTGACTAAACACGCCCGGCGACACGCAGGCTTCCATCCCAGCATGCTCCAGGGCTCCAGTGCGGCCAAGAGACGCCGCTACTCCGTGTCCGTGTCCTCCTCTGACTCTGGAGATCACAGCCCTGTTGGGGTGTGAGACATAGCCACATACTGTACATATACGCATAAACGTACATGCAGTAGCTAGAGAGGCATACACAAACATAGACACATCCGCGTGTGTGGTGTGTGCACCTTTACACAAATCCTGTCAAGTCAGACAACTCAACCAGCCAGACCACTATTTAAAAAGTTTTTCTACGCATGTAACATTGTGCAACAGCAAAGAGAAACATTTGAACCTGACTGTAATCAAACTCGAACTTCCCCTCTCTTATTCCCTGAGGTGATTGGTATTTATTAATAAGTTGTTTTGCCGTTTGTAATGATTTTTACTTTGTGTTGTGTGAGGTTTTTTTTTCTTTTCTGGAAGAATCTGCAATCCAAGAGGCATTCATGTACATATATAGTTTTCATAAAAACTACATATGTTCACTTTGCGTCACATATTTCATTTGCAGGTGAAGACCACAACAAGAAAAGAAATAATGACTGAGATATATAGTGGGTTAAGAAGTTTTGGGAATAGTCCTTTAGTAAATATTACTGTTGCACACATACACTATACTTATACAGTTACCCTTCAGTCCAGGACCAGGCGAATGTACAGTATAGCAGTATTATCATGTAAATAGATTAAAGAGACTACCTTTCAGATGGATGATGTTGTATGCTGTAGTTAAATGTTATTAGAGAGTAATAAGACAAAGCTATATATAATAAAGAGAATTGCAGAGCTTGGGTATTTAATTTCATATATTTGGCCATGAAGCTTGTAGGTTTAGGCAGCATGTTTCCTGTGTTGAAACATAAATGTTGTCACATCATAATGAAGTTGCACCAAAATACCTTTACAGTAGACCCACAATGCATAATATATATAACAAACCTCATAGGAAAATAAATTTCAACACTTGTGTTGCTTTTTCAGGCTTGAATTCAATAGTGCAGGAAAACATAACAGGTTGAAGCCTTTAAAAAGGAAAGTTGGAGACTTTACCTTTTCACATGGCAGTTGAAACACTTTTCGGTGTTAAGACCATAATGATCCATGTTTAGTTAAAGTGTGCAAACTGTAAACAAGGACGTCTGTGCCTTTCAAGGGCTTTGTAGCAGAGAGGAATTTCTACATTTTCAACCTTTGGAAATACTACCTGGATGAACATGGTCAGATTCTTTGTGTTGATATTCAATAACACTTTGAATATCAATGACTGTCTCTTATGCCAACAGTGCCAGTTGCTGTACATTGAAACTAACTTTTGTTTACTCTGTATCTGGACTGCATTTTATCAGGGAATAATGTGATGCACGATCATTTCAGTCAATATCACACCCCTGGTGGTGACGTGGAAGCACAACATTTCTCACAACAGAAAGTCATAAAAACCGTTTTTTTTCATTTTCTGTCCTAGCATTTTGGACTTTTGTTGATTAGTTTCTTTGTGAATCAATGAATTACATCATGTAGCATGTTCTTATGTATTTGTTTGGTACAATGTATTTTTTTAATTGTCTGGTAATGTTTTTTAATGTCAATGGGATTTAGAGGTCTTATTCATCCACTACAGGAGCCATAAACACTGTTGATGTCATTAGTTTTCTTTTTATACTTGACACATAATGCATTAAAACGTCCAGATAGTGTAAAGTTAGATGTAGTCAACCTCGTAGGACACAAACTACATACATTTGTAAAATGAAATCCTGTTTTTCTTTTCTGGCATTATGACAACTGTGATTAGATGTTGGTGCCTTTCAGGTTGAAGCTCTTACTTCTGATGCTACTGTACTGTAATCAGGGACTGTCAGTGCAGACCCCATGTTATCACAATATATGTAGCTAGTAATTACTGCTCAAAAGTTTTAACATTAAACTTATTTTTCTTTCTAAACATTTGCTCATTATTTGTCCCACATCACACAACCATATCAGACACTGTATTTCCAAACTTTTATGAATGAGGAGGCCGTCTTCTTTAAAGGTTGAAACAGTGCAAAGAAGGTGTAACACCAAAAACAGTAAGGCAGAACAGGGCGTGCTCCATTAGATTTGTGTTTATTTATTGTTTATCATACACTGCACATAACAGTAACATTGTTAAATACTGTAATGGAAGTGTTTACAATACAAGAAAATCATTTGAAAAAGGAAAACCAAAGAAAAACAATTATCACCCGTGTCTAAGTGTAAAAAAAAAAACAGACAGCAAATGCTCTTCAAAAAAACTAAAATTATCAAGATGGCAATAAATACACACGTCTTTTAAACTTCTCTGTACTTAAGGCATACTCTAATTGCAAATAATCAACTGATTTACGGGAGGGAGGGAGTCGTAAATGAAGGATATTAGTGCTCCAAGTCAATGATCCTTGACGTCGCAATTACAAAAAATTTCCAACCTATTAGTCAAAAGAGACGAACAGATGCATCTCACTCTTTATGTTGTCATTGTATGTCTGTGTGCATGCATATGTGTGTGTGAAAGACGAGAAAGGCTAAATCTTTCTGGTGTCTGAATCTGTGTGCTCCCTTGATGATCTGCGGTGTGGGGGGGGGGGGGTAACACAACAGTGTGAGCTGAAAAATCTATCTACAGGTCCCCCACCATCCCTTTGGCCTTGATAAAATGTGAATCACGTGAGCATCGTGTGTTAGAGGTGCGACGATATGTTATCTTCCCTTTTGACACAGTTCATTTCAGATAAGACACTGTCACTGCTATGCAGGAAAGAGTACACAAATATGGGCCCAAAAAAAAAAAAAATCAAATGTGCAAATTTAAAACAATACAAGTCAAGCTAGTGTTACAACAGTAGCATGTGACTGCACAATAGAAATGCGGCAAAAATCAAATGTGCAACAAGCTACTTACTTAATATTTTCCATTCAATTATTCAGTCCGGTGCTCTTCATGCAGTTTGTTCCTCAGCCATTGGTGTTCATACATTCATCCCTAAACTCTGTACTGAAACATCTCAAATCAACAGGGCAAAGAAAGCAAAAGTGCTGAAGGTGGTTTGAATGAGTGCAACGACCTGGCCTGTGCTACATAACAACCCTGTACAGTACAATGACCAGATATCCTCTATGTGGGGTACCAAGACCGCAGTCCACACTTCTAAAATATCTCCATGTCAACACATACAATCATACTGATCCCTCAGGCTTAAAAAAAAGAAAGCATTTAAATTAAAATTAAAAAATTAAAAAAAACTAGAAAAATGCAAAAATGCAACCCAGAATTCAGGTAAGCAGAACAGTTGAGTCAGCAGTTATGATAATGTTTCTTATTCTTCAGGGAAATGGAAATCACTTTACAGCATCAACTGACCTTTTGTTTTCTGTCTACTAATATCAGTGTGTCATGTTACATCATGTTCACCAGGAGAAGGGCTCTCAAACACAAGTGCACGTCCTACCATAGGAGGAAACCACCACTTTTACTCATATTTGAAATACATATTGAATATCTTCATATGCGTTCCTTCTCCTAGATTTTAAACCAAACCCTCTATATGTTAATTAGATTATTTCTCATTGTCATTATCATCATAGCACTTAACTGTCATTACAATACTCTACCAATGCTTTACTGTCGCCACTCTGGCGGTGAAGTAAACTCACAGCAGATGAAGATTGGGGGTTATATTGTGTGGAAAGGGGAAGGGGCAGAAGGTCTGAGGGGTGGGGTTACTGTATTTGACAGGTGGTGGAGGAGGTTGCCTGGCAGCACATGCAGGTAGGGTTGACTGATTTGGGCGGGATCAGATCCAGGTCCTCGTCATCCGGGATCTCGTCTAGGCGGTAACCATCTTTCAGCAGCTGGATGTTCAGATCCTGATTGATTTGCTGGAGAAGGGAGGAGAGACAGAGGAGGTTGATGGGTTGGAGCAGCATTTCCCAACACCAGGGCCACGGACCAGGACCAGGACCAGGACCGGGCTACAGAGCATTTGCTACTGGGCCATGAAGAAAAGACATGATGCTGCAAATAAATCTCAACTTTATATCTAGTTAACTCCCTGTAACGTCTGCAACAACAGATTTTTAAACTAAAGTTATGGAGAGAAACTAGTCTCAATATGGTCACAAATGTGTATTACATGATATACAAATGAAAAACAAGATTTGCAAATTGTGACCATATTGAGACAAGTTTCTCTCCATATAAAGTAGGTCATCAGTATGTGAGGTAATCAAATTTGGATCTTTTGGATTTGGCAGTACAAGTCAGGTTGAGTCTCAAAGCCCTAACTCTAGTAGTGTGTTCCAGTTACTGTTACTAGCTAGCTAACATGACTAAAAACAGAAAACATTGTGAGACAATTTGAGAGAGCTTGGAGAAATCGTTTGACATTTTGGGGAACATGCTTATTCACTTTCTGGCAGAGAGTTAGATGAGGGGACCTGAAGCTACAGCCAGCAGCGGGTTAGCTTGGCACAAACACTGGAAACAGGGGGAAACAGCTAGCCTGACTCTGTACAAAGGTAACAAAATCTGCCTACCAGCAACTCTAAAACTCACTAATTAACATGTTATATCTTGTTGGCTTAATCCGTACAAAACCAGAAGTGTATTAATGACAATTTGACATTTTTCAGGGGGTTTTGTGCCAACAAACACATCTTACCTCTGACATTATCAGATTTAGACAATATACAACTTACTAATTTCCAGTTTTTTGAGCTCGTGACTTAGACTGGGTAAAATGTACAGTGGTAACCATGGCAAACTGAGTTAAGGCACTTTCACAGATGGCTGTACGGATCATCACTTGGAGCTTTGTCATGAACGTGATGACTACTGTCCTGGTGTGATTTTTTTTGTTCTTTGTTTTCATGCAAAACAGAAGCAATGTCTTCATCAAAATCCCAACATTTACTTTTTTATGTATTAATGTCGAGTCTACATTGTGTACTGTACTGTACTGCATAAACAACAACCACAATTCCCTACTTTGTTAAGCTACAGTACAATCATGCTGTTACCACAGTGTATCGCTTGCATACAACTTGCTGTTCTTAGCTAGTACCAAGAAAGAGGAGGCAATGGCTAAACTGGGTTACAACATTTACTGTATATTTAGTAATTATTTCTGACAATATGGTGGCATATAACCTCAATATATCCACAAGCCTGGACTTGTCAGAGACAGAAAATAGATGTAGAGGTTGGGAACGAGGATTCCTCTGGGGAATAAATATAATGATGTGTCTGTGATTTGCACTCATATCGGCAGAAGCGTTGAAAACAGGATTTTCAGGAGCAGACACCCAGAGATGACATTTCATTTGCGTCCTGCTTTGTGTCTCATACACATTTGTATGCAGATGCGTCTGCAATGTGATCGTGCACTTGCAGCGAGTGCACACGCCTACAGAATTAACATGGATGAGCAGGATGGATATAAATGGGTTTGCTTCAAGACTGGCTTAGAAAGACCTGACTCTTGGCCTCTTGACAATCATGGAAAATGGAGGGAAGAAGGCGAGTCAGTGAGTGAATGAGATTAAGTTAGCAGATATTTGCTTTATCACAGTTCTCACCTCAGCAGAGGAGTATCCCGACGATGAGTATCTAGACATGTCAAAATCATCATCACTGAAACAAAAAAAAAAACTCAAGTTAGCTTATTATTTGTGTGTTTATGGTGTTTATGTGGCAAGAAGTGTATTAATGTGTGTGTTTGTGTTCACCTGTCTGTGTCTAGGGCCACCAAGGGCTTCTCATCTGGGCTCTGGTCTAAAGAGGAATAGCCTTTATTGGGCACTACCAACCTGTGGGGAGGGAACAGAGAGAGAGAGAGGACAGAGGAGAAATGATCAGAGGAGCAGAAAAAGGGTGTAACAGAATATGACAGGAAAGGGAGGAGGAAGAAGTGGAGGAGGGAAAATGGATTCACAAACAGGAAGAGGTGAGCAAGAACATGACTGGCAGAGATGTTAAAAGAAAAGGAAGGCGGGCCTGGAGGCAACATCACAGCTGAACTACAGTAACAACAGAAGCATGAAAGAGGTCTAATGTCTAACTCAGACATCTTACAAACCCTGAATCAATAAAACTATTCTCTCACACTGTGTGTGAAACAAAATGCTGAAATTAAAATAGACTTGATTTTAAGTTGCATTGTTTTGTGGCTTTTGTATGCTGCTCCTCAAATAACATCAATCCATACTACAGTATTTATGTATATATATTTCTGTTGCCTGCTGTCAGTAGCTAATCAAAACCGTGCAATACTACACCAGAATAAGAACTTAAAATGAGTTTATCACTAAAATAAAATACATTTTAATTACTGCAATCTAACAGAAAGACAGCAGCAACTGACAGAAGATGTCATTCAACTAAGCCAAGACCACAGCGCTCACTTCTTACCGTGTTCTGGCCATGACGTTGTTCTTCTTGGGCTGCTGGTTGACTGGACTTCCTACAGTGTTGCCGTTCTTCAATGAGCCCTTCCTAGCCAGCTCTCTCTGTTTCTCTGCACAAGAAACACACACACACACACACACACACACACACACACACACACACACACACACACACACACACACACCAGGTTGGCTCCAAATGACACACAAACTGCACAAAAAAGTGATGGATTAAGGTTGAACTAATGTCAGTGTCATCTACTTGTAAGACTTATAAGACACCTTCTATTAAATGTTGCTTATTATAAGATTCCTAAATGAACCAGGGAACTTTTGTAATTTGTTGACATTGCTGACAGAAAATACAACATTTGTCAACTTTCTGTTGCATGTTATTTTGTCACAATGGATTGAAAACAACACTACAAACTCTGTGGAAGTCTCCTCAGGTTGTCAAATGTACTTACAAAAAGGTGCCCAGGTTTGACAAGAAGAAATCAGTATAATTTAAACACAGACTCGTCAGGAAGCGTGATGTTGAGGCAAGGGGATTGGGTTGAAAGTACAAAGTAGTAGAAGCTATAGTCTTTATAGCACGGAACAAGATGCAACATCAGGGCAGATCAGTTTCTGCTCACATGAGGGATTTTCTTCAGTGGTCAGCTGACCAGGAAGTGGTGATCACTGCTGTTAGGACTGAGGATGTTGTTTAATTCATGTAATACAATACAATACAAAATCCTAAAAGGATGAGACAATACATCAGAAACAACAGACTCCTCACGTGACATCAAATGCTGTCGCCTCCCTTTTCTCCCTTCTTTGATCCTCGTCACTGATCAGATAACAAATGACTAAACTAATGCTATTAGTCTAGTCTGAGCCAGCGATGAACTAAAATATAATAATATCATACATTAGTGACATTAGAAAATGTTGTATCTAATTTATATTGTGCCACTGGCTAATGGCATTACATTTTTAATCCAGAAAAGAGTTTTAAAAGGCCATCGAATGTAAATTAGAGCATTGACCATCTCAAGGTCACAAAGGCAATGTGAGTAGTTTAACAAGCATGCATAATTAAAGGAGTATGCTCAGATTGTATTCTATAGACAGGAGTTTTTTATGACAGTGTTTACATGTCATAAAAAGAATTATGCAGTGGCTGACATTTTACTGCTCATGTGGATGCTGGAGTTACACTTTAAAAAGGACCTTTTTCATACATTTCTGTCACTGAATAGTGACATCATTTTGAATGTTCTTGGTTCTTAAAGGCTTTGGCTAAGAAAGTGTTACAGTAGGAGTAAAAAAATAAAGAGGCGCTGCTGCTCACCACTGGACTCTGTCCAAGGTGCTGAAATAAGCCATTAAGGACTGTGGCTCAAATTCCACATAAAACAGTTCAGAGTGGCTAATATTTTTTGCCATGGATATCCATAAGCCAAACAATGAAATGGATTAAAGCTGAAACAATTAGTCTACTAATTGATTAGTAAGTAAAAGTAATCAACAACAGCTTTGATAATCAATTAACTGTTTAAGTTAAGTAGTTCTTCTAAAATGTGTTTTTTTCTGTTTTATATGCGTGTAAATTGAATACTTCTTGGGGCACTGAAAACAATTTCAAGACATTACCTTGGGCTTTTGTGACATATAGATTAAATGATTAGTGGCCTGACAGATTCATTGATAAATAAGATAGATGATTATGGTAATTTTATAGTTAGCAGCAGAACAAGGACGATTAAACCACAACATATCAACACATTCTTGGTTTGCCTTGTGAGAGTAAGCATCTCTGAAAACTGATCCTCACTGTTCAGATGCCATCACCTTAAGAAACAAAATGCCCCAGTACAGCTGCACAGTCTGTATACAGATACCTCTGATACCTCTGTCTTGTCAAGAGATTATGCCACATCTGCACATAACAGTAGGACTTTACATTTAGACTAGATTACAAGATATGCTGATTCCCACAGGCAGACACTTGGCCTACAAATACTGTAGCTCTTACTCACCTATTTTCATCTGCAGGGGTGAGGGCTTGTAGTTGATAGTGACGGGTTCCCCCTCTCTGGTGTCTGAGTCCGCCTCTGAGGCTGTGGACGAGGCCGGGTCCTGGAGACAAACGGCAAGACGACATGGACATAAAGATGAGCAGAAATGTGCATTACTGAGGCACCAATGAATAATTAATGTATTTTTGTAATGCATAATAGACCCTACTATGCCCAGACAAAGTGAATAAAACAGTTCATAAATAGATAAAACATGTGAGGAAGAGTCCCTCTCTATCCAATGAGCGCTAGTGTATGAAGCATAGCACAGATAGCTTGTTTGAACAATATTTACACCTACTTACACATACTTCTTAGGAACTGAATAACGTAAACCTTTACAGGCAAACTAGGTTTTGTTATAGTAACCTCCAGCTGATAAGGTACTTAAACAGTGAATCAAAATAGCTGTTACACTCTCTCATTTGAATTTTAAGTGAATGCAAAATATTGAACCTATAGTGATCCTTGGTTTGTTCAGGTTGCTCTGGGACCCTTTGGAGGACTCCTGGAAGTCCCTGGATCCCAGTTTGGGAAACATTCCTAAAGATTATTCACATCTTATATCCACAGGGCAAAGGTAGGGAAGAAAAAGACCTTATTAATCAGTGGCCACATGAGGCAAAGGGATGCATGTAGGTATGGGGACGCCTGGAGACAGCAGGTCAGACCGCTTTGGGTCTAGTCTGGCTCTCTAGCGGCCCCGGCCGTGGGCAGCAGAGGCCGCCCTGCAGGCTGCAGTAACCCAGGGCCCCGCTACAGGCCACGGAGCGCACCGCCAAATCATTTACACTGATTTTTTTAATGAAAAGATAGGTTTAACGGTACATACAAGCACATATTTACCACTAAAGACCGCTCGCTAATCACGTCAACGCGACACAAGTGGCGTCGAAGCCGCAGCAACTTGCTGCATGGATGCTGAGGATGTAGCAGCAGTGTTGGGATGGGATGCTTGTTTTCGTCAGACATGACGGATTCTGCTCACTACGCAGCAGACCGGACGCTGCTTGCATTACACAACAAAAACGCCAAGTCTATGAGTCAGTTACTATCTGACATGTTACGCTGTCATTATAACATTTTACTGTAGTGGGGAAAACTTGCTGAAAATGCTCTTTTGGTACATCAGCCAATATTACGCATGGCAGGTGATGGATCTGTCGGGATCCCAAAGCATAACATTATGAATGGCAGGCCTCATACACTAAGCATCCTGGAATAATAATCACATTTGGAATTAGAAAAACAAGACCAAAACACTGATTGATTATCTCCAATAGATAACAGCCTACAAATGTGACTTACCAGCGGCTGCATCTCAGCCTGCATCTCCGCCTCCTGCACGGCACTCGGCACTTGAAATCTATCTATTTCTTCCATCATTTTGGCAACGCGCCTCTTTCCTCCCTTCCCCTAGAAACTAATTGTTGGTATCTGGTCGTTTCGACGAGTTATCGCCGAGATTGTGGGTGATCTCAGATTTGTAACAATCTCTGTAGTTCTCCAGTGGCGAGATTCATCCCAGCAGGCAGTATGTCGACGGTGGTGTGACCAGTAGGGTGACGGTGACTCCACCACCCACTTCCGGGTAGGGTATCCCAAGCTAGGGTCCGGGGACCCAGAAGGGGCCTTTTGAAGAGGATCAAGGTGGTCCCCAGCAAAGTGAGTAACAGATTAATGTCAGTGTAATTTAATTTCAAGATATGACGTGAGGGAATCATATCATATCATTATGACTATTTATGTGAGGCAATTTTTGTTTCTCTTATTTGTGTTTTTCTTTGACTTATGCTTCTTTTGAGTAACAGATGAGTCTCAAATTAAATTTAAGTGAATAAATGAAGTCAGAGGATTAACCATCTCCATTGTTACATCCTAACAAAACAAAATAAATCTTCTTTAAAATGAGTCTGGCACTCTTGGCATGAAATGCAAAGTTCACTGTTTTAACTCCAGTTGAAACCTTGCAGACCAGTCAATAACCTACTCAACATATTCCTTTATTACAAAAATACTAGAAAGACCAAAGGCAGACCACTTAACAATCCATCATTTGGAAATTCAATTAACAGTTGTCTTCACCCAGGAATTTTAATTAAAATGGAATAAATTGGCCACAGCTCGGAGCCAATTGATTATTGCGCCAGAAATTAGCTGATCAAGGACAAAACACATGTCTAACAAAAAACAGCAGTAATATTTGTTACAGTATAATATTGAGGTTGAATATCTTTGGATTCCTACTAAACAATTAGGATCACTTATACAACTATAATCAACCTCAGCATCCTGTTTGCTATGAACAGTGATGAAAAGTAACTTAATTGTACAACATTTACTTGAGTAAATGTTGTACAATTAAGTTACTTTTCATCACAATTAAGTACCATTTCTAATCCACATTTGTGACCTTGTAATTGATACCTTTTTGGTACAAAATCTTTAAACATGGTGGGGAATTGGCACAATAACAAGAACAATTCACAACATACAGTAATACAATCCAAAATACTGTAAGCAGTGGTGGAATGTAACTAAGTACATTTACTCAAGTAATGTATGTAAGTACAATTTTGAGGTATTGTACTTTACTTGAGTATTTCCATTTGACACTACTTTATACTTTTACTCCACTACATTTATTTAACAGCTATAGTTACTTGTTACATTGCAGATTTAGAATTTATGTAAAAAAACCCCAACATGAACAGCTTATAAAATACAAAGCATTGTTGTAGAAAAAACTACTCAGCAGTATATAAAGTAGTTTGAATTAGCTTCACCTCGACCAACTACAACATTAAAATGCTAATAAAATAATTCTGACTGCAGCTATTCTCCTGCTTAATGAGTACTTTTACTTTTGATACTTTAAGTACAGTTTACTGTTAACACTTATGTACTTTTACTCAAGTAAGTTTCTGAAAGCAGGACTTTGATTTCTAATAGGGAGTATTTTACTTAGTAGAGTAGAGGATCTGAATATTTCTTCCATCAAGCAAGTCTCGCCTGGAAAATGACCACAGAGTTGATTTGGCTGAAGTCAACTCATAAACTTCACAAAAATAAGATTTATTGCAGGGCTATTGCATTATTGTGTCCATTCCCTGTATGTCCTCTTTGGGTTTCCACACATTTTATAGTTCTGTAAATTAATTATAAAACTAATTAATCTTTCTATTTTAAATCATAGTCATGTACAGTGTGCCTCTAACTATTATTGGATGACCATACATTTTGGCAAGAAGAATAAACAGTTGCTCTCATCATACAGCTTTAAACAAACACTGAATTAAAAAAAAATCAAGTGACCATGGTGGGGACACATTAATTATACATTCTCGAGAAAATAACATAACCTCTGGCTAACGATGGCCTGCCAGGAGAACATCCGTGACATTGTGACTCATTCAAAGTCACTGACAGGTCTGACTGCACATTGTCCTTACCTGGAAATACCAGCAGAGAGCAGCAATAGCATGCTCTGCTGCACAATAATAGAGAAGGGACTTGGCAGCAGGCAGCCACTGCTGCAGCCAACACCAGGTGGTTACAACTTGAGGCAGCACACATTAAAGGTTGAGCCTGCAGGTGGCAGTCTAATTCTACAGGAGAGGAGGGACACAGGATAGATGGAGGATGAATGGCAATGAGATGAGAGTGTTTTAGTCTGCTAAATGCAAACAGTTTGAGGTCCATACTTTATGTATATGCATTAGATATGACTATAGCAGCATATCTGGAGGTCCGCTTTGAATAGCCTGGGAAATGTGAGACACTGGTCTTTTGTGAGTCACTGGACTTTTGGGGAAAAAAAGAAAATATTTAAGTTAATTTTCTTTCATTTTCTTAACTTTAAATTGTCTCCTGTTCCATATATCTCACACAACCACACTATGTTTCATTGTTTTTTTCCTGCCATGCATACTGATGCTTTTCCTATCACCATCATTATTTCAGCTTGTTGCATGCTATAATTAGACCTCTGTTGACAGAATAAACATTCATACTGACTAAACTACACTGAATTATAATGATTTCGATATCAGAGTTGCACTGTTGTCAAAATCGATTTAATGACTGTGTGTCTGTGTGCGTGTAATTGTGATGAGTGTTCATGACTTAATAGGGGTCCTGTTATGAAGATCTGAATAAGTGTGATTATAATGTTGTCATTAATTATTCATAGGACAGTAAGATATCAACATACATAAACGTATCCCATCCTTGCACATTTTTGCATCATTCTTAAGCAAATATACCTGCAGAGTACTCACTATACTGCATAAATTCATAACCAGAGACAGCCTCAAAGCAACAGCTATGTTGCTCTCTACACTGCAACCCCTCTGCCTTGCTCAATCATTTTGAGGCCCTTTCACTTTGCACTTTAAAGGACAGAATTGCCAAGCTAAAGCCATCATCAAGTCCTTGAGAGGTTATGCCAACAGTGTTGGTCCCACAATTTTATCCATTGTAAATAGCTTTCTGTCCACTGGCTATGTTCTCCCCTGCCTTAACCATGCAGTAGCTTATAGCTGTAGTAGCTCATCTGGATTTAAACATTTTTAGACCCATTTCTAAATGACAATTTTTATCAAATCTTTTAGAGAAGATTGTTTACTTAAAGTTGATGTATTTTATAAATTATCATAATATCTTTCATACATTTCAATCAGGTTTCCGTTCACATCATAGCACCGAACTGCCCTCATTAAACTAACAAACAATCTTTTACTTAAAGCTGATGCTGGAGATTTTAATTCTTCTCGATCTCAGCTCAGCATTTGACACAGTTGATTATTCTATTGGATTGCTTTGAAAAGTGGTTGGCATCAGGGATACTGCTGTACAATGGTTCAAATCTTGGTTATCAAACAGAAAACCTTCGATAGTGGTCGTGATGCCTCCTCTTCTGTGGCCCCTCCGACCTGTGGTGTTCCCCAAGGCTCCATCCATGGCCCCCTGTTGTTCTGTGCATACTTGCTGCCACTGGGACATATCATACATAAATGTGACATCTTTTAAATAACTTCTCAAAACTTATCTGTTTAAAAAAGCTGTTTATTATATCTAGCATATTGTTTTATGTCTAATCTGTTTTATTATTATTATTATTTTATTTTATTTTTTTATCTTATATTATTGTTGGGTATTTTATTCTATTTTGTTTTTGTATTATTTTTAAATTGTCTGATTTAATTTTCCTCAGTCCTGAAATGTTTAAATCCTGACTCAACCATGTCACTCTCTATCTCTCTCTATTTCACACAGTCACACACAAACACACTTGAAATGCTTTGTTTGGAGCCACTAAATGAAATCATAGATTACATAAGATTCAAATATAGTAAAAATCCCACACATTTTTTGGGCATGTAGTGTCCTAAACATAGATTAACGTTTGATCCCTTAGTAATTGCGTTACGACACACACACACACACACACACACACACACACACACACACACACACACACACACACACACACACACGCAGACACAAACACTGACTCAGTCTGGGCTGATGTGGGTTATGCAACCCCTCCAGCAGTGCAGATGGAGCTGCAGATTACTGGCCCCTCGTATGTTTATTAGTAATCTCTCTGTCTGTAATATTTGTCCTGATCATTATATAACACCATGATGATGACCATTGGAAGACCCGGGGAATTGCTTTGCTGCTGTGTAATGCATTCCCAACTGGATGAACTCACAGTAAACATCAAACCTGAGATGGAGGGATCAATGGAAGTGTGATGGGCAGGAGAACAGATGGATGATCAAATGAACACTAATTCAATATTTTCTTTCACACAGGATCGATTAATGAACTCCTTCAGCTCTCTTGAATAGAAGATCTGAAAAACAGGGGAGGTCAGTGCAGCAGTTCATCAGAACATGCTGACCTTCACATCCAAACAGCTCACTGTGGAGTAGATCACGGGATGTGTGCTGGCCAGTTTGCATGGGTCTGGCACTGGTCTGGTTTGGTTTGGGAATAGAGAATAGAGAAACAAATAAGAGGAAGACAGCCAAAAAGGGAGAGAGTGAAACTGGCAGGCAGATAAATAGAATGGAAGCAGATAAACACTAGACAGCTGTAGTCGCCTTTCTGACAATCAGTTTCAAATCAACAGCACACCAAAGGCCCTAACCATCTGTCTCATATGTGCTATAAATCACTCTTTTACACATATGCACATGTTTTCATACTCTCTGTCTCTGTCACAAACACTCATTGGACATGCAGCTGATACATCTCCATTGTAAACAAATAACATTACACTGTTCTTTATCTCATCTCATAAGATCTGTGATAAATCACAATGACTCGTACAATCTTGTTAGTTGTTCACCTCAATAGGACAAATGAAATCAGTGAAAACCAGTCTCCTGCCTGTATGAAGTGGTGAAAGAAGTATTCAGATGCTTTACATAAGTAAAAGTACCCCGGATTACAAATAGAAAAGTAAAAATACTCAGTATACAGGCATAATGGGCCCTTCTTCTTGTATTATTAATATTAATATAACAAATGATTGCTGCATTAATGTCTAAGCTGCACTTCTTTATGTTGTAGCAGGTCAGGTACCTAAAACTTGCTCATCCTGTAAGTGCAATATTAAGTTACAAAATTACTTTCCACCACTGCCTGTATGTATGCTGAAGACAGACAGAGAGAAATAATGTCTGAAATCAATGAAACTCTGTATAATCAAAATGCTGGTTGTCACTCAAAGAAAATAATAGCAGCAGTTAACACTCAGAAGTTCCCCCTTACAATGATGCTGGATTGTGGTTAACAGATAAGGATTACATGCAGTTGACTAATGACAGGATGTGGGCCACTGTTGAGTTCAATATGTTCCACATTGATTACTTCATTGCAGGAAGCAGAAGTCAGCTGTTATTTCAGTTCAAGAAGTTGGAGAGCCATTAACGCTACTACACACCAAAGGGGTATGGCAACGCTGGTTGTGGACCACATTAGTTATAAACAAGAGCAAATCGTTTTATTGCGTCAGGAAAAACTGTCATAAGTAACACAAGGAATAGAGCACAATGGCAATTACCACAACAAGGGAGTTTTTCCTTGCCACTGTCGCCTAGTGCTTACTCATGGTGGGAACTGTTGGGTCTCTGTAAATATAAAGAGTCGGTCTAGACCTGCTCTATATGAAAAAGTGCCCTGAGATAACTTTGTTATGATATGGCGCTATATAAATTAAACTGAATTGTAAATTGAATTGAACAATAACTATTCTGAAGAAAGTGTAGGGCTGCAACAAATGACTATTTTCAAGATAAGTTATTCTGTTGATTGATCATTTAATCCATAAAAATAAAATTAATCGACAAATGACCACTGCAAGTTGTCAAAGTCCCAAGTGACGCCTTCAAAGTTCTATTTTTTTGACTGATCAACAGCTTAAAAAAATAAGTCATTCAATTTACATTGAGATAAAAGGAAACGTTCACACATAAGAAGCTGCAACTTATCTGTGATTTAAATGATTCATCAAATACCAAACATGTCTTAAATTGATTTTATTTTAACCGACTAATCGTTAAAACGACTAGTCATTTCAGCACAAACAGCTGTTCATCACTACATGTAAGTTGCACAGAAACATCCCATGAATTAAGTACAATAGAAAGTGCTGCAGAGAAAATCAAATCAGCATGTTTTTAATTTATTGGACTAAAAGCAATTTAACTCATACCTGAGATCAGATTTCATCTGATGTACTGAAATACATTTCTGTGAAGAGCCCCTTCATTAATACAAATTGTATCTACTATTTAAGACAAGAACATACTGTATACAGGTATGTAGCACTTATTCTGATGATGTGGAGATAGTTATAATTGGCTTGGCACACTGGTGTATCCCATCTCTCTTCCATCCTTTAGACGATATTAATATCACACAGTTAGTGTGTTATCTGCCGTACATTCACTACAATAAATACAATATTCACTTGTTACTGTGAGACTGTGTTTAGTCAGTCTGTCATTTCTCGTGACGGCTGTCTATAAATATCTTACTCAGTCTTTGGAGGAGCTCACAAAATGAAAGAGAGGCACACCGGGACACGAGTAACATTTTTGCCGTTGCTTTTAATCCCACGGGAGTCGGATCGGTGAAAGCGGAGACTTGTGTGTCAAATAGGGAGACTGTCAGACAGGGGCCTCGAGCTCCCTTTCTGTAAACAACACATCAAAGCATCCCCTCTCCGATTCTTCCCCTGCACTTTATCACCCCCACCAAATACATGCCCTTTATCTCCGTCTGTCTCCTTCTCTCCGCCCTGTCTTGACTCACCTCCTCTAGCAGCACCTTTCTCCATCCTGACTGTTTCAGGCTTTTGGTTTCTGCCTGTCGTCTGTTCGTCAGCTCTGTCGTTGCCATCATTAGTGCTGCAGCTGGCAAACACCAAGCCGCTTGTGAGCTGCACAGCAGCTTTTTCTCTTTACCTCTAATGTGTTATTGTGACTCTCAACCAACCCCATCATCCCAGACTTTCCTGTGACAATCCACTGTGTTTTTGCTGTTTCTCCTCCACCTCATCTCAGTTGTCTCATATGGAGGGATGAAAAAGAATGGAGTAGACGGAGAGATCATTGTCTGCCTGTGTAGAGCAAAGCAAACAGACTGACAGATGGACAGTCCCAGCGACGCACAGCAGAGATAAGAGGATTGGGCCCACTTGTTGTTGTTGTTGTTGTTGGTCTTGCCACAAGTCTTAACGCAGTTAGCTCACTCTGAGCTCCAGTGAATGGCATAGATGAGGGGCTGATGGTGGAGAAATGTGAACAGTATGTAAAACAAAAGGAGTTACTGGGTGAAAGTAATGACAAGAGTGGTTGAAGAGGAAGAGAAATATAAAAGATCATTCAAATTTCAGAGTCCAGCTGGTCTCCTTACACTCTGTAACTCAACTTTTTACCTCCACAAGATCGACAAAGTCAAATTATGCCTACATCTCAAGTCCGTCTCTTCAAGTCATGATCAGGTTGCAGTCAGCAGGTACTTCTGTTCAGCCTTTTTCTGCTCTGGTTCTGCTGTGAAAACTGGCACTTTCTCTTGGTGTGAAGGCACCTTGCAGGCCTTGTAGAGGATGACGAAGAGAATGAGGATGAGGACGCCCACCACGGAGTTACAAACGATGGCCACAATAGCCCACACAGACAAGCCCATCCTCAGCTCATGCTCCATGGTCGACTATGGTCACTTCACATATCAGAGGTGGGTCTGAGGTCTGCAACTGGTGCCAAGTTGGTCACTTGAACTCCAGAGGTTCTCCCTGAAAAGACATGAACATACTGGATTTATTTTCCCGGCACATGCCCCGTGCACACACACATGTTGGCATTGTTGTCCGTAGTTAACAGTACAGTTAACCTGCCTGTCACGTGGGCACTGCTGAGTCCACTAGTGAGGTCAGCTCGGTAAAGATTACTTTCTCTTTGACAAGCTAATCACTAGGCCAAGGTGGCTTTATCCCTGCAGATGCTATATATGGAACAACCTACGTATGTCGAGTATCTGCATGAGGGTTTGTATTCTCAAGATTTTTTTGAGGGGCAATAAGTGCTGATGCAGTGTCAAATACAGAGCAGGGGTTTCTAATAAAGCTACACAATGGAGTGCTATTATAATATCTCAGTACTTGTAATGTACAAGAAAAGAGTCAGACAGGTGCAGAGAAAAATTCATTCTAGGGACTTTGTTATGTATAATAATCTGTGGATGATAGGAGAGTATTACAGGACAAGAAAGTGCCTTTCGGCTGCAGTTCTATATTGAAACATCCTTTTTTACTCTTGTTTCCTTCATACAGGCAGAGAGCGATAAAGTTATTAAACTGATAAAGATGGCACCGGTAAGGACTTTTTCTCGCTGAATTATTTTGAATGAGTTTCAGCAGTAATGTGTTTTCAGGAGGATCAGGATGCGGGGAATATAGTTGCCAGTTTTGTGGCTGATATTAAATGGGTCACTGAGGTGTACTGGTGAGAGAGAGAGAGATGTCGGTTCAAGCATGAGTAGGAGAGTGTGAATATTTTCCCTCTTAACAGATAAAAACTCCAGCTCGTCTCCTTGCTCCTGTATCTCTCTCACTTCCCTCTAATGCATTTCTAATGAGACCACATATTTCCTCCTCTCTCCAACTGAGAGCAATGCTGCAACAGTCCAAGCTTGCTGTTGAGAACTCATTTCAAAGTTATCCTTCCCTTTATAGGCATTTTATGACCAAGCCAAATAAAGATGGATAGCTCCTAGTCAGAGTGGGTGGCAGTGATATATATTTGATCTGCTCTCCATCGCATGAGGTCGGTCTCTGTTTGTACCAGATGAGTCCCTCTCAGGATGCTGGTGGCATCACTGGGGGGAAAATTACCCTCATACTGGGTAAGTTGGATTACTGTCAATAAAACTGCCCTCACGACTTTGTGGAATAATTCCAAAACATCCTGAGGAACTTTTTTCACAGAAGTCAGGTGACACTAAATGTTGCGTATCCAAGTTTACAATTTCAATTAGAGCAAAAGCGAGGAATTTGTAGGCTATTAGATGACAGAGAGATGCGACAGGGTGTGTGTGCTAGAGAGGGCAATCAAATGAGTGTGAGCAACGTATTGGAACAGAGGACTGTTTGCGTGCTCATATTGATTTCAGACAATCAGTGGTGCGTATAACAAGAAAACACACAGCAGTCACACTAGTTATTCATTATCACCAATTATAACACATTTTCATAACCCAAACATCCCAAAGTAGATAATCAGGGTTCACATTTTAATAACTACAGGGATAATTTGCTCTCATTTGCAAGATAAATACATTTCCTCTTAACACAAGATAGCTCTGCCAGTGACTGCACTGAAAGAAAGTAAATGTATTCAAACAACCCAATTCAGAATGAAAGTTTCAACTGGGATTATGTTACATTTGCACACTCAGGGTGCAGAAATGCTTGTGAGTCCTATTATTACATAAAAAGAGAGTTGCTTTTCTCTGTGTACTTGGATTCTGACACATTTGATGCATCGCTGCTCTTGACAGGTAAGAGATATCTGGTGAATGCTGTTGTCCATCTGAACCCCATGACTTCTCTGAGTTGGAAAAGGCCCGACCTCATCAGTACTTAACTGTTTCAGAGGTTTGAATGATCGAATGTTTGTTTTGGCAGATTCAAAGGTTCAAAGATCAGAACAGCACATGACTGACCCATCACACACGAACACACATAAACACGCATGCGCACACTCCCTGAGGAGACAGTCAACACACAGATAACTACAGTTTATCTGTTGTGTAATGGCTCTGTGGCTGTAGCAGGAAATGGTTAAGCTCGAGGTTGAGACTGGAGACATGCAATAGCAAAATACAGCTTGAGTGGGTGCTTGTGCTTGCATGTGCGTGTTCGTGAATGGTGCCATTGACCGGTATAAAGGCCTGTTGTTTGCACATGCAAGCAATCAGATGAAAATGTATGCAAATGCTATCCTACATGCACCAAAGAATGCTTGCTTACAGGGGCAGCCAAAATTGAAACTGCATTCACGAACACAACCACACTCACAGACGTGTACCTGCAGTGACTACATGGAAAACAGGCTGAATGCATCACTTTGCAGTGGTCTATCAGAATCATCATGTGACTGAATGCCTCCCTTCCTCCCCGGCTCATTTGAGAACACCAGCTGCATAACTTCACTGTGAAGTCAGGGGAATCAACAGTGTTGAGTGCTGACACTGTTTATAACACTTGAGCATAGCCAAATAGTTGGTGATTTGTCTACCTGGGCGTAATAAGACATTTCATTGTTGTTTGTCCTTATAGGGGAAAACTATAGTAGCCTATTACTCTTTTAATTATGATATTTTACAAAATTATTAAATATTGCATGCAATTTTAAAATAATTTCAAACTGTTTTAAAATGTCTCAAAAATGAAGACTAATACGGTGTTGTAAATCTATA
This sequence comes from Macquaria australasica, assembly GCA_005408345.1. NCBI lineage: Eukaryota > Metazoa > Chordata > Actinopteri > Centrarchiformes > Percichthyidae > Macquaria > Macquaria australasica. The sequence continues at coordinate 163,900 of SEMN01000550.1, forward strand.
AGTTAAAAAAAAAAAAAAAAAAACCATCCCATAAGGCACAAAACAAAATTAGTTTTCAAAATATTTTGTAAAAGACTTTAGTTTGTGCGGACTTTAGTTAAGGTGATAAAACCTCCAAAATGTCTGGATAGCATTTGTTTATATTTCAGTATTTTGCTTGCTGTTTATACTTGCAATATCACTTCACGCACATAAATGTTTCATACAACAGCCTACCTAGTTCCTCCCTCTGGTGTCCGGTGCCCATGCGTTTGTACTTGTGTGTCCTCTCCTTCGCCTCAGCGGCAAAACGCGTTGACAATTCTCAAAATGAACACCGATCTTCAGCAACTTCACCAAATTGTTTGTGAAGCGGGAACTTTTGTCTCGAAGTAGGTCAGCAAACTCTCCACCGTTTGGAAATATGGCCCAGCAGCACGCGCGGGCGGTCAGCACCGGACTGTTAATGAAGTCAAGCTGGCGGAGTCCCGGCCGGTTCCCAGTGACTGCTGACAGGCGCAGGGCGACAGAGCGGAGACGCTGCTGTCAGTGTGGCTGCTCATCATCATCCCCCCCGTCCCCCTGTCCCTCTCCCTTCCTCCACCCAGTCCTCCCTCTCTCCCTCTCTCAGCCTGTTACTACTGAGCTATTAATACAAAGACGCTCTTGGAACATCCCATCAAGGGCTTTTCCTCTCACACCTCTGTGAAGATCCCACGATCAACACTTTTGCACAGTGCAGAAGGTCATTGCAACAACCCAAACAGTCAGTCAAAAGTACTGCGCAATACAGTAAAAGAGATGTAACACCATGCACAAAGGAAAAGAAAGAAGAAAACAAAGACGAAATGAAAGAAATGAAAGACAGGAAAAAAGAGATGTAGAGTGCACTCTTAAATACTAACAATAATATGATTCTCCCTTGATCCTTGTAGAGACATGGGACATTGTGAAATTACTGTCAGTTCAAATGCTGAAGGAGCCATTTCAAAACTGCACAGCATTAAGAGTATTTTGGCGCTAATACAGGCAGAGCTGCAGTGAATTGCAAGCACCTTCTTTCCTGCTTAGTACACTTAAACCAAGTTGCATGAAGCTGAATAGCAGCTGCACAAACATAAAACTTGTTGCCTCCTCTCTTCCTCATTAGTATTCAGCACAACAGCAGGGTGTCCGGGGGGGATTCTGCTCGGCTCTCTTGGTCTCCCTCTCTTGTGTGTGTGTGTGTGTGTGTGTGTGTGTGTGTGATGGGAAGAGGGGTACCCTGACCCACAGAGTTCAGGCAGAGACAAAGCATCCTTTTGAGGCCTCATTCTCACCCTCCTCGCTGGCCTCAGAACATTTCTTTCTTTTTGCAAGGGAACAGATCCAGAGAGCAGCAGTTTAATCACAGTGCTGCACTGGTGCACTTATTAGAAATACTTCAAGGAGTACAGTGTTTAAATTAATATGAATATAATGACTGACAATGTAATAACTACCACATGATGTAGTAGCTTGATAAATGTAATTAAATGCAGCACTAAATGAGCCAAACACGTAATTAATCCCGAAACATGGTTATTACCTGTCTGTGAAATTTGTATTAATAACAGTGATTATAATGTAATAACTTAATTTATTGCATTCAACTTATTGTTAAAGGATATTGCATTATTAGTCAATATAATGATTTCAGCACCCGGTAAAATAGAATAGAAGTCATGTTTTACTCCTCTGTAATAGTTGGATGATGTCATGACACAAGTCAGGCACATTGAAAGGTTTAATTACATTTTTAACCTGGTTATTTTATTACAGCTTGATGAATTATCACACTCAGTATTGAATTACTCCATATTCATTCAGCGTTACATTATCAGTACTCTGCACTGTAACAAAACAAAGTGCTTGTGAAAAAAAACTGTATAGGTTTATTTTTATGGATGCACTTCAAATGTAGACAGGCAACATTTGAGGATACTTTCATTTTTCATCCAAATCAGACTGAATTAGTCAGGGAGCAGCGCTTGTGATGTAGCGTACATGAGAGCTTAGATGGGATAGTTATCACTGATCACAGGCTGAAACTCCGGAGAACGCTCCTTCAGAAGAGTGATTCATCATATCAGAGAAATGCACTCAAATATAGCCTGAGAGAATCATGGACACACAGTAAATCTCCCTCTGTCTGCTCTTAATACACACACACACACACACACGCATGCTGGCACACACACAGAGTCATTATTACTTGCTTTTGCAGGACTTGTCATGTCTGATCACTGCCTCTCATGTCAATGAAGACGCTTGCACACCTCCAGTACCCTGTCAAAACTTATCAGTGTGTGTGTCTGCGGGTGAGTCTCGCAAATGTGACAGAGAGTGAGATAAAAAAACAAGAAAGAAGTGAGAGCCAATTTAATTTCTTAATCCCCCACCCCCCTCCCCCGCTCTCTCATAACCATCTCATCACAGCGAGGGGGGAAAAAAGACAGAAGTGCTAATCTCAACTTTGCCATTCTAGCCTTCTTCATTTTCAGAGCCTTATCATGAGGAAAGATAGACTCCCCAGACCAGTATTATGGTTTTCATAAAGCCCTCCTGTTGAGAGGGCACAGGGACAAACCGGGGTCAGTTTCAAGCAGGGATATTAGATTCATATTTTATATGAAGGGTCTGCTTCATAACGGCACACACACCATTCACTCTAATCATCCAATATGCAACTTGGTGTTATTTGACATATTTCTGTAGATGGACCATTTTGTCTGAATCACCTGCTTGTGTTATGTGAGCTATTTGCAGTGTGTCTCATCTGTTTGGTGCTCATGGTGCTGTTTTCCAGGCAGAATCATTGGTCATTCAGCACAGTATCCTGCTTTGAAAAGCTGTCAGAACCAATTTCCTATCATGAGTGTATGAGGACACCTGCTGGACATTTGTTGACATTGTTTCCATTTCTAGCCGGCCTCATATGAAAGCGCAGAATCAGTTAATGTAGCTTAATAAGGTTCAGGATTCATCCCCTATTCATCTGGATGTGAGCTTATCAGACGTGAGAGTCTAAATCTGGTGGGTATACAAACACACATTACACACAAGACAAATGCAGTTTGCTGGATCCTTTTTTATTGACACTTCATCTGCTTTAGTTGTTCATCATAACCTGGAAACACAAATATTCAGTCATTAGCTGAAAATAAGGAAACAGTGTTTACTGTTAGGCAGCTGGAGGTGCTCCTTCACCACAGAATATAAATTGGTTTGTGTGTCTCCCTTACCTGGTCGATCCAGTCGTTGAAAGCGGAGACTCTGGTGAAGACAGTGGGTTTCTTCTCATAGTTGCAGCCAAGGCCAGAGACGAAGCTGGCAATGCCGTGGACCTCCCAGACACCCTGTACGTTCTTACAGTTCAGAGGGCCGCCAGAGTCTCCCTGGACACGGGAAGAGAGGAGGAGGGCTTATGTTTTATTCATTTGGTGGAGGTACTGGTAGACTGGCAAAGCACAACTATGTGAATCACAATCAGAATCCCTGTTTCACCAAGTATAATGGGAGAGACAAGAAACATTTGTCATGTTCCCTGGCAGCCTGACAACACATCAGTGTGATTAAAAAAAGAATTGATTCCGTGGACATTTTTTATCTGAACACAGTCATTGCATTCAAATTCAAATAAGCTTCACTGGAATAATTAAGTACAGTATTGTCAAAGCAGGTTGTACAAGCTTTACAATGCAATAATAATAAGTCAGATTTCTCTCTCTCTCTCTCTCTCTCACACACACACACACACACACACACACACAGAGTACAAACTTACGTTGCATCCAGCCACGATTCCATCCCCACCAGCACACACCATGGTGGTCCTGACAGCAATACCCCACCAGTCAGGCTGGGAGCAGGTGGCATGGTCAGCCACAGGCATCAAAGCCTGCTGCAGCTTATCAGCTATGGGGCCTCCGGCTAAAACACATAGGCAGAGTCTATTACTGTCATCCACATACACTAGCTGTCTGTCATATCTGCTTTACAGCATTTCCCCAAGCGCCAAATTCACAGTCCGACCTAAATTTTCAATTTAGGAGTAATCCTCCCCCAAAAAAGTTTCAGCTAAAATCTCATGCATGTGATTTTCATCCCAACTTTAGAGGTTTCCCTGGGTAACCCTGATCACACACACTCACACACAGCTGGTTATAAATCCAAACATCACGCTTGCACACCACTTGAACACCCTGAAGGACAGCAACATGAAGACCTTTCAGAGATGCTAAGCTGAAAAAGCAAATACAATGACAGACACATAAACACAGCCCAGCCTTGCACAAACAGTGACTTACTGTACAGCCTGCCCCATCCGGTGATGTAGCAGGGGTAGAGGCTGGACAGCAGAGTGCCAGCAGGAGGAATACATGCCAACTGCACCTGGTCACTCAAAGTCACAGACTCTGACAGCTTGATCAGGGCAATATCGTTACTGTAGGAGAAAGACAGAAAGAGAGAGAGAGAGAGAGAGAGAGAGAGAGAGAGAGAGAGAGACTTAGGGAGGTAGTCATATTGACAAGCAATTTAAAATCTTCCCCTAGAGCCAGAAAAAGGGAAAGAAAGCTAGATAAGATAATGAGTGCAATCTGTATTTTTGCATCCTTCATATTCTTATCATATCTATACATACAGATAAATCAACTCAATGGCAAATTTTATCCCTCCAATTTTTAGCTGCATATTTGAGGGTGAACAATACAGTAATATGCTTTAAGAGGCCCACTCTTATTTATGTTGTCCTACACTTTTTATTGGCTGTGAGGAAATGCATGAGAGATGAGAGAGATGCATGAAGATGGAGAACTTGTGTCAAAGGTATGTGCTGCACTGAGGTGAATAAATGGAATTTGAGCCTCAGCCCACTTTGTCACCTCGACACAGAACAGATGAGATTATGATGTACTGTATGTCACAGCAGGCGACTCAGACTGCTCTTTGTGCTGTACGGTGCTGCTTGTCTTACCCGAGGGCCACAAAGATGGGGTTCCATTTCTCATGGACAATAATCTTCTCAGGCAGGATGGCCTTGGAGCCAGCCTCTTCCTCGACCAGGTTGTGTTTGCCCACAAACACCCTGTAGGAGAGCTTGGTGCTGGGGGTGAGAACAGACTGTTGAGGCCGATGCTAAACCAGACAGAAGATTTAGTGCAGAGTTGAATGATTTGATGAGCTCAAATTGATGATTAAATGTGGTGGCAAGATGAGGATTTGAAATTGGCAGGGGCCCAGATGACCTTGAGTGTACTTTGTTTTTGAGTGTGACATTTGGGTTTGAAACTTTTGGAGTTCATCGCTTGCTCAATCTTCATTTCTATGTGGGTTAAATATGGTTCAGGGTCTAGAATAAGCGGTGCAGAATAAGTACAGTACATTTAACAGAATATTTGTGTGCATTTGACTTGTAGATGTGGGCAGTGGTGGTTCTGTTTTTGAGTTTGTGTGTTTATGTTCCTCTGCTGCTCGTACTTGATGCAGTGAGCAGCAGTCATGACCCAGTTGGCAGCAATCAGAGATCCCCCACAAGTGTGCCTCCACGCACCGTCCTTTTCATACTGCAGAGAGATCTGGAGACGAAAAAGGACAACATACAAGGAGACAGTAAGAAGCAGGTTGTGGATGTATAGATGGATGGCATAGTTTGCTGATTTTCTTCAAAAGCAACCATTTAATTACAGAATTTTCAACAGCCACTGAGTCTGGCATCTAAAAAGCAGATGCCGGACCAGGTTTGCCAGTAAATATAAAAACACTGACAGATGTGTACATATTAGCATACCTGCCAGGGCCAGCTGTGGGGCTTGGCATCTACTCCATTGACCACACGGGAAGTCAGGGGCTCAATGGGTGGGGTGCCGCACCCAAGGGCTGGACGAGGAGGAGATAGAAATGAGGACATGAGATAAGGAGTGCTCATAGGAGAACAATGAAATTACTTTTGATTCCCACATCAGGCACAAAATGCATAATTTTTCTTTTCAATAAAGGATTGCACAGTGCTAGCTCCTTGTGTGGTAATATGCAAGCATGCACAGTCACTCACACAAACTTGCAAACACGCAGAAACAATTACGCACAGAATTAGTGAATGCCAGATGTTCTTACCGCTAGCAATGAGCACTGAGGCCAGCACAATGGGGATCATGTTGATTGATGCTTCTGCTGAGGGACAGCAGGGCACACTCTCTCTTTTAAACTTTCCACCACAGGCAACACCCGCTCCGAATGCGGCAACAAACACTCCTATTGGTTTGCCATAGCATCCAAGGATGAAGATGGACCAATGGCAACGAGGGTCAGTGCAACTGGGTGGTTGACTAATCACACAGGTGTGTTTTCTGGAACATTTCCCATGACCTTCATGTAGAGCTATCATGTATACTGAGTTACTACGCATAGCATATGTGTATTCAAGAGGGTTCACATGTATACATGCATAGTATGTGTGTGTTTGTAAATGCTGGAGACACATACCAGACAACCTCCATATCCTATTCTGTTTTTTGTTTTTTTTAACTCACCTTTTCTCCTTTCCATGACAAAGCCTCTTCCCTGAAACCTGGAATTAAATGCTTGCATAACAGCATGGGAAGCCAACATCTGGATTATGGGTCCGGCCCTGTTTTCTCCGAAATGTAAAACAAAAATCAAACTAAGAGGCATTACTATGATAAATAACCAGGACAATGAGAAACAGATGGTGTCATTGGTGCAGAAAATATCGACAGCTACACTACAATCTTTTTGACATTTTACAACGTACACAGTTCTGCAGTGGCAGGAATGTGAGACATATTGTATGACCATATGTATAACCAAACGTATCACTTAACATGTTTCACATTCAAGCATTTTTTGTATTATTCTTCGTAGTAAATGTGCTGTTGTAAAGTAAAATGTACTGTTGAAAACACTGACCCAGTGTATCACGAGGTTGTTATAATGACTTGAATGAATAGAACTTGAACATGTTATATGAGACTTGGAGGACACAGAAACAACTCCTGAGGTATGAAAGTGTCAGAGTTTGCTGGCCTGGGGTGACTCAGCATGCAGACATTGTAAATATATCAAAGGCTGCTTGGGTAATATTACATGGCACAATAAAAGTTAGGTGCCACAGTGAAGTAAACAGGTAGAGTCAGTAGAAAATGTGGTGAGGAATAGTCAATACTTGATAACACAAAATTCTTGCATGTAATGATCTTCAAGGTGTTTCTGATGAGAGAACCTGACATCAGCTTAGACAGAATGATCGTTTAGGCCAAATATTGTTTAGGCTGTTACAGGAGCATTATCTCTGGTCTACAACCTATAATACAAAGTATTTCAGAAATAAAAAAAACAACATTTTCATTTTAGACTGGACTTTTTTCATTTAGTTTCCCTGTTCACCACTAGATGGGACAATTTATCTGTTTAGACACCAAATTGAATTAAATTCTTTTACAGAAGAGAAAAATTCAGTGCTGTATTTTGTGTCGGTTTGCTGCAAGAATCTACATCCGAGCTTTGTAAAGTGTGTCATTTAGAAAGTCAATCCTCAATCTAACTGGGTTGCAGCATCTGAAAAGGAAGTCAGACAAAACTTTGTCATTGAAAATGATAGAAAGAGACCTTCATACAGCACAGAGAACAGCTGAATCTACAAAACTGTGTTGTTTTTAAAGTTTTGTTTCAAATTTTTGTTTGGTTAGAGCTACCCATCTATAGTTTGACTGGAGACTGGAGAAGACTGTAGACTGGAGAAAATTCTTGATAGGATGAAAAAACACTTGAAAGGCAACTACAGAACAAAACAAGCTGAGACATACTTGGTGTGTGTGTGTGTGTGTGTGTTTCTGTCTGTGTGTACTAGTGTACAAGTGTATGCATCCCTGTCGTGCGTGTGTGAGCTTCTCTACAGCGGCGAAATGCAATTAATTGAAAGCTAATTAAAATTACTCTTCAAATCTCTAAAACATTGTTAAACTTATTACAGGTCGGGGTCCAGAATATATGCCTCCCTTTCTCATTTTCTGATTAAACCTCTTGTATTAATTAATTTGATAGTGGTCAGATGACACAAGATAATGAACTGAGGTACGTGCTGAATTGATATAACTACATTAAACAGAAAGAAAAGATTAAAAAAATTGATCAAGTAAGCGATCACATTTAATGCTGTTTTTGCAGCAAAACATATTAACCTGACCTGAAATATCACTGACCCTTCATATTGAGTTCAAAACCTCTGATCTCCAAAATCTGCTCATTATCGCTGAAATGTGTTGAAATACAATCAGATGCAGTCTGTCATACTGTGGGATGAGGCCTACTAGTTTCATGACTGAGCAAAGCAGAATAACTCATCAACTGAAACCCCCCCGGGGGGTTTGTATCAGGTACACCTCAGCTTGTTTTCCCTATCAGAACAGCAGCTGAACCCAGAATGACACTCTGTGTGAGGTTTATGGTTGGTTTATATCACTTTGGGGGCTGTAAACACTGTACTGGTCATTGACATTCCCCATGCGGAGGACAGGAGAAAGATTTTGCAATAATGTGTAAATATTATTGTGGCAGGTTGGTGCTATTGGCTGCAGTAATCTGTGTGGTTTTTAACTCATTTCCCTTGCATACCTCTTTGTATCCAACAATACCACCACTGGTATGTAGTATGCTTATGCACAGTGTGGTGGATCCTGTGGTTTGTAGCAATAGTCTAATGTTTAGCCCATTCTGAGCCCACTAACATCCACATTGTTTAGCTTTTTGCCTTTAAAAAAATATACAGCTGAATTTTCCAGTGGCTGCCTTATTTGCCACAGGCAGTGTGTTTTGAGCCGGAGGCCTGAAGTAAATCCAAGCATCGGCTGTCTGCTGCTGATCTGCTTTTATCATTTTCCTTCCTACTGATGGTAACAGAAGGCTTTCCCTGCCTTTGCTTTTTGATTGTTGCTGCATATGTTTGTTTTATTTTGATGCCTTTGTTTACTCAGTTTTAATTCAGTGCTTCTCAACATTTTTGGCTTATCATCCCTTAGAAACTCCCAGGTTGAGAACTACTGATTTAATTAAATCTCATAAGCACGTCGTGACTCAACCGGTCTTCCTACAGGTCTTGTACATACTTGCCAGGTTTCCATTTTTTTCATGCTGAGTGGGAAAGAGTAGCAGGGGAGTAGTGGGTCTGGGTGCAGCCTGCTTTACCACATACTGTGCTATAGTGTATTTAGAACGGCTTGCTGCTTCAATGTATAATTTATTTAATTTGGTGTTTGTGCCAGTAGTTTACAGGCACTTCATGTTTCTGTTTTCACTGGATAATATCTATCTATCTATCTATCTATCTATCTATCTATCTATCTATCTATCTATCTATCTATCTATCTATCTATCTATCTATCTATCTATCTATCTATCTATCTATCTATCTATCTATCTATCTATCTATCTATCTATAAAACAGATATTAGAGACCTACATCTTATTTTTGTCTACTTTTATATCCTGTCTTGTCCACAGCTGTCATTTTTACTTTTTGTACACAACAGTGTACAAGTGTTGTTTTGTTACTTTAGTTATCTTTTTCTACATGTGAGTGTTCTCCCTTTGAGTATTGTTCTTCTGAATTAACACATATCCTACAGTTAAACACACATATCTGCAGAGTTATTCATAGTAATTTGATTTTGGAACCACCGCAACTATTTAAGATCTAGGATGCCTGTTTTTCCTATAAACAGGGTTACTTCTTTGGAAGCATGCAATATCATGGAATTTGAAAACAGTGCTTGTCAGAATTGGACACACTGACAGAATATTGCATGGCCAATTAACACTGAGTGGTCATTGAATCCTTATTACCTTTGTTCATGTGTATATATATTTCAACAGCAGTTAAGTGTTGTGCACTCAACCTAAATGATGAACTTCCAGGCTGCACAGGGCTGAAAATACTGCTGTATCTGGCTCAAAGACATTGACAACAGTTTTGGCACAGAAATTATGCTGCCTCATGTTGTAATATGTACAGTAATTATGGAAATGTAATGATGTAATTTGATTCAGCACAAATGTGTCGGACCCTGATTGCCGTGTGACATATGCAACCTTTTAAACTGCATGCAGTTAGACAATGTATAGCGAGATTAGATAAAAGCAGCAACTACGACTACGTGGACTAAGTGTTTTATATATATATATATATATATAATACTAATCTAAAGGTCGTTTATGCAAACAGAATTGTATATAGTATGTAACTATTGATAATAATGACAACATAATGTAATATGATAACCTTGACTTTATGGCTCTGATGTATGATGAATTCAAGAATAGATATAGGAAAAATGTTGTATTGTATTATGTCATATAATGCAAACAGTGATCCGCATCACGAAGCAATGGTCTTGTCACTTTTATCACTGGTTTAATGATATAGTCAACATTGTACCATGGTGCTGTTTAGTGCCTGGGTTTCACCCTTAAATTGGCAAGGGACCAAAGGTTCAAAGGTTTTCCTCAGGACTTGGATAAAACCTTTGTGTTTGTCTGATCAGATCCACAGAACAACCAGCCATGTCCAAGACCACAGAGCCCCAGACACACAGCAGTGAGTACACACACACACACACACACACACACACACACACACACACACACACACACACACACACACACACACACACACACACACACACACACACACTTTCAGATGTGTAACAAAACAAAATAGCTGAAGAATGAATTGAGACTAAGCTAGATTCAATATTTTATTCTAGCAGATTGATTTAATTCATAATGTATTTCAAAATATTAATGTGAAGCAAAAGTAAAGATATTTGGTTTGTTGTATTGGGATAAATGAATTGTAAATGCCAACAAAGACAGTACTGGTCATAATCTTTAAAAAGGGGTACCTTTTGCTTTGTCATGCTATTTTATCATTTATTTTGGGGGAAGGACATGACTAACTGTAGTATAACTAAGTGTAGACATTTGTATCATTGCTGTATCTTGGTGTATGCCCTTTAAAAGCAGGGACAATAGCAATAGCATCTAATGTAAAAACCCCTCTATAGAGTTCAACACAGAAACACACATGCACACAGACACGTGCATTTTAAATTATGTGGTTTAGTCATAATGGTATTTTGTTACATTTCAAAATCAGAGCTGCAGTTACAATAGGAAATGTTGGCATTTTCTATTGTTCCTGCTCCAAGGTCTCCTGTTGAATCAGAGCTGGTGAAAGAATATGCACAATGTCTCATTAACCGCTTTTAGTCATTCACAGCTGTTAACTAAAAGAAGAGAACTGGCTGACAGGTCCCTGCACAGTAAAAATGACATGAACAGAAATTAAAAAGATGTGCAGGAATATGACAGCTAATTCCAACAAGGTCATTCACATGCACACTGACATACTGTTGGTGCCTGAGGGAAACAATTTGTTAAAGCAATAGCAGTTACACATAAACTACTGTTGCAATTGTGATTATCCAAAAATGAAAGATTAAAAAAAGCAATACCTGAAGCTATTATCCACAACAGTTCTGGGCTCGTCAGTGTCGCTGTTTTGTTTTCAATAGACTCGATTTTGAATGCAGCGGTAAGAAACTACATGAAATGCCCCGCTAAAAAATGACAGTACACATTCAGGCATCATTTGCAATGCTGTAGTAATCACAATCAAAACTCACAAAGTCAACATTGTAAGAGATTGTTAAAGCCTACAGCGGTTATCTCTCTATTGCACATTCTCGTGTTTATTGTCTGTTGAACTAGTGCTGTGGGAATGAACAAAATTCTGGCTCTGCTGATTGGTTGCAATAACAATTCACATAGTCAAAAAACTCTGATATTGTAACCTAAGCTCAGCATGGGGCTCCGTATTGAACCGCCATGATTTGCTTTTGTTAATCACATAACTCTCATATATATTTTACAGTCTCCATTATGTGTGGAGATATGAGGTAATGAACGGGAATTGGTTATTGGATAACAGATAAGACAGTAGCGCAGGTGTCATTCACAGTGCATGACCCCAGAGAGCCATTAGATCACACAAGCAGGAGCTGTTACAGTAGATAATATCTTCTACCACAGAAGAGATGTTTTTCCCCACTGAACAATTTTTTAATCACTTGTATAGTTTGATTGCTTGATATGAGTGTTGATGACTTAAAATGCAGCTGCAGAGGTGTGAAGAACCATAAAAGGATACGTAGAAGGTGTGAAAGGGTGACATACTGTTTGTTTATAACACAGTTGTCTCAAAATTAGATTATATTCAACTGATTTACAAAGATTAAACTGCTTTCTTGCCAATTGATATTAGTAGGCCACACTGACAATGCCAGCCTGCAAGCATGAATTATTTATTCACAAAACAACTGTTTTGTTGGCAACACAGTGGTTTTCTGTAGGATCTTCGTTATTCACAGTCCTTCAAAGTTCCAAAGCAATAAACAGTTCACAGCACCACACCTAAAGCATATGCTTGTATGTGGTAAATGATGTACCTGTGTGTGTGTGTGTGAGAGAGAGAGCGAGCGAGAGAGAGTTGGGAAAGGTGGGAAAGGTGTGGGGTTGTGGCGCCAGGAGTTCAGCTGCGGCTCAGGTACTGCGTGCTATCATGATTGTATCTAAATATTTCCTCTCTGCTTTATCTCCATAGATTTAACAGTGTACTTTAATCAAAAACCCGCTGCTCAGTGAACTTCTCCTCCTCTCCTCTCCTCTCTCAGCATCCAGCAGGCAGCGATGTCCACAGGGCAAAGAGCTGGAGAGCCTGGCGCCTCTGGTGCGTTCTGTGGAGGAAACCCCTGATCCCATCCCCACCACCATCAAGGGAATTATTCCAGCCTGGATCAATGGGAGCTTCCTGAGGAATGGCCCTGGGAAGTTTGAATTTGGGAAAGACAGGTATTTGAGAAATACTATGGGGGAAAAAAAACATGGCCAAGGTTAAATTACTGTAACCAAGCTTTACTTGCATGACAGTTTACAAAAACATTTACACAAAAGGGAGTACAGCATAGACACATCAGTAATTCTAAGAACAGGATTGAAACCTGCTATCACTCCAAAAATTGATTGACAGGTCTTTTGATACAACTAAAACAGTTAGACACATATAACAAAAGTCTGTTTGCTCAAACAATACATATTGGTCTAAGTGACAGCAGTATTAATAGTTATATGTGGTGAAAAACATGAGTCAGCAGACTAAATGGTAACAGTATACAGTAGTTTTGAGATGGTTTGTGATCTTTATCTGTGTCTATACATGTAACAGGATTGTTTAGGATATACAGCTTGGAGATATTCAGTGAATTATCTGAAGAGGCAACCTTGTAGTTTCAGCTGTCACATACTGAGCCACACAAGGGGTTATTTTTTCTTCACCCATGACAAATTCTCAATTTTTGGTCCTCATGTGGATGAAGAAATGAAAGTTTTCTCCTTACACAAACACCCTGGTGAGAAATTAATTGTCTTTCCTCTCTCAGATACACCCACTGGTTTGACGGCATGGCTATGATGCACCGGTTCCACATCTGTGAGGGCAATGTCACCTACAGCAGCCGATTCCTGCGAAGTGACTCATACATCCGCAACTCAGAGAAGGACCGCATTGTGGTGTCAGAGTTCGGGACATTAGCCATGCCTGATCCCTGCAAGAACATCTTTGCACGCTTCTTTTCGCGCTTTCAGATTCCCAGTATGTGTGTCTCCTTTACATATTCCCATGTGTAATCCACTTCAGTGCAGCATAATGTAGCACCAGCAGTGCCAAATGCATTATTACTCTGTTCAACTCATTTGTGCATATAGGTAACATGGCAGCTGTTCCAGATATAAGGCAAAGTAAAAGTCATAGATATAGTCAGCCCTTGACTGTATGTGCTCTACTTTATATTGCTTTTGCAGCCTAATGAAAGCTGCTGTTACATTCTATTGTGTTTTTATTGTGGTAAAGGGAACTCAAGTCAGGTCAGTATTTGTGTGTGTGTGTGTGTGTGTGTGTGTGTGTGTGTGGGGGAAAGATCAATCTGAAGCATGACATAAAGCTTCTGAAAAACTAAGGAAGAAGAAATTGATGGAAAAAAAGTAGTTTCCAGGGATATCTGGGAGAACGATTAATCTTTCTGAAGTGCTATATTTGATATGTTCCTGACATCTGTGTTTGTGAACAGAGGCCACAGATAACGCCAGTGTGAACTTTGTCAAGTACAAGGGAGATTATTATGTCAGCACAGAAACTAACTACATGAGACGAGTAGATCCACAGAGCCTGGAGACGAAGCAGAAGGTGAGTCCGTATAACAAATACAAAAGTCTCTTTTGAATGCTGATGCTGATTAACAGTCGGAGGGTAAAGACGAGGAAGGTGGGTGACTGTTCATAATGATGAGGAGGACAGCAAAGATGATGATGCTGTCCTTTTAAGGTGGACTGGAGTCAATACATTGCTGTCAACTCAGCTACAGCTCACCCACACTATGACCGTGAGGGGGCTACGTACAACATGGGCAACTCCTACGGCAAAAGCGGTAACCTTCTTTCATTCATGCTTCCTTGCTTCCCACCTGTCTACCTACCTAACCATACTGTATATGTCTGTATTGATGTAAATATCCTCATGTGATCCATCCTAACAAATACTGTACAACATCATTTGTTTTTTGGGCCTCCTCAGGTTTCTTCTACAACATCATCCGTGTGCCTCCTCCTGAGGAGAAGGCAGCAACGGAGGACTCTGCAGACCTGAATGGAGCCAAAGTGATCTGCTCCATCCGTGCATCTGAACCCAGGAAGCCCTCCTATTATCACAGCTTTGGTGAGATACACCCTACAGTATAAGAGGCAGGCTTCACCTTCTTTAAGTAGTCTGCATGCTGGATGTATACTGACGTGGAATTAATGAATTCTAAGAGAGATTTAGTTTTTTTCCCGCACTGACAGGATGAGTCTACTTCACAGAAAGAGAGCGTCACAGTTTTTTCGTGCTCTTGTTAATTACTAATTTGAATTCTAGTCTTGCCCTGCTTCTTTTTGTCAGTCACTGTTCTTTTGTCTTTCTGTACAGCTTTCACTATCTTTCTCTATAACTCTGCTTCTGACTCGCACACAAAAGTACACACTTTCTCTTACTCTGTGTCTCTCATAAAAAAAGACACACAATCAATTTTTTACTACAGTTTCTTCCATGGCATAACTCAGAGCACTGTTACCAAGAAACACATAATTTGTGTAATAGTGTTGGATGTTTTTTTTGTTTGTTTCTAAATCTGTTTTTACTGTTAAATGTCTATATTTCACTCAGAGACACTTGGCAGGAACTGATCATTTGTAGCATATGGTTATACAGTTTGATTTGGCAGACTAGGATCTGCTCTTTGAGGGAGCTCTTAAAGAATCCCAACAGGACTCTGCTGGGAGAACTAATCCCCCTAATAAACAAATACACAGATATTAGATTTTAGTAAAGTTAACAGTATCAGAAGCTTAGCCCGTAATGTGGAGGTTGGGGTGGTTTAGGGAGCTGTGACAGCATTGACATTAGCGTATCAGCAGAGTGAAAGTGAGAAAAGTCAGTTTATAATTGCCACACAGTACACCAGTGTGAATATGATTGGACGTTACTAGTCAGCTGATAGCCAAGCAGCTGATGAAGAAGTTGATCAGCTAATCTAAGCACGACTTCATTGCTCTGCCCAATCTGACACAATGCCGCTCCATTTGGTTTTTGTACTGCACCAGTTCCCTGGTTATAACTCAGTATGTAGACCACCTTGCTCTGCCAGACTGTCTGGCACCAAGAAATCTCACATGTGATGGAACATTGTACGGTTATATAAGGCACTATATAATTACCTCTGTCAGTAGAGTTACAGTAGACAGTGGGGGTTGTGTTTAGCCCCCATTTCACATGTTTATCTGCTAGCACAATATTTTAGTCTCAAGTGTCAGGAATAGTTGGTACTGAGGCAAGAAAGATTTACTTTGCAAACTGACCGGCCAGTAGCAGCACGTGTGGCCTCCTGCAAAAAGGTGGATGACTTCAGAAAAAGAGTCACATGGCATTATTTTTGCAAACCCTCCATTACTGGTCCAATTAAACAACATGAGGCCACTTAGAAACTCATTTTCAGTTTACATACAGACATAAATGCCCTACCACTTTTTATTTCCAAAGTCACCTAAGTCACCACTGAAATAATGTTGACAGGTCACATGGCCTTCCAGTAATTAGCTATTACCCATTTTATGTGTTTATGTGTTTTATGTGTTGTTCCCATTTTATTATATGTATAAAAAATATTTATGAGGCATATCAGTGGGGCGTTGAACTCTGTCATGAAACTAGAATCAGCATTGCAGTGATGAGTTATGATAGATGATGAAATATGATGAAAATATGATGAATAACGTGTCAATTGTGTGTTTGATTAATGCATACATTTCCTCCTGTGTGTGCCCTCCCTCTCCAGTCATGTCGGAGAACTACATTGTGTTCATCGAGCAGCCGATCAAGCTGGACCTGCTGAAGTTCATGTTGTACAGAATCCAGGGAAAGAGCTTCCATAAAGTCATGACCTGGGAGCCTCAGTATGACACCATCTTCCACCTGGTCAACCGGCACACTGGCAAGGTGGGTTAAGATTAGTTTACCGTACAGCAGCAGACTTACTTCATACAAAAAAGTGTGAAGAAGGAAACACACACCCGTTTGCTGAATAGTCAGAACATAAAAGGAAAGCTGCAAGCTAATCTCTTCACGCATGGGGAAGTTTTTTCCTTATTTATTTTGATGAAGTCACACTCTGATGGTGTAGCCTTTTCTCATACATTGTTACTCTCAATTTTCTCATCTCATTACACAGCATACCCATTAAGCATACAATATCACACTTTCATAATGTGAAGGTACAACACAATAACAGCAGTGCCAGCGAGGGTGCTTGTCCTCCTTGTCCAAATGTAAAAAGCAACACAGAATTTCTCTCTTGTTTGCCCAAAAGCCTTTATAGCCCTTTATTATTTTCCTGACTGGTTACTGTGACTGGTCCAACAGGAGAGTGAAGTGAAGTACCGTGCAGCACCCATGTTCACGCTGCATCAGATCAATGCTTTTGAAGACAACGGCTTCTTGGTTATGGACATGTGCTGTGGGGACGATGGTGAGGTCATTGGAAACTTCACCCTGGACAACCTCCGCAGAAGCACGGGAGAGGAAATGGACAAGGTAAATGCAAACCGTTTGACTGAGAATGACATGCAAACACACACACAATCAAAAATGCCTGCCATAATAATGTTTTATTGGTTTGTCATCAGTGAGCAGCTCAGATTGAAGTGCTGGCTTTTACTAAACTATTTCAAGTGTTTTTCATTTAATGGTGTTTCTGTTTCCACCATCGTTCAGCTAATTTGCATTCTTAACATCAATTCATCCATCCACCCATAAAACATGAATCAGCAAGGATTTAGAGATGCTTTTGTGGTTCTATGTGTAAGGGCCATCTTTTTCCATCAAGGTCATCTCTCTCTCTTTCTTGTTTACAATTTTTATCAAAGTCAATCTCCTAGGCAGAGATAGTTTAGTTGTATCTAATGTTCTCTTATTTTTCCTTTTACCTTCTCATGAATTGTTCAGTTTCTGATGCAATAAACTTTTGAAATCACTGTGATTTCAAATGTGGTGAAGTGTGTTCCTTTAATCAAAAAATCAAATATAAAAATGCCTCCAAACAATCTTACTCCCGCTTAAGAACATGATTTTGTGTCAGTAGTTTGTTTCTGTTTGGGTCTGATTGTTCATGAAGTTGCATTGCACCTTTCAGTCAAGGGAGCCACACTCACAGTTTTCCATTTCTGTCTGATTTCTTTTGGCAGTTTTACAACTCGTTGTGCAGAAACCTCCCAAGGAGATACGTCCTACCCCTGACTGTGGACGAGCAAACTCCTTTGGACCAAAACCTTGTCACTCTGCATAACTATAAAGCCACAGCAAAGAAGACAAAACCAGGAGAGGTAGGATTAAACAGAGTCCTGTATATCAAGTAATATGTTTAACTGTACTTTACACTCAATCTGGTTTTACTGGAATCAAGTAAAATATGAGGCCTATAATCATGATGAATACAGCCAGTTCACTCCCACACACTCTGTACAATTATCCAACATGATGAGACACTGAAGGTAATTTCTGCAAGATTGTAATTTCATATGATTTACAGCAGATAAAAATGATGTCAAAATGAGAGTCCACCGTGCTGCTGAACAATTGCCATTTAACAGCTTATGCGTGGCCAACACACACACCCACCCACCCACCCACCCACACACACGCACACACACGCACACACACGCACACACACGCACACACACACACACACACACACACACACACACACACACACACACACACACACACACACACACACACACACACACTGTCCAACACTTTCTTATGGTAGAATAAAGATGAAATGTTGAAAGAAAGGGTGATGTTTCAGTTGTCATGACTACCTTAGTGACACTGTCCTCAGTCTTAGTTCTCAGAGAGTGGTGTTATGCACATGTGACGGCAGAAAAACAGCTGTGAAAGTGCGGCTGGCTTACACAGTCACTGAAGACAGACAGACAAAAATGGGTTTGTAATTGCAATTGAAGGTACATATATTTTTAAAGTAAAATGAAAGGAAATTGATTTATTCTTAAGTAAAGTTTGAAATGAATGCCCTGGATCTTGCGCAGGTATCCCTTTACCTGTATTAGAGAATAATGCAGTATTGATTCTAGCCCTCACAGCTTAGCAGTGTACAGTAAACCAGGTCTGTTGGTGTGCATTAACTGGGCACATTTTCTTTTTGGCTAAAATGTAAAAGTTGCACTGATCTGAGAAAACTCTTTCTCCGGTGACCCTGCAGGTTTACATGACCCACGAGGAACTTCACGATGACGACCTGCTGCAGTACGGTGGCCTTGAGTTCCCTCAGATCAACTATGACCAGTACAATGGCAGACCTTACCGCTACTTCTACTCCTGTGGCTTTGGACACATCTTCAGTGACTCCCTGCTCAAGATGGATGTCCACACCAAGGAGCTTAAGGTCTCTTTCAATCAAAGACTACTTAAGGAGGCCTCATTGTTAACTGGGATGGGTATTATAACATCAAAGTTATTTCTACCGCTGTTTCTTTCTCACTGAGGGCAGTAGGTTGGGAGTTGGTTTTATAACATGAAACAGCCCAGAGTAAAGGGGATGTTTATGTAATCTTCCCTGTCTAGGTGTGGCGTTATCCCGGCTTGTACCCGTCTGAGCCTGTCTTTGTTGCTTCGCCCAAAGCTACTGAGGAAGATGATGGAGTGGTCTTGTCAGTCATCATCACACCCAGAGAAGTAAGTTAACAACTGCAAAAAAAAAAAACCCCACAAAAACAATCTACAAGAGCAGCAGCAATCTTCAACTTCAGCAGTGACAGTGCCTGATATTGACATTAGATTGTAACACTGTACTGTGAGAAATATAAAGAAAAAAGATACATAACTACAGTCAGTCATAAAGCATGCAAAGCAGACTTTGTATATATTTTTGTGTGACCTGACAATACATATATATTTTTTACAATGCATGGAGAAGACAAATGGTTTGATACTTTCACTATTGTTATTGTGAGAAGGGTGACCTTTTTCTTTACATAACATATTTAATCTCCCCTGTTTCTGTTTCCAGGAGAAAATTACTTTCCTGCTCGTCCTGGATGCCAAGACCTTCACTGAGCTGGGCAGAGCGGAGGTCCCTGTCAATATCCCATACGGGACCCACGGCGTGTTTAATGTGATGGGCTAGATGTGCTACTGTTTGCACCTCTGTGGCAAATTGCTGAAACTGAACCAACAATTTTATCCATTTTATCCACAGAATTGAATATCTCTGTTGATGGCATTGCGTGTAAAATTCCTGTGCTGTAAAAGAAAGAAGAAAAGAAATAAGAGCTGGGGAAAAAACTGCAGACTCATGCTATTTGTTTGTGCCCCTGTGGATAGGATTAGGTGCATGTCCTCACTGTATGCTGCCATTACAGTCAGAAAGATGGCAATCTTTTGGAGACTAACAAGACAGAAAGCCCAGCATGGCATCAGCACACTGATAAAATTTGTCCTCTATGTATGTGCTCTTGTAAGATTTTGAAATAGCCTTTAGACATTGGTCATCGTACCATGTAGATGATGCTTACTTGGAAGGACTAATACATTACGTGGAAAACATTCTGAAAGTCAATACACACATTAAAATAAAATCCATTTCCCCTTTTTTTCTGTTTAAACCCATAGTGTTTTTGCATCATCACGCCACTGGAAACGCTATACTCCCAGTGAGAACAGAACAGCACTTAGGATACATAAAAATGCATCAGAGGAAATTCAATTTCTGTCAAAGTAATGTGATAGAAATGGACAACGTCTGAAATGCCTGGAAAACAAATGGATCTAACTGGTCGATAGCCTCCAGAGAGTCTAGCAGAGGTCACATCCCAGATGTGGTGCTGTTTATACGCTCAAAACAACCCAAAACAAAGTTGTCATACACATAAACACTGACATGTAGGACCTCGTGTGCGAACAAGAGCAGTTTGTTGTTTCATTGTGTTCAAATGTGAGCTGAACAGAATAACACACAGGACCTACCCAGGATGTGAAGTAGCCTACAGCTGCACTTGTCACTCCATCGTCTCCACAATTGACTTTACTGATGCTTATTGGCTATTTTCCCTCTCACATTGATCTAAACGATTTGATTTGAACTGACTCCGGGCTCTGCACCTGATACAGGCACTGCGGCTGTGAGAAAGCTGAGAGGTTTCAAATGTTTTATGACCCATTTATTTTTTTTTTGCCTTTTTTAATATTTAAGAATTGAGTCAAGAGTTACAGTGGAGAAGTTTTAAAGATATTTTGCAACAGTAAGTCCCGATCTTCAATAATTTATGACTGTACAGTACACACAGGCAGAGGTTTCATCTTTAGCTTCTCTCATTACACTGAACTGAATAAAACAGGAGGGAATAGAAATATAGTGCGCTGTTTAAATTAATTGAATACTGAGAATTAACAACACATGTTTTTGTCATGTTCTCAGCTCAACTCGGGCTGTGCCTCCTAATAAGCATGCTGTACAGGTCCCCCAAGATACACATTAATTAGCCCATAATTCCTAATCTAATCAGTCATGCTTAACCTCTGTGTGTGCTTATGTGTGTGTGTGCATGCGTGCGCACTCATACTGTATGCTCAGATTCATAAGTACTCCCTCCAACAAGCATGACCAGCAGAGAGAGATACAGCGACCTTTGCCCCCAGATAAATCTTAAACTAAATTTTGTGTTGGCAAAGCTGTGAGGCAAAGCAAAACCTTATCAATGATGCCCAACAGCCTTTTAATTTAAAGTATTATTGGATGAGACATTAAGCACATGGATCAATGGTTCATTCAAGGTGTTATCCTAGATAGTTAACACTTTGATGGCTTAATAGTGTTGGATTCACCTGAATGATGATGTCAAGCACACTGACTACAGTCAATTCTGAAAACACACTCACTTGTTCAGGCACCTGTGCACACTGTAACACAAACACACTCGCATACACAACATTTGTATGCAAGTTTGTCTGTCCTGCTTTCAAGGTGACAGTTTCAGACTGTCTAAGCTCTTATTTGACCCATGAGAGTAAGCATGAGCTCACTCTCAACCCTCCCTGCTGTCTCACTAAGTACAAGTTATTGCACAGAGTCTTAACTTTGACTGTTATCTGTATCATTATTTCATAACCCATGAATTCATAATGATATCATCTATATTCACCATATTAGACACACTTCTCAGAGGCAGGGACTGATTTCCCTCAATAGTGAGGACAATGTCTTCTATATCCAGATTTGTCACTCCCTATCTTCACGGTCTTGAGCCATCTTGGGGGAGCACAGTTATCTGACATACAGATTATGTGCATCTTCATGCGTGTGTGTCTGCAAGCGCTTTCTCCAGCGCACATAAGTGTATGCTTATTTATGAACAAGTGTACGAGTACGGAGCCATGCATGTGTGTGTGTGTGTGTGTGTGTGTTTCTCTGTAGGCTCTCTCTAATTGTACACGTGAAAAAAACAAAAAGAACTGCAGATGCTTTATGAAGTCAGAATGGAGCAATTAAATACTCACCGAGGGGGTGAATCGTGCAATGTCAACAAGAATAAACTCCCACCATGGACCTGACAGCCAGGCTGAATAAAAAAATGTGAGGAGAGGATTTATCCATGTTGCACTATCATGGATGGAAATAATGTGACGCCTGAATAAGAATCCATAATGCAAATGTCACTGTTTTATTCACTGTATTTGCAGCTAATGTTTCTCTCTTGATTCCATGCCTTTCTGTGGTATTAGAAATGTATTCTTCCTCCTGAGCCTACTGCTCAAGCAACTGTAAACTTTATACAGTTCATGCAACTGCTCTTCAGTGAGAAATTACTTGAAATGCCTTCTTTGTTATCTGCTAAAATAAAAGAAGAAAATTGGTCTGGTTTTGGAAATAGTTGCTCAAAAGGCACAAGGTTGCCATTGAAAAATGTATTTCTGCTTAAAGACAGTTGAAGAATAGGCTGTATCCGTCACTGCAGCACTGATGCAGAACAGATGCAGGATACATTCATGGCGGTAGCTGATGCTTTTCAGTGCCCTCATAATGACAGAGACTTCAAACTCTGGGGGGAGACGAGAATAAGCCCGGGCCAATATAGGCAGAATGAGGCTGATTTTGCCATTATAACGGCAAGCTCTTTTCCCTCTTGGATGGAAGCCTGGGCTGACAGTCAAACATCATTATGAGCCAGTGGCCTTGCAGTTTGTCACTGTCAAAGCCTCTAAATAGAGACTTTGTTTTCTAGATTTGTTAAGATTTATGACATTCCAAGCACTATTTAAGCGATGATGCACAGCAAAGTCATTTTGTTTAATGTGAAGCCACTTTGAAAAACGACAGATTCTGTGGGTTGTGGGCTTATTTCCTCCGAGCACAAATATAATAGGAGGCATTGTTCTTGTTTTTTAAATCTTTCTTTCAATCAGAGGAAACACATATGTCATGTGAAGTGTTGGGCTATTGCTGAAATGAATGATGACATTTTCACCATCATTGTTGAGTCCACCATTGAACCCTGTCCCCAAAAATCATTTGCAAATTTCTGAGATGTAGGAATGGAGCCCTGATGTCAGCCTTGTGGCCTTGCTGAATACTTGAATAAAAGATTCACTATATGCTGGATGACCGGATATTCTTGCTATGAGTGCAAGCAACCAACACATTTATTATTGTTTCCTAATTCCTTCCTTCATGTATTGCAGTTGTGGCCTTATCGCTCCTACAGCTGTATTCAGAACAGAGATTCCCTTATGAAAGAGATAGTAATCGTGAAAAAAGGATTTTATACATGAATCACAGAAATTGTTTCACAAAATGTATATGCTTTCTTTCACAGGAAATCCAATAGCAATATCCCAAGAAATCGAGGAAATACCACACAGGACAAGTGAGGTCTCTGCAATTTCACTGCTGATCTTTCCCCAGCTCCCTGCAGGGAAATTACAGGAAAATGGTGGTGATTTTTCTATAGGGGAACATTTATTATTGGGCCTCGATGTGACCGAGTCCCACGTTTTCCAATGAGAGCACCCACCGGCAGCGCCCTCTGCTGGCCCCCCAGAAACTCCTCTTTATAAAGTGCTGTGATGCCTCGACACACATGCAGTCAGTGCAAAAGAAGCGTTCACTCCCTCCAGAGGAGCGCGCAGCTTTTTGAGGGAGCCAGTGGTGTGGGGGGGAAAAGAAAATCCAGTCAGCGTTTAGTAGCACTTTCAGATGACTTCGTCTACCTCGTTAGAGACATTGGCATAGCTGACAGATCATTTTACGCCAGTTTAAGGAATGTTTTAGGGACAAATTGTCTCCAAGGGGCAATTGGAGCGGGCAGTCTGAGCCTTTATAATGCGGAGAGATCAAGTCTCAGTAGTTTGTCGGTATGAACGTAGCGCAGACGGACCCTGAGAAACTGCTTTCATGGATTGACTGATTGATTGATTGGCATTTGATTTTTTTTTTTTTTCAGTATCAGATGATTTTCCTGTGTCGTGGTTAGTCTATTATTCACCCCCCAAAATCGTGGATTATTATTGGGAGTCGAGGATTTTTTGGAGGTGCGTCTATACTGAGGATATTGATTTTTTTTTATTTTAGTTAGCCTACGCCTGGGTCAAGGATCCGGAGAGGGGAATTAACCTTTCACAAGGTGGAAATATTAGTCTTATTGGACCCTAACTCATCTCTCTTGCCGCCGAGTCCAACATGAAGTCTGTCACTGTGTGGATGTGCGTTCACATCTTTCTTCTGCTCTTAGGTGAGAAGTGAAATATGGAAATAACATGTAGCTACAAATGTGTGCACATTGTGAATTTTGTGTGTCATATAGATGCATTCTGACATCAGTAATCATTGTCAGGGAGTATATTCTGGTATGTGTCCACTTTTCTTATGCAGGAGTTGTTTCAGGGCACAAGGTTATTCCTGCTTTTTTTATTATGTGTAGTAAAATGCTGATGGGCGTTCATGTTATAGCCGGATGGTTTGATTAGATTATGTTTGTCACCCACAGCCACAAACCGAACTTGGTCTATGCGAGTGAATCACTTATATTGGATCCATTAAACTACCACAGCTTCCATAATAGAAATACAAAGCTCATTAATGTAACAACGCAATCCAGCTTTTAGTCAGTAAAGGGAACATTCCTGAGGTCTTTTCAGGTACATACTCAGCTACATAACTGTTTGGTTTAATATGAGAAAATCCATCATCATCATCATCATCATCATCAGCACGTTTATCATCATCAACACAATTACCATACCATAGCCTAAGTGTCGTCCACAAACGCCAGTGCTTCATTTAAAATCCTCTGAATGATCAAATATTTTCACAGTCAACTTCATGTTACTCTTTTCATACCCGTTGCTCTCTGATATTGATGCAGTATTCCCTCTTCTCTGAGCTCAGTGCTCAATATCACCACAAGGGGTCTCTCTTGTCATTTCACCAGAACTGTCTTGTACTTTGGGTTTGTGTGAAGGTGCGTGTGAATCCTGACTCCTGTCAAACTGCAACACCCGAGTCTCTGCTCTGCAGATCACTGTTTACTCACTGTAAGCTCATTTTCTGGTTACCTAGATGTGAATTAAGTGTAGTTCTTGATTAGGTGCTCGTTTGATATGCGATAATTAGATATTCTTCAATGATCAAGTCTTCCCTTAATTAAATTTAATAGCAAACTGAAAGCTGTACTCTAACTTGTTTTGGAGGCTTAGATGCACTAAAGTGAGTACAGGTAAATCACTGAATATTAAGTAAATGAGACACAACAAGACCCCATAAAGAGATGTGTGAGACTAATATAGGCCATGAGAAATGTAACTGCTTTGCTAAAAGATGCCTTTGCATGTATGGTCATGTCATAGGCCATTAAACCTGAAAGCAGGTTTATGACATGTGTTTGCACTCACACACACACACACACAAACACAAAATCCCTCACACACAAATTTACAATTTCTGACCCCCCCCTTTCTATTGTCACCCCGACCTCTTCCTCTTTGTCTCCACCTAGATGAGGCAGCGAGCTCCTGGGATGGTCCCTCAGCTTTGTCCGTGTCCTTGGCCAACAGTTCTCCAGGATCTCCAGGCGCCGGGTCTGGGCCCGGAGCTCAGCCAGAATGGGTGGACTGCATCCAGGCTAGTGACATGTGCAACCAGAACCCTTACTGCAGCTCTCGGTACCGGGTGATGCGCCAGTGCCTTGTGGGCAAGGAGAAGGAAGCCATGCTGGACAACAACAGGGAGTGCCAGGCTGCCTTGGAAGTGCTGCTGGTTAGTCCTCTGTATGACTGCCGCTGCAAGAGGGGCATGAAGAAGGAGCTGCAGTGTCTGCAGAACTACTGGACCATCCACATGGGACTCACTGAAGGTAGGAGGCAGTTGGTTTTACAATTCTCTGTCTCACAAAATTCACATCACATCATGTTTAACTGTGTGGCAATTTCAGCGCCTGCAATATAATAACACATTTTTAAGTCATGCAGTTTCTTTGTAAAACTACAAATGTATGTGAAATTAGCGCTTGCTTTTTTCATGCTTTTACCAGTCTGCTTATTATGAACAATCTGGGTCTTCTGTGTCATTTGTTTCCTTCTGTATTCCCTCTGTGGCTGTGAATTCAGCTTACAACATGTTCAGTAGTTTTGTTACTGAACATGTATAGCAGGTCTCTACATGAGCCTCATGGCCACGTACAACATTACATGCGTACAAGTGTATTGCAGTAAATAGTCCGTGTCTGTGGATGTGCAGCACGCCTCCGTTGATATTAATGTGTATGACTTAGCGCATTCTTCAGCATTACAACATTTATTTAAATGAATCTTCCGATCTCAAGTACCAGTGTACTTTCCGGGCAAAGACAAGCAGGATGTACACCACACCCATTGTTGATGCCCTATTCCCTAATGCCCTCTTATTGTGATACCCAGAAGGCTCTGATGAAAAATATATGCTTTCCTACTTTCCTCACCCTCTCGAAGGTAATGGATCTATAATGGGATTACATTACGTAGACCTGTTATGGTAGACTTATTGGTTTTCACCTAAAGTGTTCCATATTACCATGTAATTAGGTTGCAATCGTAAAGCTCAGTGGCCCTTATGTGTCCACTTACGCAGGACATAAAATAGCACTCTTGTTGTAACATAGAAACCTTCTGGTTTTTTACATTGCAATACGTTTAGAGATCGTAAAGCAGCCTGCTGGACTGTCGTCACTCTTGGTCCAAAGCACACAGTGTTTCATATTAAGACAAATCTGACTGAATCAGAGCTGCTAGAGATGCCGTGCCCTGGGGATCGGGCTAAATGGGGGCCTTAACCCAAGAGTGAAATTTCTGCATGCTTGTGCACATGGCCGAAGTCTCTGCGATGTCAAGTGTCATGCCATGTAAACATGGAGGACACAATGTACTCAGCTGTTTTGACACGTGGGGTAATGGTGGAAACGTTGCAAAGTCTCTGAGCTTTGAGCATTCTGGGCTTTTGTGTTGTGATCCGCGAAGTGATTCGCCAGGCTGACTGCTCATAGCACCAGCTACACTTCATCAGACTGATGGCAGCAGAGGGTCCCTGACATGAGTTCAAGGGAAATGTAATGACATGGATGCTCCCCAGGCCTTCTGTCTTCCTTCCTGTCTTTCTCTCCTTTTCTAACTTTCTCCTCTGTAATGATCTTTCTGTTCTCCCTCTGTCTCTTTCTCACTCTTCTTCTCCTTTCTCCAACAAATCGCTGCATTAGTCAAAGTGTTTGTGTTTGAATGCATCATGCAAGTCGTTTGGCTGTCAAGGATGGAGACCTCCTGTGCCTGCAGTATGCCCTTCACAGAGCTTGTGTTTCTTTCCAAATAAATGCCTCTCAGCAGTGTCCCGTTTTGGCCCTGTCGCCCTCGGAGATAAAACCTGCTTTAACACAAACGAAAAGCTCTTACAGTGCAGCTTTAATCTAATCACGATCCATTGTGCAGTCAGGCAGGCTTTTGTTAACTGGAAACAATCTATGTACAACATCCATCTTTGGAAACAAACACGAAGGGCTGAAACCCAACAGACCTTCTCGAAATGGCGCTAAACCACTTCTTCCACCACCAAAATAATTTGTGGACAAAACAGGAAGGTTTAGGTGTAATTGTTGCGTTAGATCACGTGTGATGTATCTTTGAAAGTTTTATTTTACTCAGTTAATGTGCAGAGATGAAAACGCAAGAGATTATACGAGAGAAAGAATAGAAGAAGAAAAGTAGAGCTAGAGAAGGTGAAAGGACAAGAATGACTAGCTAACAGACAGAAGAGTGGAGAGATTGTTAAAGACCTGTGTAATTTTTTACTAATGTGATAAGCTCTATATGAAAAGTAATGTCTGGTGGCTTGAGGACAAACATATTAAGCCACTTTGCACATATGGGCACTTTCCTGCAGCCTAAGGCCATTATAAAGTGTAGAAAGCCATACAGAAATCAGGCTCCAGCTATAAGTTTCTATATTTCTTATGACCCATGTTGACCAGGGGCAGGAAGTTGGCCTGCAAGCTTGAGGGCTAAACCATTGTGTCTGTGAAGAGAAAGCTGATGTCGACCAGGGATGGACTGGGATTGAAACAATGTCCTGCTCCCAGACTAGCCCTCCACACACAGCACACAGATATTCCACTGCCTCAGGCAAGGTTATCACACTACCTTATTTAGTGTGTGTACTAATATTAGTTATTTCAAAAACAGAACCAAGTGAAAGAAGTAGTAAACAGTTCAATAGAAAAACTTAAAACCTTGAATAATCATGTAGGCCTAAGTGGACAAACACAGTAAACAGGAAAAATAAATCAAATGTCTCAAATTTTAATAGCTTTTGAAATATAAAGGGCTTTTATGTTCTTGTTTTGTCAGCGCAAATTAATTTACGATTTTACTGTTTTGACTTTATGAATGTGAAATATCAAAAACATACAGATGAGCTTTTTTGGGGCCCACATACACTATAAGACTTCATATTAAATACCGTTTTTTCCTTATTGTTGACGATTTTGTAGTTTTCTTCTCAAGTAAGAAAGAAACATATCTCTTTTGAACATGGGCATCAAAGAACTGTTTGATCATTTCTACATAATATTTTTTTTCCCAAACTGTGCAATAGAGAAATGTCTATATTAAATAAAAAAATATGCATAATACATTTATGTGTGATGGTGTGCACTTCTTTAACTAGGGTGGAATTAAGATGTTTTTCATGTGTGAATGGAGGAAGGATCACCTCCGCAACATCAATCAAAATACAAGCCTGGGAGGTTTGTACTTGGATAAGAGATGATTGAATTTGAAATGTGCGGTGTTGCGAGTGGCTTCCAAGTAGATGCAGAATTAAACACCTGCTGTTTGGAGACAATTATGGTAAAAGGTGAAGTTAAGGTTGGTGTGTGTTTAGCCACCATCTGCCAATAAAATAAAAAATAAAAAAGGCAAAAATAACCTGCCACTTGATGTCAGAGACAAGACAAGTAGGCTGAAGTGATTATTATTAGTTTAATTTTCCAATTAAACTAGAAAAACAAATCAGAAAATAGTTCAGTTATATTTAAATTGCAAAAGATTCTATTTAAATTTTAGTTTCTAGTTGAGGTAATTCATGGCATGGCCTGATTGCCATGGAAGGAGATTAAACAATGGTTCAAGGACAGAAAGGAGTATGTGATGTCACCTTGTATGTGAGATGTGTGCTAATCATTGCTAAACCAGAACACCATCAGCCAAGCATCAGCATCACTTGATCCGCCCCCACTCAGGTATTGTGACGTCAGTAGGTGTAATGACTGGTTTCTGCAGCCAGTATACACTTCTGTGCTGTGAAAATGAATTTCAGATTAAAGTAGATATTGTTCATGCAAAGGCTTTAAACCATTGTGTTCAACTGAGCAAAATGTACCTTTCTTACCTCTCTTTCTTGTGAGAGTTCACTGCTCCTTCAGTCTGATAACTGAAAATGTCACACTTATTTGAAAGCAAACTGAAGAGTCTACCCTGAGACTGAAAAGTTAATCATTCAATCTTTAGCCAAGTTAAGCCAGACTCGCCATAAAATGCCCTTGTGGAAAGGCCCTCAAGCTGCAGCGTGTCCTGTGTCTGTGTGATGTAACTGTAAATTACATTGGTTATAGCAAACAAGGTCCAGACACGAGTGTCTCCAGTTACATAAGTCCAGTGAGAGGCCTGAATGTTTGAAAGGTGTTTCAAAGTTGACAACTTGTGTGATGAAACAGTGCATTGTTGCTGAGAGTGCCTCAGTACAGTGTGACTCAATACTGTCATCAAGTGTTGCTTGATGTGTCTTTTGAAATACCAGCAGAGAGGATTTTGACACATTTCAGCAGGTGGTAACAGCTACATTTCTGCAGCATTTTAAATTCCAAAACACATTATTTACCGGTGTGAATCTGTTGGAATAACAAGGCCCTGCAGATACTGTATGATGTGGGGTCAGATTTTCTTATTGATTGCTATAGTATTGTTGCCTTTAGGTTACTGTATTGCCCTGTTTGGCTTAAAACCCCAAACTAAAGGGTGTTATATTTGAGCCATCAGTAATGGGGCTAATGGTGACCGGTTAATTGTGTTTTCTAACGGAAAATGGCAGCTGAATTCAACGCGTCAATGCAGCCATCCTTCATGGATAATGGGTGGTTTCTGCTCTGAATGGGCCTGTATCGGTGTGAGGCAATGAGGTCTAGTAGTTTGAATCTATAAAAGAAGTAATTACTAAGAAAGAAACATTGGCTGCAGTACTCTTTCAATTGTGCCCTGGGCCTCATGTGGATTTAGCCAGGTTTCCAGTAGAATTGGTAATTTAAACGATAAGTTCCACACCTCCAACATACATTATTTCATAGCCTCAGCTATGAAACCATAGCCTGGATCTCTAAGTAGGAATCGAAGATCTTTTGTGAGGACCTTTCAGCCTTTCAGAGCCGTTTAATTAGCTGAGCCAACTTTCACTGCAGCTAGAGAAAGGAGAGCTCCACCAATGCTCGACACCAGTCGGTTCCAGCTCATTGTGAGGGGAGATTGTATCTTTACACGAAATGACGAGAATACGAGACAATTTTGTGGAATGATTTATTTTCTCCATTTTCATGAATGTCAGCGTTGCAAAGGTCACCCTCTGAATATGTCACTACATCATGCTAATACCACAAGTTGACCTCTAATGCTGTGGGAAGTTACATGACATGGACAGTGTAAGAATGCTGTGCTCATCGTGATAGGCTCAGGCAGGGAGGAAGGGAAATGGAGAGAACGGGAGGTGAGGTAGATAGATGATGAGGTGGGAGAGAAAACCAAAGAATGAAAGAGCGAGAGGAAGAAAGAGAGAGTCATGGGGTTACAAAGGTACACAGTATTCCTGGGTGAAACCATCATTACTATGAGCAATGGTAGCAGTCACCGGCCATTACCTTAGCCATCCACTGTCATAAGCAGGACATTTTTCCAGCCTGCCCCACATGTCAGGGGATAGGGGAAGCAGGCTCCTGCATGCTGAATATGTCCTCTCTGCTTTCTCCCTCCCTGCGCTGGAGACCCAGTCGGCACTCGCTAGGTGGCTGCTTCATCATCAGAGGAAGGGACCTGTCGATAGCTTCTGCATGTGATCAATAAGGTCTTTCAGAGCTTTCCCCTCTTCGTCCTTTTCACCCCTCCTTCTCCCCTTTCATCTTTTGCCCCAAATTGTGAAAAGGATCATTGAAATGTGATGACAAAACAGGCGCTGTTTGTCCTCACAAATCTGTCTAATGATTTTCTATACTGTAAGGTGAACTGCCCGAGATGACTCCCATTCACTATGAGGCTGGTATAGAGTGTGACAGTGGGGCTGAAATGAGGGCCAGGTAGCGGGGTTTAGATTAGCCTTTTATAGCAGAGTGAGTTCTCAGGCTCTCTATCAGACGGGAGAGTGAGTGACGGCCCATTCTGCTCAGTGAATGCTGTCATGATGTGGGCATTAAGACTCACTCCTGGCAGAAAGGTTCACAGCGGTGCAGAATGAATGAACATCGCAGAAGTCAACTACCAGGCCCGGCGGCTGTCATCACAGCGTGGTTACTTCTCTCTCTCTCTCTCTCTCTCCCTCTCACTCTCTCTCTGTGTCACTCTCTGCATCATTAATTGAAATGGATGCTTGTTGAAATAAGTCAGCCAAGTTTTCTTTCTTCCATCCACAAAGCACATCTAGGAGTCAAACACATTTTATACAGTTAGATCAATCATTTGGCTTGTCATCCCTCAGTTACCAATGCAGCAACACTAATCGTGTTTACAGTAAATATTTAAGTTGCTAAATATCAGCTATTTAAGCTGTTTAAAATTGGTAACATTCAAAATTATGGGGTTTTCCATTAATATAAAATGTAAAATGGTGAGAAGAGGCTGTTAAATTGGGCTGCACTGCGTCTTCCTGTTTTTAATGTTCTCCCCAATATGCTGCTATGCCATAAAGATGATAGCCGTTTTTACTAAGTTTTGCAGGATTTACACCATATTCAACATTTAGTACCTGACACCAGGCATTAAAATGCTGATTTAGGTAAGCGAGTGTGTAACTATTCATATTAACATTACAGTCGCATAGCCAAAGGGAAGGCTGAAAATTTCAGCACTCATTTCCTCAGCTGTGTTTGCCCGCCACGCCACGCTGGATTGGAATTGTGACTTGAAATATTATTCTGAGCTAATCCAATACTGTATTTGTATGGTTTGAAATTGAGTTTAAAATGTCAATATCACTTCAAAAGCCGAGCCGTTTACTGAATTTATGCTTCAACTTGTGTTCTGTTAAGCACAATTCGATGAAAGATGTGTTTGTGGTTTCGCTTTACTTTATTTTTTCGTTGCTGAAATGAGTACATTATGGGAGGAAGTTGAGAGGAAAGATTAATGCATTTATCCTAATGTAATAAAAATGTGAATTGCCATATTCCAGTGTTTCCTCTGATACATTTCTATAAAATACAAGTGTGCTTTGAGAAGTGGTTCAAAGAGGAAAGGGTTCTGGCTAGCCTTATCTCCACTGACAGCTCATTTGCAAACTTTGGGAGCTCTGACAGCAGAGGCTCGGTCACCTTTTGTTACCACCCGAGTCTGTGCAACAACCAGCAGGGCTCTGCAGACTACCTCCGGCTGTGCTCCAGGCTGCTCAGGCTGTGCTAAGCTTTCCTTCTTTTGTATGTGATTAATATACGAACAGAAGTAGTGATGCAATATATTGTTAGTATTTAAATAAGAAGTAATACATTATATGTAACAGGAGTATTTGCTTTTTTCCCAACATTGCCTGCAGCAAAAATAGGGAACAATATTAAATCAATATTAAACAGGAACACAATCAGTATAGGGCACCTTTAAAAAACAAAACAAGGTGAATGACAGTTATTAAAATTGACTTTGCTTCCAGCCATAAACGGTTTGCCAAGAATGTCTCTAAAAAATCCATAGGACAGTTTCCATCACCTCAGGAGTTTAGCTTCATTGATAATGCATATGAAAAGGATGAGTGATGGCTCCTAATGGCTTCATAAAACCCCTCATGGCAAAGGAGAGAACCGTGAATCCACTTAAAAGCAGTATTCCTCTCATGCTGTAACTAGGGAAAGGCCTGATTGTCTGTCTCAGCTGAGCCGGTCATGCTCCATACTGTCAGAGCAAATGAAGTCAAACGGAGGCTTAATTACAGCGATAAGTTGTTGCCCTGTGGCTAAAAACATCTTATCGCTAAACAGCTGGGAAGAATTTTCTATTATGAATGCATAATTGGGTCCAGGGTGACTGTCAAAGAGCAGTATTTTTTAAAGTACAACAAGGCCCCCTGCTGTGGGGTTTTTCACATCCTAAGGGCGCGTGTGATTATAGTGTGTTTTGCAATTTTATGATTGAGCACGGCTTGTAACATCCATGTAAATAAGCTTTTACAATTCATTAACTACAGCTGCTGTTGTGGTTTGACAGTATTGTTTTATAGGATAACCACAGTACACACCGTACAATTGTAATGCGCCTTAACACTGTTTGATTCCCGGCTGATTGTGTAGCGAAGCTTCCCTACTCTGTAAGAAGCAGCCTGAACAAAATGGTAAGCAATCTCATAACAAGATGTTTTGCTTTTGGCAAAAGATAGGGCATCCTTTATTCCATGTTGCTCTGCACAGTACAAAGTGTTCTTGGTGTACTGGGAAAAGCATTACACTTTCCTGTGGAATATTTGCCTCTTTTTTGAAATACACAGTAAGTGTGTCTTCTGCTGAAAAAATACATGGAAGGAGGGTTAAGTTGGTTGTTTGCTGAGTAAGTGGTAGTCTTGAACTCTTGAAAGGCTTCTAAAGCACTATAGCTTTAGAAGGTAATTGTTGTAATTAGACATACTGAGAGATCTCGAGTTCGACAGCCTCTCAAGTCCCTCTCTCTTGACAGAAATGTAGACTAAGACTAACATGGAAATAGATGTGGGTGGCGACAAGGCAACTGGAAAAAAATCAAGGCAGAAATACACTTTCAAATAAATTCATGTGAATGCATGTCTTTCAATACACAAACAAAAAAGACAAACAAGAAAGGCACATACAGTACACTCAAAACTTAGAGGATCTAGGTAATTTTGTCTCTCTGTCACCCTCTTTGTGTTACTCCTCTCTCCGTCTCCAATTTTCTCTGTCTTTGTCTGTCTTTTCTTTTCTCTCCTTTTTATCTCCGGACTGCCTCTCCTCTGCTCACTTTCTCTTTCTCAAACACACGTACAATCCTCAACTGTGCCAGATGTCAATAGCTATATGTGCACAGAGAATGGCCAGCTGAGCTGCTCCATCTTGTTATGATTGTCAATATTGATGGAGAGGGGAGATGTAGAACTAGACGAAAAGCAATTCTGAGGTTGGTTTTCTTTACTCTGTGGACAAATTATGATAAAAAAAATTCCCTTTAGTAATTCCCTTTTCCCTTTCTAAGTTTAGTCATTTCTTTTTACCGTGTGCCAGTGTACATGTATATTTCTTCCTGTGCTTTTGATTAGTATCAATGGGTAAATTGTGCAACTTGCATTCCACTTTTGAAGTATCAACAAAGCTCAGTTAACACAGTTATCGTGGCTTTTATCTCTGATTTCTGACTCCTATTTGATGATTAAATATGTTCACATGAGACATGAGCAACTCTGTACTGTATGTACTGGTAAACACATGCACACATGCACACACGCACACACCTTCCACAATAGCCTTACCTATAATCAGTTCAGCTACAAGACAACATTTTATCAGCTTGCATCATCTTTTTCAAAAGCACTTGAGGAGGATGTTGATAAACAAAATGTACTACATCTATTGACTGGATCTACTGATTGGTTGTCTAGGCAGCGCAGTATTGTACCAACAGGTTTCAGATTTTCTCATTTGTAGCAGCGGGCCTCCAAGCCTTCCTCACAACACCCTCACTGTGTTTCTGTTGGGATCAGAATGCAAAGCTATTACACACTGGAGGGTTTGTCTCAATCACACCGAATGGCTATGAATTTTAAATGCGGGATTAGGGCCTACAGAGGAGCAGGCACATGGGAGAGACTCTGTCAGTTGAGTGCTAATTTGATTAAAAGAACAAAAAATATATTTTTTTTTTACAAACAGCTCTGGCAACACATTGTTAGCAGAGAAGATGCATTGCTTGTGCTTTAGTCCTTCAGCTGCTCCCCCAAATCAAACCACAGCATGAACAAATACTCTCTCCAAAAGGAAATGATTTCACCATGATGAGCATCCATATGAAAAAAATAACTAACCGCTCATCCGCCAGTTGTTGGTCAGCCAATCCAGAACTGGGAAATAACATCATTACAGTATAATGTTACATTTAAATCCAAAACGTGCATTCAGTCAATCCATCAAATGAGAGATAAAAAGCTTAGTGTTTCCACTAGATGTGTGCCAAAAAAGGAATCATGAACTGAATTTCCTCTCTGTTTTTGCGTGTCTTTTAAGTTATTGGAGCTAAAATACATTCCTACATATGTTTTCTAATGATAATTGATAGCGTTGGCCTGTTTTTGTTTTGATTCTGTGGAAAAGCTCACATTCTCTGCTCTTCCTGGAGGGTAAAGTGAAGAGCAGGTCATCCACTTGAGTAATAATGAATCTTTGTCATCCTTACTGTTGTTTCAGGTGGAGACATGGATGACTCATCCCCGTATGAACCTGTAGCACCCAACCGCCACCCAGACGTGTTCCGCTTGGCCTCCATCTCTTCAGGTACCACAGGTTTGATCTTAACATAAATATTTGTTCGAGAGAGGGTGAAATGGAGGTTCCATTGGGATAAATAACGGTAGTTGTGGGCTTGTGAGGTTAACCATATATTCTCAGTGTACTACAACACATTTTTCCCAGCTATTGATTTTTTTTCAGTTTGATTTCCTCTTTGGTTTACTAATTAAACAACCTAGCACTCAGCAGGGGAGCTATAGCCAGCTATTTAATTTACTGGTTATTACCATCATGGTATCACTAATCAATGCAGATCTTATTATAAGACACATTTACAATGGTTAATGCAGTGCAGAGGAGTGAGTTGCACAATAGGTGTGATTGGACACAGGGGCTATGCCTGTCCACTGCCAGAGCTACAGGCTACAGTCACATGAAAATTCAATCGTTTTCTTTCATCCAGTTCTGAAATTTCCGGAGGATGTTCTCCTCTATTCTTTCTTATTCTTTCTGTCTTTTTAGCCAAAAGCAATCTACAAACACTGAAGACAGCACATTTTCCTTTTCTTCTGGCTGATGTATCTTGCTTTGTTTTATAACTGGGAGGTACAAGAAAGACGTGTTTCTTACATAATCCCCGTAGTTTGAAATCAGCAGTGAATCACTTGTTTTTGAAAATGCGCTTGTTTGATATATTGAAAGAAGGAGAGAGTACCAGAATAAATATGAAAAAGTGCAGGTTTTGATTACTTAGGAGTTTTGAGAAATGATGGCAAACTGCCTTCCCTGATTTAAGTGCATATTCATCTAGAAATCATTCAGAAAGCGCATACTTCTACCAAGGCTGCAGAATCCTCAAAATTTGTCATTTTAATGATAGAAAATGTTTCAAAGTTACGTCTGGATTTGAGATCCATACCTAAATATTTATAGCCTGAACAATCATTCTGATTTATGATTACTTTTATTAGGGCTTTGTACAATGATAAACATTCAAGTGAGTAAGACTCAATTTATCCTGTTGCTGTTGCGCCACCTATAGGCAAAATGCCGTCAACTATAAAATATATAATATAATATAAAATCTGTGTAGGCATAAATATACATGGATAGAATCCAGTCCAAGAGTTATGAGTGAAAACGTGAAGTGCTTTCTAAATGGGTGCATGTTGGCACTATCCATCCATCCATCCATTTTCTATACCGCTTTATCCTCACAGGGTCTCGGGGGGCTGGAGCCAATCCCAGCTGACATTGGGTGAGAGGCGGGGTACACCCAGGACTGGTCGCCAGTCAATCACAGGGCTGACACATAGAGACAGACAAACATTCACACTCACACCTACGGACAATTTAGAATCACCAATTAACCTAACTTGCATGTCTTTGGATGGTGGGAGGAAGCCGGAGTGCCCGGAGAGAACCCACGCGGAATCGGGGAGAACATGCCAACTCCACACAGAAGGGCCCCAGCCGGCCAGCAGATGCAAACCCAGAACCCTCTTGCTGTGAGGCGACAGTGCTAATCACTGCATCACCGTGCCGCCCCTTGTTGGCACTATCTGCGTAAAAAAAAAAAAAAAGTTCTTCCTTGGCAAATGGACAACATTTCCAAAATTTGATTGTTTAGTAGTTTTGAGATGCCCTGCTAACTAACAATCAGGCATGAAAATAATCAAAGAGTACAGACGCTTATCTTTAGCCCGTCTGTGTATGAGTACAAATGCCCTGGTAAAACAAAGAGTGCAATGCGGTTTACCTAGACATATTAAAATACAACAGGGGACTCATTACTGTATCCATTTTGCTTCAGCTGTTTCCTCCATTCTCTCCAAGGTGAAATATTGGATTTGCTCTCCGAAATCTGTTTAGCCGCAAGCTTTCCTCATTATTTATCATTTCTGAGGACGGAGTAATTGATTGTGGCGCTGAGAGAAAACCACAGGCAAACAGATAAGTAATTACACACTTGTTTTATGGAAATACTTCTCACTTCGATTACTAAACCACACAAAAGTATTCATAATCATGTCTATAAATGTTAAACTGTAAAGAGACCCAGGGAATATATGATATCTGGTTGGTTGATGAGGATGGGGGGATGTGTATTCTCCAAGAGGAAAGGTAGGAAATTGAAAAATAATCTCTGCTATTTTAAAAGTTTTTGTCTGGGAGCAAGATAAGGGACAGAAGTTGTGATAGAAATGGAAAAGAATTCTATACAACTGTAGGCACTCACACTCTGAAGTTAAAATTAAACAGAACATATGGAGACTCTGTTTCTGCATTGCCCCAAGTGATACCTGCAAAACTATTTCACACGGGCTTCTTCTTCTAATGGGACTGTGTAGTCTTAGCCACTCTTTTTTGCATATCTTCAAACTGAAAATTTGCATGCACTGCACACACACAGACAAAAAGACAATGAGCCTATGGGGTCTGTCCCTTAAATAAGGGCAGTGGCTGCTCTTCAGTGACGACAATATAGCCAAGGATGGCTTCGTTAGAAAGACAGCAATGAATCCTGCTCATCCTGCCCTGGCTTGGCTGGCACTGTGCACCTGCATCAGCAGTGTTTCATCACCTCTGTGCTCAGCACAGTTGCATCCAGGGCTCACTAGAGTCCTTGTTGACATCAGTGGGCCTTTTTCCACTGACCCCTTTGCTGTGATGGCAGTGAGGCACAGTTTGGTCTCTCGAGCCCTGTTCTATCTGCCACGCCTCTCACCACTAAAGGGTGAGGGTGATAGTAGGTGTAGTCTGTGTTGTGACAGGGTGGACTGCCTTCAGTGTCACAATAGAAGCATATTGCATATTCCTACTGTCACTGTGCTACGAGCACTGACAATTTGCTAACTCTGAGAAGCTATTGGAAGTAGCTGGGTGAAGAAGCCAGCGAGGTTACCATGTTGCATGAAAAATGCTTACTGTCATGTTTCTCTGGTTCCCAGGCACAAGAAATATTGTTTTCCAGAGAGAAGCCCTATGCGGGCAGCAGGTTCTCATAGTTTTTTGTTAGACCTTTCCATATTACTGCCTTAAATGGACACACAGTCCAGATGACACAGCACCAGACACCTGGCACAGTTAGGCTTCGCTATCAGTTTCAGAAACTTGTTCCCCATCCCATCCAAGAAGTGCAGTGTCAGATAGATTCTGCCACATTTTGGCCCACTGTCATGGGGTGTGATGCTGCACACCTGCCCACCTTTTTACATTCTGCTTAAGCAGTCTTGTTATTGCCGGCTGTTGTTCACACCTGTGACCTGTGACACTATGTCATGCTGTCAGTGCCAGGGTACAGGGTTATCTGATGATGGAAAGAGAGCAGAGGTTATATAGGACAGCAACCATGTGAATGGGACAATACTGACAGCTGACTGGAAGTGGAAGTGACCTCTGGTTACCAGCAAGTGGGAATGCTTTTAAACACTGGTGTTCTCCTTTGGGAGTGCTGTTGACAGCTCCAGTGTGCACAGTATAGTCAGTACCCACAACTAGCAACACTAAGCCTGTATCTGAAATGCTAAATGGTTATGTGTTTTAAACCTGTAGTTCTTCTTACACAGACAGGGCTTTGTAGCAAGTCACCCTCTTGTGAAAAGTTAAAGCTGAAATAATCACATTCTGATCCCAGCAATATCCTGCAAACGTACAATGTCAGGTTTTATTGTCACTACGAACACACCTGTTACGTACATCAGACACAAAGTGAGTGAGACATGGAGAAACACACAGAGAGAAGAGAGATTACACAGAAAACACAGGCAGCACTTCATGAAATCTTTAATATAACCAAAATCAAAAGATTCAATAATACCACAAAATATGCCTTTCAGCCACCATAGAGAGCGACTGAGCAAGTGAGAGAGAAAGAGATTTAGACTTTGCCCTTATTGTCAGAGTCTGAGCTGTAGTAGTACTATCACAATGAAAACCACTCCACTGACAGAAGCAAAGAGTATTACAGCAAATTAAAGGATGCATGTAAAATGCACTTCACATGCGCTCTCTGTTCAGCGGCACAATATTGTGTTTTTTTTTTTTTTACCTTACTGCTACCTGGAGTTGTCTTTTACCACCTTTTATTAACTTCTGTATAGTATTTTTTTCTTTGTATTTAAGCTTGCAACAGGTCCATTCCAGTACATCATGACTGAATCAGCCAATCATATGATATTGGATTTTTTTTCCAGTTACAGCAGTAATCTTGCCAAAGGAGTGACACAAAAATGTATTTTAGCCTGCTCCTACATGTTTATAAAAACATTAAAGTATTATCATGAACTCTACTACCTCTTCACTTGACATTATGGGACACGTACAGTAACTGTATTGTCTTCAGTGGAAAGCGTAGGGGTACATTTAGCCTTGCAAAAAGAAAGACACACGCAGTTAATTTTTTGTCTCTGGAAAAATCTTCATCACCACATGATAGGGAGTTCTGAGTGAGTCTTTCCCACAGGAAATCTATTGATAATCAGTTCTCTACCCAAAACCCCTTTAGTTGCTGTAAGAATTGAGCGCAATAAATAATATTAATGCATATTTTCTCTGTTCTAATCAAATTGGACTGAACACCAGTGGGAATCTAACAAAATCAAACAAAAAGATGAAGCATGGAGATGCTACAGGAAGGCACATTTGTCTAGTTTATAGTCCCCAACCTGCCAATGACAGACGTCTCCTCACCCCACCAAGTTTAGTTAGTTCAGAAAATGAATCACCTTTGGTGACTGATGTTGTCCTACTGGTTTGTTTGATGCATTCAGAGACCTTTTGTTGATGAGGAGTAGGGCTGCAACTTAGTTTCTTGATTAATAGATTATTTGTTTGGTCTATAAAATACCAAAAAATAGGGAAAAACACTCATCACAGAGTGCAAGCTGATATCTATATGAGATTCAATTTACTATTATGGAAAATAAAAAAGCAGCAAGCTGGAAAAATGTTTGGCATTTTTACTTGCATGTAGAGCCCCACTAGAGGGTTATGGCTATGTTCATGGAACTAGAGATACAATGCATAACCATTGTTTTCTTGGTTTCAAGGCAGAGTTGCTGTACGAGCCAGTAGCCTCAAGTCTCAAATCAATAAGACATCATGTACGAAGGATGTGGGAGAGAATCCTTCCTCCACAATGCACCAGGACCCTTATCAAAGCCCATATTACGTACAGCATGCAAAATATCATCGACTGTAACCGTTAATATGCTCCATGTGAAATGTATTCTGTTCTCTTGACCCAGCGCTGAGCTAATTAACTTATTAGGAACAGAGGGCAGCATAGAATCCTGCATTCAGGGGTCCCTCCAGGAATTAAGTTTAACATCCCTTAGTCAGACCTTCTAACTCTCAGCACTAAGCCTCTCACCTTTCAGCTCAGTGTGCCCACCATCCAATTAAATCCAGAAAGCTGTTTCTTCAGCTGGGGGAAAAGGACCAGTGCAACAGTCGTGCTCAGCATGCTGTTGAAATGTCTGACATTTTCACATTGTCCTCATAACAATTACTATTACTTAGGCAAACACTAAGATCTTTTTTTTTTTGCATGCGTACGGTAGGGGGTTTTGGTTATTAGGGGTCTGTGCATGTGTTTGTTTGTGCAAGATTGGTTTTGTGTATTCTTGTGATTGTGCCTGTGTGTATTTATATTACTTTGTTTATATGCTTCATTATTCTGTGTGAATTTTCTAAGCAGTTTACCCTCAGTCCAGCCTTAGCTTGTCTCTCTGTGGGTCAGTAATGAGAGTTGTTGTTCGAAGCTCACTTATCAGAGACCCTTTGTAATAGTCAGCGTTTTTCTAACAAGTTTGAATTTAACTACAGTGAATAATCCACAGAACATGTTTGTTGCTTTAGTTTGTTAGTGCTTTTAGTTATTCCCTACTTGCATGGTGGTAATGAACAAGGAAGCAGATTATTGATACACTATCGTGTAGGTTCACCTGACGCACACATCTTGTTAGATTATTTCAATACATTATGCATTACTGCCAGTGACGGTTGAAGGAGCTAAACAGCATGCATATTAAGACAGAGGAGGGGGACTCTGGAGGAAGCTCAACTTGAAGGTAAATGCTCATAAACAGCTCAAGTATTTAGAGGTGTGTTTACAATGATTTAAAATTCCTTTGGACACCCCTTTCTCACCTAAGCACACACATTTTTTTTTCCCACATACAGATATTTAGTCTTCTATCATCATTTCCATCTCCCCTCACTCTCTCTCACCCACAAGCTGGTTCATTTTGCAGCAGTAGAGGCATTTTGTAGAGGTAAAATTCAGTTGATCCCTGAGAACAGAAGATTTCATGAACTCCGCTGGTCTTCCTCTGTTGACGTCTATACGTCTAACTTGCACAGTAAGGCTTAGGGAGATGATGTTGTAGATCCAGTGCGCCCTCTTCCTTCCCCTCTGGAAACCCCGCTTCGACACAGAGTACAGAGCTAATGACTGATGAGCCCTTTGACACGGAAATGCTTGACATGCTCCTCGGGGTCCGGACTAAAGACTTCCCTAACAAGCTCTTGCACGCTCACCTAGGGCCGTATTAAATCCAAACTTTGGCACCTTTCCTAATTACTGAGAACATACCCAGAGCCAAGAGACTCTTCCTAACCTGGGCTGAACTCCCCTCTGCAGCGCAGTGTCCCTTGAGTATGGGATGATATATGAAATGCA
This sequence comes from Macquaria australasica, assembly GCA_005408345.1. Lineage (NCBI taxonomy): Eukaryota > Metazoa > Chordata > Actinopteri > Centrarchiformes > Percichthyidae > Macquaria > Macquaria australasica. Next base: position 206,525 of record SEMN01000550.1, read on the forward strand.
GAATTAAAATTAGGCTGACGGAGAGCAATTACTGGGGAAGCAAGATCCCTTACAAAAGCATCAAAATCCAGATACAGTGTACGTGAACGTTTTATCCACTTCTTCTCATTCATATGTGCTCTGTCCACCTCCCTCACCTCTCTCTTTCTCTTTATTATCCCTCTTTCTTTTTTTCTCACTGGAACATAGGTCTTAGGTAATTTTCTGTTTCTCTCAGTCTATCTCCCTATAGGTGTCTCCTATCTTACATTTTACTGCCCTGCTTCTTTCTCACTTCGCTTTATTCCTTTCCCTCTCTTTCTTTCTCTCCCTGTGTGTGCTATATGTGCGGAAAGAATAGATGGTTATTTCCACTACATTGCCATCAGTGGGGTCTAATTTATGATGCCCATAGAGTAGAGAACCCTATTAAAAGCCTATTTACATTCAAACGGCAGGATCACCAAAAGCAACGACGATGCTTTAACTGTCGTTGACATCAACTAAACGTTACGAGACCACATTTTCCGAGGCACACGAGGCAGTTGTGAGTAAACAACATGAGAAAATTGTGAGTTCATGTTTTGTATTCCTCAAATGAATTTAATACATCACGTTGCGCTACATGCAGACGTAAAACATCGCTGCACACATTCATGGTAGTTTATTCTGCAGCCAACAGGTACCAAGCTATGATGGAAAAAAAACATTACTTATGACTTTTCCTGCACTCAATGACACTGATTGCTCTGTCTTTATTATATCTATTAATCAATCAATGCAGCCACCCTCCCATCTATCTGTTCATTCATTCAGTCAGTGCCTTGCTTCCTCATTAATGTATAGTACAACAGCCAGCAAGGTACGTTAATAGATATGTGTAAACTATTGTGATGCTGAGCTGTTGATTGCACTGCTGATGGGCTGAGTTAATTATTCTGAGCAAGAGTCGCACATCTTTCCTGAATTAGGCTGGATTAATTGAAAGCTCTCCAGCATGTCTGTGTAAGTGGCTGTCCAATCTGTTAGTCTGTGTCCTCTCATTTCATCTCTCTATCCGTCATGATCAGCTACTGTAATCAACTGCTCAAGTCTCCTCTCCCCTCTTAAAGCTTTTTCCATTTTTCTACGTTTCATATCATTAGCTTATCAACCCCTTTCTCCTCACATTATAGCAGAATATGTTTGCTGAAAACCTTCATTGTAATGCACTTGGAAAATCAATTATAACTCTGTAACACAATACCACACATTTCGCCCTCCCATGTCCACGTCTTTGCTTCCTTCCTCTTCTCCTCCTGCTCTTGCTATCAATCCTGTTTGTGTGTAAGCGCGTCAGAGCCATCAAGTGGGCTTTGTGTCTTATGTTCGCCCCAGGACATCTTTTTGGGTTGAGCACCAAATTCAATTTCAGCTCCCCAATCAGAGGTAGTAAAAACCCGTCCATCGCTGCAGCCTCAAAAAGCGGCTTCAGCCCTGCTTGGTCGGATAAATCTTAGTAGCTCATCCTTCTCCTATTCCCTTTTCATCCTGGACCCCCCCAGTGACCCACATTAGAGCCTGCAGATGGCCAAGGGAGATTTAGGAGCTGCAATCCATCAATGTAATGTAGCCTGAACCACTGGACAGCAGCCCCGCTAACCTCTCCTCCAGCTGGACCGTACCGCCCTCCTTCAGGCCCGCTTCAGCCATACTTGGCCCACTTCAGTAAAACTTTGGCCCCGCTTCGGCCTCTTCATGCCCACTGCCAAAAGTCAGCTCTCTTTTCAATTCTCATTGTAGTCACAGATCAACCAAGCTGCTCCTACTTGACAATGTCAGCTAATTGTCTCATCCTGCCTATCAGGTTTGATGTTTGTTGCCGTCGCCTAAGTAAATAATCTCAACACAATTCTGTCCGCCTTTTCAGTCACTTACACCAACAAGACTGAGTTTGTTATGCTGCCAGACATCTGTTGTGGAGTGTTTATCCTCTCCCCTCAGAGAGCGCAAGGATAAACAAGTTTCATTTGATGATACAATGATGTCTTATTTTAATACGAGTCATAAAAGTGAATACTCTTTTTATTTGAATAAAGAATGAAAGGCTCTCCCTGGTGACAAACACTGAAAAAGACTACTTTGAACACTTACGTCTGTTGAACTCAGGACATGACTCTTAACACCCTGCCTGTTTATCAGAGCGCCTGCAATATTTAACCTTGATACATCTAAATGAAAGCCCTGGGTAACGTTGAGGGCTCTTTCTTCTTTCTGTGATGAACTCCTGATATTCTACCTCCGCTATTCTTTAGTGGCAGTGAGTTTTGTTTTATCTGACATAATCTGAAACCACAAAATCATTAATTTTGGGGGTTTGCTTATCCCCCCCACCCCACCCCCATGTTGTGATGTGATGTGTTGTGATGTGATGTGTTGTATCACCATTTCTAGGACTGATAACGCGCGATGCACCACTTGGAAACAATACAGCATCTCTAGCACACCCCTCTAAAAATAAATGGTCTTCTTCCTGCTCCAGGCCATCTGATAGACACAGAGTGAGATTGGTTCTGTTGAATAAGAGATGAATCTCTCTGGGTGTCACCATGCCGCTACGACCTCTGAAATATCATTATCTACAGGGGAGGGAGGTTAACTTCTCTAATATAGCCTGAATACAAGAGAGGGATGCCACAAGTGAACATGATCCTGCTTTATTACGGGTATATCTCAGGAAAAGGTGTGTTTTTGTACTGCCACTGTGGTATATGCACATATTTCAACACACAGACACACCTAATGAGATAATCTGTTTTCCACAAATATGATGTGCAGCCCGAGGGGTAATTGCTATGTTTCAGCTTTTGATTACACTGAAAAAAACACAAGGGAACTTAATCTTGCACTTGAACCATCCAATAAGTGGATCATACAGCACATCATGTATTATTGCATCGAGTCTTTGCCAAGTCCTTGAGTTTAGCACATTTTGGGCAGACGTTACAGTATTTAGTGTTGTTTCCCACTAACCAGTACTCAAATCAATAAGCTTTCTTCTCAGTATTTTCCCAAGGACTCCTGTTTGCATTTTTTCCATTAAATTAATTTAAATATCCTGTTTACTTCAACATAATTCAAATAACAAAAACATCAGAATAATTTGCATCTAATCAAGCTAACTTGCTCCAAAAACTTGATAATGTACCAATATTATGATGATCACATCACAGTTTTACCTGAAAATGAATAATTTATTAACATCCAATTTGGAATCACAGCTTAATTCATTCATATTTCACTCAAGGTCTGAAACAGACTGAATCAATAATTCAGCTAGAGTGGATGTGGGCTAGCTGCAGGCATCCCTCCAGTGGCTTACTGTTGGTTGAAGAAACAGAGAAGCATAGATGATATTGAAGAGTCTCCTTCAGCGTTCAAGTCTAACATTTGCAATGAACTCCCCGACGGGTGGAGGTACGAGGATTATTGTTTTGTTTGTTGATGGTGCTTTGCAGCTGAGCCCACTGTAAACTATATCCGATTGATGATGTTGAGTCAGAGGATCAGTGGAAAGTGTTATATCCATCTGCTGTGATTTTATTTGATTCAAGTTGTTTGCTTAATTAGCCTACTAACAATCGCAAAAAAGCTTTATAAATTCAAACTTTTCATCCCTCTTTGGAAATACATGTAATAAGACTGATGTGTATGCTATGTCTGACGTCAGTGTTTTCAATTAATTGTGAGACTGCAAGTGTTTTAACCACAGGTCTGTGAACTCTTTTCCCCTTTAGGTTGACTAAAGTCGCTGAGTTCTCCCTCTTCTTTGTATTCACTGTCAGGGATGCTCACAGTGGCCCCAAAAGGTTTCCACTGTCTCGATGCCGAGAGAAATTGCAACCCCTGTCTTGATGCAGCCAAAGCATGCAACCTCAACAGCAGCTGCAAGAGGCAACGCTCCGCCTACATCGCTACCTGCAGCAAGGAGGACCCCAACAAGGGTGAAACCTGCAGCAAGAAGCGCTGCCACAAAGCCCTGAGGTTGTTCCTGGACCGTGTGCCCCCTGAGTTCAGCCACCGGCTGCTCTTCTGCCCCTGCCAGAGCGAGGGCTGCGCAGAACGACGCAGGCAGACAATTGTGCCCGATTGCTCGTATAAAGATAAGGAGAAACCCAACTGTCTGGAGCTACGGAGGGTCTGCCGCCAGGACTCTCTCTGCAGGTGAAGGGAAGGGAAATGGTGGGGGGCTGGGAGGTAAAAGGGAGAGTTTCCTGTACTATATGTGTGTAGTGCGAGGGGTGGCAGGGCAGACTTTAATTTTATGTGCATGCATATCTCTGTGTGTCTGTGTTCAGATCATTTTTGTTTTGTTGGTTTGATGGACAGATTTTAGTGCTGTGCGTATGAGACGAGCTACCGCCAAACACATCTGAAGATTCATTATAATATTCTTATATTCATGGAAAATGAGAAAAAAGAAAATTGAATCCGTGCGTTAGAGAGAGTTCCTGTTTGACGGCAATTCCCCCCCACCCCCCCACCCTCCCATGGTATCCTAAAGTTGTATATTTCTCTGCTGTAACTTTGCCAGTGAAGTAATTAGACTTTCAGGGAAGCTGTGGCTATTAGACGCAGGATGAAGATGTGAGGCTAAGTTGAAGGGACAACGCTCAATTAAACTGAACAAAACATTAGTGGATCACGTTGGCTGCATTGGGCCTCTATTGGATTCAAGCGGCCGGATTCAATTCACACCTACCCAGCCGTGACATGTTTCCTTGTGTTAGTACTGCTGAGAGCAGGTGAAACACAGCGGTTGTACTATCAGCCAAATCAGCTGTCAAGATCTTTTTACCCCCCAGAACCATGTGCTATGTCTGGCCATCAATAGGCTTCATATCCAGCTGGTTGAAAGAGATATGCTCTACGTTCATTAGTCTAATAGCATATAAAATGTGGGACATTTGAATAATTCTAAGCATTTAAAAGCTCATTTATGAGCCTGATGGAGTTCGACCAAGTGTTAGACCTTTGAAAGCTCACTGCTAAAAATAATGCTCATGATGTGATCATCAGAAAGGGAAACTTTTGGCTACTTTTTCATGTCCCTAGTGTGGCAGATGATTAGGCAGCTGATACAATTTAAAGACAATCAGTGACAGGTCTTGACAGAGTTTGTGGATTTATACTCCAAGTGGCTGTCCAGCCCCAGTAGTCATGGAAGATGACACTACCTTCCATGGTTCGATACTTGCAGTAACTGCCTGAAAATTAGACACAAGCTGCTTCTTCAGAAAAGTAATCTCAATTATTGTCAATGTTTGCTATAATGTGACAGGATTGGAATAACTTTGCTTAGGACACAACAACCAATACATTGCAGAAAATGACTTGAAGCCGGTATATAAACTGATTACTCTGTGCACTAAAATGAATAATATGTTGTACAATATGAATAACAGTCATAAAAAACACTAATCTCAGTGTTACATTTTGTGCTTTTGTATTTTTTATTTTTTTTGGATAACTAGCTAGAATCGTTTGTTTGTGTAAGAAGTAAGAATGATTCACAGTCACATGAAACTCAAATTATTCTTGCTAGCCATGAATAGCAATTCCTTGTGAGATGTTTATCCATGGTGCGTCACATTTATCCTGTTTCTATAGAGGTTAGCAGCCTTCGAGGCTGAGCGTTAATGGCGAAAACCCAATTCCTGTCCACCAACACTAAATCCAACCACCATGCTGCTAAAGTAGGGAAACTCTATTGCCTCTCTCCGATTTATGATTGTCTTAATAATTACCTGCTTGCCTGCATTGTGTAATCTGTTTTCAGGCTGAGTTGCTTTCTTTGACCTTTAGGCCCCCCGGGTGTCTGCTGTGCACCTCCTTATTGAGAAAGATGAAATAGAATGTTAAAGCTCATTATCTGTGGCCGCGTAATGCCCCACTGAGGTCAACAGCTCGATGAGCGAGCACACACTCATACAGTGCGGACACACGCTCACACACAACCACTCTGAGCTTGAACGTGACTCTAATAATCTACTGTTTGGGTGGTGCATTCTCCTGCAGTGAATAAGTGCTGCCATGCAAGAGAATGCCACTACGATTCAATTAAACTGAGATGTCACTGGTCAGTGCTGGGCTGACAATGTTCTCTGATTGGTGATTTTATCCTGCCTTAAGGTGTCCACAATCAGCACCATCCTGAGATATTCTTAATGTGTCCTGTCTAGATGTCCTCTATCTGTTACATGATGTCAGGCATCATCACAGGACAGATCTATGTCCTGGAAAACCTTGGAAACACTCATTTGTTATATGATTTGTGTTATGAACACGTTATGTTCTTAATTTGTTCTGCACCTTCAGTATGTTGTATTTGTCATGCTAATGGAGACCACACATTAGGGTTTGGTTTGTGCAAACTTGGCGATAAACGCAATTGTACAACCCTAGAAAGAGCCCTCCCAAAACTTTTTAAACACACAAGTCACAGCACACTCAAGAGGAAACTTTCCTTGGCTCCATTCTCCCCTCTCAGAGATATGTTGATAAAAGCAGGGGAAGATCATTCAACGACAGGCCTGTCTCCCCTGGGGACGCCTGTCTGACTCCAAACAGGGATACACAGCTAGGCCAAGCCTATTTCATTTTAACACAAGGGATGGATTGAGAGAGGAGGAGGAAATGGGGGGAGGAAGAGAAGGAGGGAGAGATAATAAGACAGAGAGAGAGAGAGAGAGAGAGGGAGGAGAGGGAGGGAGGGTTGCAGAATCGATCCAGGCCGTAAAGCTACTGCAGCGGGTTGGAGGTCAGTGGTTTGGGCACACAGCTATGGATCTCTGCAGCAGACTCTGCAGGCCATCTCAAAGACAAGCTTAGCTCCCTGCAACACACTTTGATGCAGAAAGGGTCATGGCTCAAAACACGCCCAAGTCAAAACGGATTTAAAAATGAATACTCACCTATTTTATTATTTATTTTGGACTTAGAAAATACCACCAGTTTCTTGCTTTACACTATGAAAAATGCCTTCGAATACTTTCTTTTTCGAGTTTTACCTTGAGCACATTGGATGCCAGATTGGCTGTGATTTCACCTTTGGAGACTGTTCAGATTGTTTCAGGTGGAGCCCAGAGCTCAATCAAACACAAAATAAATATTTGAAAGGATTTCAAATATATAATTTTGGCTTGGGCCTAGGTGGCATATTGCACTGGAATATTTCATTATTTTCCTGGTCTCTGTGGGGGCAATTGTTGATATTGAGATATAGGGACTGTAGATGGACAGAGAACAAGGCTTGCCGCGGTAGTCGGTGTTACACGATGTTTGGGCATACACCGATTACACACTGATTACATTACTTGCCCACTGTCATTTTTTTAATAGAAATCCATTTAGTCCATTTTTGCATATCATTGCCCATGTTCATCAAATAAAAAAAGACTAATTTGTAAAATATTAAGCATGTTATCAATAGTCTGATGACGGTTGCTCCAATTATAAACTGAAAGTGTTTGATCCTTATAGCAGCAGCATTCGTTTTGTTCAAAGTAAGGGGAAGATCTAACGTTAAAGCTCAAAGTAAGTGCTCTACAGATATTGAGCGTCATCGACAAATATCTTATAAAATGTCCGGTGTAATCTGTAACACCGGTGTTGGAACAAGTTTATTAACCGTTGAGAAAATGTCCTCACCGTGGCATCCATACAGAGAATAAGCATGAAATGGAGCAGCTCTTATTTCCTACACCTGTTACGTTATTTCCTTCCATAATCCTGCACAAACAGACAAAAAAAAACACACCGCTTCTCCACTCTGTGTTCTCACCATCCTTCCAATGGATCCAACATCTATTCATTTGGGACTGCTGAGTCCACAGAGTGACAATAGGCTATATTTGGATATGCTGTTTTTGGGTAGTGTAGTGTGAGCATGTGTGTGCCCATGTATGTATGCAAGCAGAGAAACTCCCTATCCATTTCCATGTCAGTTCAGGCAACACAAGCCCAATGAAGTCTAACCCAAAGAGCACTGAGTTGAATGCGTGTACTGTATTGATTTTCTGAAGGATCAATGCAACATTTCTATCTTTGATTAATATCCCCTGGTCTCCAGGCTCACTGGGTGCTCTTTGATTGAGTTCTTTGGCCACTGGTTATCAAAGTGGGGAGCTGAGAGACAATCGATCACTGTACAGGTAACCTGACCCAGTTTGGGAGATGAACTGGACCAGGCTGCCTTTGCTTAAAGAAAACTCACAGGGTACTACACTCTCTCTTTCACACACAGACACACACACACACACACACACACACACACACACACACACACACACACACACACACACACACACACACACACATTGCCCTAAATCAACATTCTGCACTGTTATATCTGACAACTCAAGCCTCCACTGAGGGGGAACAGTGTAGGGAGAATGACTGGCCCAGATGGTATTACGGTGTAGCTTCTGAGACGAAGCTGAAAGAAATAAGGATGTTGTTGCACTTTCTCTCTCTCTCTCTCTCTCACACACACACACACACATACACTTTTGGCTCTTGTACTTGTGAGGACCCTCAACGCATTCCCTGTCCACTAACCTTTCCCTAACCTCCCGTTCACACATACATAGAGACTATGATATATTGTAGCTTAAATGAGCAGCCAAGACTTGTGTGGAAACACATTTCTCAGGAAATTAACTACTTTGCTATGAGTATGTAAATTACATGCTCAACCCAAATACGCCTGAAGCTATAGACTCATGAGGGGTAACAGTCTGCTGCTTTAAATCTGCATGTGTGAACAATGCATTAACCATCACAACTACATGCCTAATCTCAACCCTTACCTCAAACATGGATTGATTCATTTTTATTTTTATTTTCGAGCAGCAGAACGTTGCTATATTTTTACCTTATAACCTTATAAAGTTGAAATGGCAAACATGCTAGCAAACAATTCCCTATTTACACGTCCAGCAGACACGGAGCAACTTAAGCATTAATTTAGAGTCATGTTTGTGGTCATCTAACAAATGTAAGTGCAATATTCACTCTCCTCCCAGTTCTGGTTTGGTCTCCACTAACTCCTAAGATAAATATTTAGCTGTTAAATACTCCACTATGTTCACAGCTAGTTGCTGACTTTGTCTGTCTGCTGTTGAGTGCTGGACAGCTAGCATACTGTGGGTTTTTTCATTTTTTTCGCTGAAAACAGCTGCCTTCTGTGGCTGAAAACAAGGTTGATGAGAGAGGTGAGAATGAACCAAAACAGTAATGTTGCAGCTGTAAAGTCAAAACAATGAGCTGAAAGACACTCACTACTAACAACCCATTTCACATTACAAGTTAGCAGAGCAGCAGCTGCTTCAGTCATATGTCAGTGTCAACTCGTGATGCATTCAGGCACAGTATTACATGTAGGTCACCTGTGTTTTGGCAGCGCTCAGAATAAAAGACTTCAAGATTTGAAGTGTAAAGATATGCTTCAGGTTGCGGTTACACGCATATAGCGCAAGTGAAACATGAGCTATTATGTGACCTGTGTAGAAAGCTGTATGGATTGAAATGTGAGATGAACGACTGAAAAATGCAGTTGAAACAGCTTCTATGTAGACAAGCCTTTACACTTAGTCATTTGATCCATTGTTAATATAAGAATATTGACTGGTTAGTGCAGATTTAAACCTAAATCTAATTAGATGTAATTCAGATATTCAAAGTTAAGTCTTAACTTTCAAACACCCTGCTGAAGAAGCAAGGGCTGACCAAGGTGTCTTCAGTTTCCACAATTGTCCTCACTCTCAAAGTCTCAAACTCAAAATGGTCCTCACAATGACAGAGGTATAAAAGCATACATACACTTACCTTAAAAAGTCTGTGCTTGAGGTAATACCTGGACTGTTTTTATCTCCCTGGTTACAATACAAACTATCGAAGTGAAGTATATTTTCTGATATAAAGCTCTGGTTTTGCAAGCAAAGCATGTGTCAATTGGTGACCTTTTCCTCATACATAGTACAGTTTGCTGCAGCGTGCGGCTTTAATCAGGCCTCAGCTTCAGTGGAGACGTGCTCAGCTTGCTGGCTACACAGGAGAGCGGCAACCGGGGTGAGAGGAAAGCAAGAGAGAGGAAGAAAAGTTGTGAGAGGGATGGGGCAGGAGCTGGAAAAAAAGAGCTGTGCATTTAATTCCAATACATGGATTAGTATATGCCCATTTACTTTCCTAACTGTAATCTCTAAGGGAACATGGTACAGTGGAAAACTGCAGTCATTACTGACTAGCCCTCATCCTTTCCTACACAATCTCTTCCTCCAATGGTACCGTATCTATTATTAATGCAAACATTATCAATAGAACTTCAGACTTATCTACAGAATGGCCGATGTGTGGTTTTGAATGTGTCAATTACGGCCCGCTCTTTCACTCTTTATGATTCTTACCCTGAACTTCTCTTTGTACTTAAGGAGTCTCACTGAGCGCTGCAGCATGTACCTTTCTTTAAACTTTTCCCACATAATTGTTTGGTATGTGACTAATAGCTATTTAATTACTGGTAATAACTGTTCTGCAGTGTACCGCTAACTCTGTCATTTTTTCAGGGACAGTTCATCCATTTGTTTGACGTGTACACTTTGTCTGGGGGACGGCTGTTTGCCTTGTTCGGGGAGTATTTAGGGAGTTCAGATAACCTTGAATAATCTACTCACCCCTTACCAAACAGACAGTGCTGGGTTTTGTGTGTGGCATGCTTGATTTAGCATTCATCCCAATGACATAACATTCAGTAGGGGGTTGTAAGACATATGCAGCGGGTGGTGTAGACAGAAGCGGAGACAGAAAGCGAGAGAAAGTGAGAAAGTAAAAGAAACACTGAATTGCAAGCAAATTTTCTGGTCACCAAACAAGGAACATTGCAATCATGCATAAGTAAGTGTTTCAAAATAAAACTAAAAGTGGGTTAATTAAATGAAAATGCAAGTTCAGATTGTTGCTTGTTTTCTACTTTGGATTTTCTGCTTAATAATGCAGGGGAGGTTGTGTCACCAGATAGTTTTTGTTGGTTTCAGTTCTCTGCTGAGTAAGGGGGCGAAAGGTTGTGTCATGTGACAGCTAAGCTAAACTGCCTTGTGTTTTGACTGAATGCCATCTGTCCACATTGCCCTTTTAGATTATTGACTGGGAATCCCAATGAGTACAGTGCTGCCAGAAAAAGGCAGGCCTCTGTCCAGGAACACTCAAGAGAAAATAGCTGGAGGTAAAATGGACAATCACCTCTGACCAGAGCAACAAAGACACTCAGGGTCTCAGGGTCACCAGCAGAAATTTAGCTGGGAAAGCAGGAGCAGAATGCCACAGTAGTCAACCAAGTCATAAGACACTGAAGACGGTATTTAAGTGGAAAGAAAAAAATGACTCTGACAGACGTTATGCCCTTTCAAGGTCAGGGCTGTAATGTTAGGCTTTTTATAATAATTGTTATGACGTAATGAGACATGCTGCACAGTGCAGAGTGTGAAAAGAGAGTAAAAGTCAAATCTCAGCTTTGCCAAACCTTATAGTTTGCTTTGACATCAAGGGACAAAAGGACACATGAGACTGTTGAGTCCCATTGATTGCACTAGGGTCAAATTCCCTTAGCTGTGAGTTTGCACATCAGCACTTGAGGCTGCAATGACAATCAGTTTATACAACAGTGACAACAAGATATTAATGAGAGATGAGAGGAGAGGAGAGGAGAGAAGAAGAGAGGAGGGATAAGGTCGGAGGAACACAGAAAGGAGAAAAAGCTGAACCGAGAGAAATGTCTTTTGTTTTTCTCATTTGCTTCATGTAACTAAATGTACTATTTAGTTAGCAGCTATTGTGTCATGGTTATTGTTATGTTTTCTGTAGACGAGTGAGAGATATGGTTTCTAAAGCCTCTCTAGGCTGAAGACTGAGAGAAGTGATAAGAGTGAAATCATCATCCGTAGAAGAACTCAAATTTGTAGACAGAGCAGAGAGGGGAAGGAGATAAATAAATAACCAGATAGGACACTCAACAGACTTTTGTTTTTAATGTAGAAAGGAAGCTATTAGAGGACTTTGGAGTCTGATAAGTCTGTTTTTCCTCCTGCTCCTCCTCCTACATGAGGAAATGGTTTCCAAGACCGACACTGATTTGAGTCACATTGTTTGTCACGGGCATCAAGTGATAGGAATAAGAATCCATATAAAAAGCCATTAGTTTTCTATTACTGCCAAGCTGGATGGACAGGCTCTCAGTGCTCAGCCGAATCACTATGTTTAAAGTGTCAGGTTGGTTGAAAGAAGTCTACCTCTGTGGGGGCTCCCCTGCCACTTCCCTGGGGGCTGAGTGGCTGAAATGACCATAAAACTCTGTTGAGCTAGACAGCCTGTAATTTCAGCAGCGAGTGGCGCTTTGCCGAGGTATAATGGAAAGCCAGTGGAAGCCATGAAATTTGCTGCATCCCGGTGCTGGAACACCATTGTCTGAACACTCAGGACACCTCTCTAAACTTTAAATTACTGTTTTTAAGCCATCATTGTCTGAAAGAGCTCTGCATCTAAAAAGAAACACGGTGCTTGTTCAGTTTCTTTAATCTTCCGTGGTCTGTGCCTTTCCTACAGAAATCTGGCGTTCATATTCTTTGTTAGCGCGAAGGTAAAGGACCCTTTGCCCATAAGAAATAGAAAATGTGGTTCTAAAGGTTGCTTTGTATAGGCACAATAGAGTTGTTCTCTCTCCCCTCCTTCTGTTGTATCTTTTTTTGTCATCTGTGGAATGATTGTGGGTACAAGTGCCTTCTTTCGCTCAGAACAGGAATGGATGAGAGGGAGCTTTGAGTGAGGAGGACAGATATGCAGAGGGATAGGTTTGTATTTGTGTGTGTATATTTGTGTGTGTGTTCTTTATTGTGTGAATTAACATGCATTAACATGCACTGTGTATCGCTATTTGAGTGTTTGCGTGTGTGTGCATCCGTATTTGTAGCCATGGTAGAGCAACCATACGTTCTGTTTTCTGAAGCGTGTTTTTAGATGTGATGTTAGCGGCGTGTCACGTCGAGAGGCTCTCCGGGTGATTTGATAGGAGGGCGGATGGAGATGGAGTTGGAGTAATGAAGTGAGTCTGAGTGGGGTTTGCTCCTGGAGGCCCAAGCCCATCACACCACACTGGCTGCATCTTTGCTGTGGTGACAGACACACAGAGAGAGAGGGAGAGACACAGACAGGCAGACAGACAGGGAGACAGAGAGATTGTAACCTCATCATCACCCCATATTCCCCCTCAGCCAAATCTGCTTGTCTCCGCTCTCTTTATTCACAGAGTTGAGATGCAGCATAACAGTAAACACGTTGGTCTTGAACTCATTGCAACAACAGAAGAAATCTCTCTTTGATAGACTGTATTATGGCCACATGTACCCTCGTCTCTGTGTTTCCTGAATGACAATGTCCCTCCCGCCGAAAGCAATAGAGTCAGAGTTTGCAGATAAACATGCAGGTAGAAGCTCAGTATCATTGCAATGCATCTCATCTAATCCAATTAATTTAGAGCCTTATGAAAAAGGCACAAAATTATGAATAAGTGATCAAGTAACGCCACTGTAGAACGTACAATAAATGATACAGCTGCAATGCATATTTAAAGACAAGGCAGTATGTAAATTTCTGTGACATTAACATTCTACCTGTTTAGGCTGGCATGCAGTGGTGTGCACCATCAGCACTTTGTTGTTTTTTAATATGAATCTCTTGCTCAGTGCATGAATACAATGCTGTAGATGCATCTGCCAAAGTTTCTCACTAATTACAGTGTAATTCAATGACTAGATAAATAGGCAATAAGTCGTAAGAAATCCTTTGCAGTTTTGCTATTCAATGATATGTGAATGTGAAAATACATGGAAATGCATAATTCACATATTTTGTCGAGTATTGTTGTTACTTTGTGACAAAATATGTATTTAAAGGTGCAATATCTGGAGACCACGTTAAGACGTTACACATTTTCCTTTTGTGAATTGCATTTTGTGGGAAGGCTCTGACATTGCTTTATGGAATTAAATCAGCAAAGAGGATGCTGTTCCTGCAGCACAAATGAAGTTACATTTTTTACACCTTGTCTACATAGTCTGCACAGAAAAAGGATGAGCAAAAAATGAGCTGAGAGCACAAGAGAAGCACAAGCTGTTATGGGTCTTGCATTGGTTAAAAGCATAAAAGCATATGGAAGTGTACCTGCTCTGTCAGATGAATGACAGGTTAAACAAACCAGGTTAAACATGTCTAATTCCAGTGTGTCTAATGTCTAACTCCAAGTTTGTAAGAATGACTTGACTTGAAATTCAATGAAAAAAACAAAACCTTTGCCCTGCTCAGCAAAGTGAAAGAGAAAGCCTCTGACTGAAACTTTGGCACCAGGGGAAAAAAGTGGCTAACAAAAATGTTGTCTAAAAGGAATAGTTTGACTTATGGGAGAAATAAGTTTATTGGCTTTATTGTCAAGAGTTAGACGAGAAGATCAATAACACTCTCATGTCTGTCTGTTAAATATGAAAATACTTCCAGGAGATAGTTAGCTTAGCTTAGCTTAGCTTAGCTTAGCATAAAGTCTGGAAATAGGGGTAAACAGCTAGCCTGACCAGCGCCTCTAAAGCTCACATTATATCACAACAAGGCTAGCTGTTTCCTAACGTTTCCAGTCTTTATGCTAAGCTAAGCTAAGCATCTCCTGGCTCCAGCTACATATCGTCGTACATAATCTTTTGCATGGAAGTGAATGAGGGTATTTCCCAAAATGTCGAACAATTCCTTTAATTGTAGGAAACAAACAGTACCAACACCACTGGCTTGAGATAAAGGCTGGCACTCTTAGCTGGCACCCGGATGGTGATTTATTTCTTTATGGTAATTAAAATGTGTCACAATTAATCTGAGAATGATGAATTGCTATTAAACCCCCCCCCCCATAACACCCTTTAAAAAACACTGTAACAAATGACTATATAACAGACAGAGAAAAGAAGAGAAGGCTATCAGAGCAGCTATCACAAATGAGTCAAGTCAACTGTTGTTTATCAGCTACTAAGTTGCCCAAAATTTTGCAAACAACTGAATACCAGCCAGAAAAACACATTCAGTCAACTGCCCTTACTAAACCTATTTCTGTGTTTATCTGTGGATGTGTGTGCGTGTTTGTGTGTTTGTGTGTCTGCATGCTTGTTTGTCTTCACTAAGGACAAGGCAGCCTGAGGTATGTTACAGTACCTTTGAACTTATGGCTGCAAAAAGTGGTCAGACTAGGTCAGAGTGAGTGAGTCACAGCCGAGAGAGAGAGAGAGAGAGAGAGAGAGAGAGAGAGAGAGAGAGAGACAGAGAGAAAGAGAGAGGGAGAGAGAAATGTGCAATGGATTGTGATTCATTTAGTGGGCAGCTGTGATGTGAACAGTACAGACAGAGCAACTTTGCACACGCTACTCCCAATAAACCTACTTAAGTGGATTAGCAATGCCACCCTGGGGGCCTCCACAGACTTAAAGCTCTTATCACAAACACACACCGAAACAAAACATACTATTTTTATCAGTTCCCTTGGTTTGCAGGGAAAGTGAGTTTGGGAGTCAGTCGAGATGTCCAGTAAAGGCATGGAGGTAACGGCCAAAAGAGGCATATGATATCTTTCTCACTCTTGCACGAAATGCATCACCATTGGGTTTATGTTGTATGCTGTGAAGATAGTGAATAGCTTGTTGGTACTGAGGCGTGAGTGAGACCTGGTTACTATTCAGGACACCTGTCTTAGCAGCCCGGAAACAGAGGTTGCATATATTTTCCCAGTTTGAAGCTGGTCACAATTGGCAGCTGCTGTAGAGTAAAAATGGTGCCAAACAATTTGGCCCTGTGCTTTGAATTTGTGTATGTGTGTTCATCTGTGATGTGCTTGTGACTGAGCCCCTGCCTCTCTTTCTCTGTCTGTGCTTCATGTTTGTTGTGCAGGTCTAGGCTGGCTGATTACATGGTGAACTGCTGGGTGACTCCGCCCGCAGTGAGCACCTGTCCCAACCAAGACAATCACCAAGCCTGCTTGGCCTCCTACGCAAGGCTCATCGGTCAGTACAACCAGGGCTGTGGGTGGTGCTGTGATAGAGTGCGAGAGTGTTTGTGTGTGTGAGAGAGAAAAAGGGTGAGTGACATGGCAGGAGACATACAGAAATACACATTTACCTCCAAATCCCACAATTTTCCTCAAATTTCAGATACATGGTGAGGTAAAGGGTGATGGTTATTGACAGTGTGACAGCAGTCTACTCTACCTTCATTTTTATCATGAGGAGCAGGCAGAGGAGTGAGACTCTCCATTTGTTCCCTCCTGGCCTGATATCTCCCCCAGCACACTGGACATCAGTTCACTAGTAGAAGTAATTAAAGAGTAGAAGCACAGAGAGAGTGTTTACTTAATTAAAACTCTTGATGACCATCTGTTTGCACATAGTAAATGTTGCTCAAACAATGTACAGGGACTAGTACATGCATATTTTTCAATCCCAGCCAACGTTTGATAACAGCACCTTGTTGATGCTGTGGTGGCATCACCGAGCTCACAAAGAGTTCCAAATGCAAATTTACATGAAATAACTTTTCTGCATAGTGGTTTCTGAAGTGTCCATATTTCAGTATCAGTCACTGCTTCCCCACCATGTGTCATAAATTGTGCAGTATGAAGTGATAATATGCCATATGCCATGGTGCTTCCTGGATTTCTCTGGAAAATGCTACACAAAGTACACCTAACACCCCTGACTCCAGCTGAAAGCATCGACACAGCGAGACATTTGAAAAGTAAAATGTTTTAGTACAGCAGTGCTATATTCAAACAGCACACGCACTTCATAAAGCACCTACTTTGCAAAATATTCATAACATAATGGCCTCTTTACATTTAAAATAAAGCATTACAGAATGCTTCACCTTCCCTTAAACTCAAACAATGCAAACCCATTCCTATGACTAACATCTTGTTGTCTATTTTATATACTATTTGCAATAAATGTAGTCCATTATTGTCCATTAGTGACCTATAACAGTTTGTCCTATTGTGTGTATGTGTGTGTTTGTGTCTGTTTGTGTGTGGATGCCCTCACAGGGACAGACATGACTCCCAACTATGTCGACAGCAGCTTCTCCAACTGGACCATCTCCCCGTGGTGCACCTGTAAGGGTAGTGGAAACCAAGAAGAGGAATGTATGAACTTCCTGCGGTACTTCTCCGATAACACATGCCTAAGTGAGCCATCCCGACACACGGATACTCTGCATGCATCTGAAATGTGTTTTGTAACTGATAGGGGTCCAACAGTCATGTAATATTGATAAGAGCACAAGAGTGTGATGCGGTAGTTACTCTTGCTGCCATGTAAGAGTAGAGTGAACCATGAACTTCCATCTAATGAAACTTTAATGGTTTCATGTCAGATTCTGTTTTTCAATGCCGCAGAGCTCTTCAGTGAGATAACTGGATGAGATGTTGTTGAGGAGTGGAAAGGGGGGTGCTGAATGTGGAAAAAAAGAGGGGTGGGGCCAGATACTCTTCAGACATCCAGGTATGAAAATGTCAAAAGAAAATCAAGTTAATTTAAATTTTAATTAATTTTAATAATAATACATTATTTCTTTTATTTGGTTATGACAAAAGAGGAAATAAAGCTAGAAGGGTTAAGTGAAAATATTTATGGATGGATAGATGGAACTTATTGAAGTTCTAATGAAAATTTGTCTGCTACATGTTTGATACAACTTATCAATGGACACCCCTTTGCCCACTGATGCAGTTGGAATTAAATGTTCTTAGTTTCTCAGAAACTAGTCATTTCTTATCACTTCTCATCCCTACTTTGGGCAAGATCTGCCCAGACTTTAATACAAAAGAAACCATTTGCATGTCATTTTCACATTCAATCTGAGAGAGTTAAAGGGCTTATCCCTTACTGGAGGAAAATGTCATGAAAAGGAACAGATCTAGCACAAATTAAATAATGGCAGAAGCTAAAATACATATCATCTGTACATTGAATGCATAACACACAGGGTGCAGCATGACAGAGTGGTTACCTCAAACATCCTTACTGTATGCTTTTTTCACTGAGAAGTGAAATACAGCAAGCTCCTTCCTTGCTATGGCGGAGCGAGCAGTGTCATCAGCGCTACAAGACACCATTGCCTTTAACATGTTCCATTGTGTGGATAATGCTTTCAGACCATTTCAATAGATTGCTGGGGTACTGTTTTAGCTGAGTGTGCAGGATGAGGGATGAGGCTGGGAGCTGAGGAGGCGTCTTGAAAAATAACACAAAATGCAGCATCTCCTCTCTGCAGTCAAGGGGAACAAGCGATAAACTTCCACACACCAGAGAGGAGAATATACACAAAAACACAATCATTATACAGTACTATACATATTTATATACAGTAGGAGATTTGAGGGGGGATGCCATCCCCCTTGTTAGGAAAATGACCAAAATTCATCCCTCTTGTTAACCTGCCGCCCCCCCCCCCCCTCCCCCCCTCCATCCCCTCCATCCCCTAGTAGCAGAGAGAGTGCAGGGGATGAGGAGTTGTTTAGTTGAATATGTTAGTCTAGCCTGCCTGACTCACTGATCCTTCATCTGACTGAGGTTTGTGCAAGTTAGAATCTATGGCCCCGACCACAGCTCTGAAATATCAGTAGTGTAACTGTGCTGTGTATTGATAAATCCATGGCACTGTCCGTGGTGCTGAAGTAGCATACAGATTTGTAATTGCACCTTTTTCTCTCAGTCCCGCCCTTCAGTCAGTATTGTCTTGGATCTGTAATATTCTCTAAACTATATACTGTAAATACTCAATTCTATACTATACTGTAGCCTATATACTCTATAGAGTAGTGTCACCTTCATGATCAAAGTGATAAGTAACAGCGAGTAGTCGTGGAAGAGTGTGAGGATCATAGAGACACAATGCTGCCTGTAGTATTCCTATAATATTTCTTTGATCATTAACTAGCGTCTGTGCTGCTGAAAATACACCCCCAGACCAAGTCACCTCGGTAACAAATTATTTTAGGGGAGACATGACTACAGATTAGTGGGGGCAGGGAGGTGCTCCCAATGAGCAAATCACAGACTGCATACATATACTGTACATACTGTATACTGTATATACACTGATCAGCCATGACATTATGACCACCTGCCTATTATGTAGGTCCCCCCTTTTGCCATCAAAACAGCCCTGACCCGTCAAGGCATGGACTCCACTAGACCTCTGAAGGTGTGCTGTGGTATCTGGCACCAAGACATTAGCAGCAGATCCTTTAAGTCCTGTAAGTTGTGAGGTGGGGCCTCCATGGATCGGACTTGTTTGTTCAGCACATCCCACAGATGCTCAATTGGATTGAGATCTGGGGAATTTGAAGGCCAAGTCAACACCTTGAACTCGTTGTCGTGTTCCTCAAACCATTCCTGAACCATTTTTGCAGTGTAGCAGGGCGCATTATCCTGCTGAAAGAGACCACTGCCATTAGGGAATACCGTTTCCATGAAGGCGTGTACTTGGTCTGCAACAATGTTTAGGTAGGTGGTACATGTCAAAGTAACATCCACATGAATGGCAGGACCCAAGGTTTCCCAGCAGAACATTGCCCAAAGCATCACACTGCCTCCGCCGGCTTGCCTTCTTCCCATAGTGCATCCTGGTGCCATGTCTTCCCCAGGTAAGCAACGCACACGCACCCGGCCATCCACATGATGTAAACAAAAACGTGATTCATCAGACCAGGCCACCTTCTTCCATTGCTCTGTGGTCCAGTTCTGATGCTCACGTGCCCATTGTGGGCGCTTTCGGCGGTGGACAGGGGTCAGCATGGGCATCCTGACCGGTCTGCGGCTACGCAGCCCCATATGCAACAAACTGCGATGCACTGTGTGTTCTGACACCTTTCTGTCAGGACTTTTTCAGCAATTTGAGCTACAGTAGCTCCTCTGTTGGATCGGACCAAACGAGCCAGCCTTCACTCCCCACGCACATCAATGAGCCTTGGCCACCATTGCTGCCTTATATATCCCACCCACTGACAGGTGCCATTGTAACGAGATAATCAGTGTTCTTCACTTCACATGTCAGTGGTCATAATGTTATGGCTGATTGGTGTACAGTATATGTATATATATTGTATTGTATATATTACATTGATTGACCAACCAAACCATATTGACACTGAAAACCATGTGTTAGATAAATCATTCATTATCCACACTCTCTTCCCCAGTCTCTCCGTACAAGATCAAGCAAATGAATAGTCCAACACGAGAAAGGTTTCAATAGTTAGTCAAATGTGTGTGGAGGCCAATGGAAAACTTCCCAGCTGAAAGGATATTATAATTATAGTCCAAACATAGCCTGAACCCGGATTCTCCCTCTGTCTCTGTTCCTCTTGTTCTCTCCTCCCTTATCTTATCTTACTCCATCTGTCCCTGCAGGTAGGACAAGGCACGCTATGCCCAGGGGTTAAAGGAAAACTTATCAGAGTCATTAAAAAATTGAATTGCTATTGGCAATGAGCTTAATCACTCAGTGGAACATTTGGGTGCAGTAAAACATCCTGTGTGGAGGCCCTCTGGCCAACAAGTTTGATTTATGACTTTATTCCCCCATTTTACAGCATCTGTAGGGAGATAGCTAGCTATAGCCGACCCTGACAAACAGATGCGTAACATCACATGTCTCAGCAGTACTAGCTCTTCACTGCTAGCATTAAAGTTGTTAGGCTTCACTGGTGAGCTCTGTTCCTCTCTGTGCTGTTATTTTCCAGCAGCAGCCCAAATCACAGATTGTGTTGAACAGAATGAGAAACATGAAGGCTGCTTTTGTATGTGTTAAATGTGCAGGTGTGTGTGCCTTTGTGTGTTTTTCTGTACAGTATTTATAAGTGTGTTTGTGTGTGTGTGTGTGTGTGTGTGTGTGTGTGTGTGTGTGTGTGTGTGTGTGTGTGTGTGTGTGTGTGTGTGTGTGCTGTGTGGGTGGACAGAGGATGTGACAGACAAATCTATGTGGCCATGCATCGGGAGTACTAAGGACTGTGTGTGTGTCCATCCGATTATGCATCTGTGTTCCACAACTATCCCATTTGTCCTTTGTGTGGTGGTGGGGAAATGCCATTTCTCCTTTGTTTGGGAATGTTTTGAATTTGATCAGTCACATAAATCTATTCAAAGTCATCTC
Organism: Macquaria australasica; assembly: GCA_005408345.1. Classification (NCBI taxonomy): domain Eukaryota; kingdom Metazoa; phylum Chordata; class Actinopteri; order Centrarchiformes; family Percichthyidae; genus Macquaria; species Macquaria australasica. Next base: position 227,771 of record SEMN01000550.1, read on the forward strand.
TGCATGCTGACCTTATAATGGAGGTGGTTGCCAAGCAATTACATGCCTTGCCTTCTCTCTGGCTGAACAAAGAGAAACAAGCCTCGTGTTTTAAACGGATGAGCAGTGAAAAGGTACTCAGCCCCAATTTTACCATATCTAGCTGAAAAGCTGACTGAACAGGGATTTATCACATTTTTGCAGAGACTCGCACATGTACTTAGACACAAAATTACACACATGCATACAATACATCTGCAGGCGGATACACAAGCACTCATATGCATTCACAGACTGCTGTCCTCTGTTTGAGCTGATTGATTTGCTACTTTTAAAAGATTAAATTTCTGAGTATACAACTGCCGGCAAACAAATTGGGGTTCATCATCTCAAGTGCGGACATTATGCCACTATTTGGTCAGCTCGTTGCAATTTGAGAACGGCTGTTGCAACATAGAAGGGTTTTTGTAATGAGCCGAGGACATGAACCAAAGTTGTTTGTATTTGATAAATGTGTCCATTGTGTCTCCGCAGGATTCTTTATAGAACGGTAATTACCAGCTAAACTGACAGCATACACATGTTAGGAATTCAAAAATAAGGCACAGCTTAAACTATTAAACATAAGGCAGTATTTGTATTTTGTAAGGCTCCCCAGTGACAGATTTCACAAACAAATCTCTGACTGCTGTTTTTGATCAATTTGGCGTACAACTCTCAAGCTTACTGACGAAGCAAAAAGACAGGCTCTCCATACTCTTTTTACTCCTTCCTTCCTCAATCCCACTCCGCCCTCACAGGTTCCCTCGGTTGCCAAAGATTGGGCAGGGGACCAAGAAGTTGACTTAGAGCTGTTAGCTGGCTTTGTGCTGGGACGGCAGTCAAAAACAAATTACTTTATATCTCTGTCCTTGCAGGAAATGCCATTCAGGCCTTCGGTTATGGGATAGACAACATGCAGAACAAAAATGTGTCTGTCCCAGGGCCCTCAGTGACAACAAAGACGGGGTCAGACTGGTCGACAGGCACCTCAGAACCTTCCTTTGTCACCATCCCAAAGGTAATAGGTTTGCATTGATTGTTTCATTGATTGGGATATTACAAATGTTACATTTATGCAAAATGTAATGCAGAGTCATTGTTTACTGCCTGCTTATCAATCAAGGGTATTTAACCTGGAGTCTATCATATCATATATAGGTCTCATTATTGTGTGAAATTTAAACAGGAATGATTTTTGTTGTTGTTGCAGAACAAATATATCCACACATTTTCAGCAGTTTCCAGCAACTTCTTTACATAAATTTGTTCAAATGGACCTATTACAAGAACCACAAAACGCTCCTCCACTCTGCTTCCATGAAAGGAGGATTTTGTACAGAGGCAAAATCATAAAGCTCGACACGCTGCACCATTCACAGTCACATCACATTCAATCTCTATGCTTGTTAAAGCAATTGGCACATCAGAACAGACGCTTTATGATAAGACAGTTTATGCTACACCCAAGATGATGACATTTGGTTGAAATATTATATTTCTCTCACACACAATGAAAATTGTGAAAGAAATGGGAGGTGGGGGCTTTAATCTGGATTAGAGGTTCTAAAATACTGGCCCAGGGCCTGTTCTCTGCTGAATGCCGTCTACTCTGAAGACTGCAGTCAACTCGGCTATAACTGGGTTCACCGTCTGGAGCAGAAAAACATCACTCTTTGCTGTGCTGCAAGAATGCATGTGTGTTTGTCTTTTAATAGAACTGTACTTCATTTTCTCGTCAAATAAAATGTGAAAATGGCAGAACCATATTGTCTGCCAAAGACTTCCTCTCTTTCTCTGTCTCTCTTGAACAGGACAGAAATATTTTACTGCACTTTGGGCCAAGGAAAGGTGTTCCTTTTTTTTTAATCTAACTGTTGAGTTTGATTAGTTTTCGCAATGAAATATTGTTCTGTTTTACAGATGTATTTTAGATGGGCCGTGCAGACTTCTGGTGTAAGACTAATGATGTTTTTCACCTTTGCAGGGGACCTAGTTACTAAGCTTGGCTTGTATTAGACACTGTAGTATAAAACCATACTTTCTGCTGCTGCTGTTGCAGTTGATGTTATTGTTAATGTCATTTTTCAGTGACTGTTACAGATATACGCAAAATCCAAGCAGCGTGCAGTGTTTATGAATGCAAATTTGCGTGCTGAATGAATGACTCCCATTAAGACATCTATTTTGAGTAATTCCAGGGGCTTTCACATCCATTAAATGGTCACACTGCACCCGAGTCATGCAGTATTGTCCTTTACGCAGAAACCCTCATTGTTGCGAAGACAGCAAATTAAAACCTTAAAAATGTTGCGAAGAGGAGAATTAATGAACAAGCACCACTGATAACAATAACAGTGTGTATGTTTGGGAAAGGTGTTGGAGAGAAAGAGAGAGAGAGAGAGCAAGAGAGTGAGCGAGAGAGAGAGAGAGAGAGAGAGGGGATGGTGGAATTGCTTTCTCCAAAGGTTCAGTGTGTGTATGTCAGTATTGATGCACCGCTCTGTGCCTGTCTCACTGCAGCATGGTGTTTAATTTATTGTAAAAATGGTAATTAGGAAACAATAAGACGTGTGATTACTCAAGCAGGAAGTTTATAATTAGAGAGGGAGCTGGTAGGGACATTTTGGGCGGCCCTGCGTTCTCAGACAACTATGCCTGGCAATTAAAACTTGTCAAACTTGCCTGGCAGATAAATTGGGGGAGTGTTGTTATGGTATGAGTCCTTTTGGCAGAAGACTCTCTGTCCAAGGCTGTAAATCTCATGGCAGCCAGCGTGGGTCCCGTAGTAGCACGCAATCACGTGCATGCACACACGTGTACAAATAGTCTAACAGAATATATTAGGTTTGTGATGGATGGATGGACGACAAATGACCATGACACCAAAGGATAACGTTTAATTTGAAGCGCAGTCAGAGAAGAGGGAGTGTAGGAGAATCTGCGGTCTGTGACTAAGCCTACTCATGTCAGTCATACTGCTCTCTTATAGTGTATAGAATATTTTCAGCTAATTTAGATGCATAATTATTCAAAATGTCACTGCCAGTGGTTGTGGGCTTTATCCCATGCTCAGTGAGTAAACATGTGGGCTGAAGCTTGGTCCTTTGGGCCTTGTACGTCAGAGGGGTAGCCATCACAAGTCCTGCTTTGTTTATATGGAGAAAAACAATAGTTTTCCCATATATTAACATGGTTCTGTAGGGTTTGATGAAGGAAACTGTAAACTCTCAATTATGTCTTTGTTTTATTCCCAGGGTCGGTGTGGGTCTCACAGATAAAATGGATTTTGTGTGTCATATTATATTGTCCTCACTTAACAGATTTTTGAACAAGCAATTGTTTTGAACTGCTGAACTGTTCATTTTTATTGCAGTTTCATTTTCAATGTAATCTGGTGTTGTCTGTGTTCCCATGTTACACTGTCATGTTTTGATTTTCAGCTCAATTGAATGGAATTGATTGTGGACAGAAACTATGTAACTCAGGGTTACTCGATAACTAGCCTTCAGAAGTGCAGTCCCCAATGCACTGTAAATCTGATCAATGATGAAAACACTGTCTACATGTGTAGCTGCCTGTTCAATGACAAGAGGGATACAGCTTAAATAAATAAATGTTTAAATAAATGAACATTTTCTATTCTCTCTCTCTCTCTCTTTTTGTGCATGTGTTAAAGCATGAGTAAATAAGTACGTGTTTTGACATTGTCTGTATTCCGTCACGGTGCATGCATGTGTATGCATGTGTTTGTGCTTTTGAGCCGTGTGTTTATGTGTGTGTGTGTGTGTGTGTGTGTGTGTGTGTGTGTGTGTGTATCTTCTCACAAGCCTGATTGTATGTGTGGAAATTGGCTGCAGCCAGAGATCTGGACTCATGTCAACAGGCTGCTGCCACACATCACTGCCCTTGCTAATTAATTGGCTTTTAGTCGCGGATGTGTTTGGTGCATTGTCAAGCTACCCATAGCTTTTTTTTTTCTCTCCCTTTTTTTGGCAACTGTCATTTAACCATTTCTTTGTGTGACTGTGAATGCACAAGCCCAGGTACTGTGATAACTGCAGCTATTTTGGATACCCAGCCTTTCTCTCCCTCACTCTCTCTTCTTTCCCTTTAGAGGAAAGAAATAAGCCCGTCCTGTTGATATATTTCAACACTATTTTCCTGTTTCATTATTTATTTTCTCGTTTATATGTTGCCTTGTTCTATTTGAAGATGCGGTGCTGATAGATAACATCTGAGTAGATGTGTTTTCTGTGTACAGGGAAATGGACCAAAGTGCAATCTCTGCAAAGGTTACATTGGTGAAGATGAGTTAAGGGGATGGTGGTGGTGGTGGAGGAGGAGGAGGAGGAGGAGGAGGAGAAGAAAATGTTTCATGTTCCTTATGATGTGCCTCTGTATTGCTGTGCTGGACTGAAAATGGTGCCTCCGCAAATTGAGCGAGACTACTTTAACTTGGAGGCAAATGGTTATGCTTTGTGTTACAAGAATCCAAGAAAATTGAAAAAGTATTCAAAATGCTAACAATTTTATGGAAAAGCACATAATAAGGCCATTGTAGTGTGGCTGTAACAGTGGAACTCTGGAGGCCATAGAGTTTAATATCTGGACTGATGTGTTCCCACTGCTCTCTGCCATAATATGAACAGTGAGGTAAACTGCGTGGCTTTCTCTCAGTTTGCACACCGTACATAACTTTATTTTCTCTTGTGCATAAGAATAAACATTGTAGTGTTTTGTGCACAGTCAAACTGCATACAAGAGGTCTTGCAAGTGTTTTGTTCGGCCTCTACTTGCTGTAATTTATGCCTTATGAAATATTGAAAGAAATCCACAGCTGCTGTTGGCTTCTGTAGTGTGTGTTTGGCTTCGTAACATGTTTTTCTTGTAAATAAAGTCTGTAATGATAGCTTTAAAAACAGTTTAGAGACTTGCTGGCACAACCTTAAAGAGTTTAAGAAAAAAGAAAAAGTCCTCACAAGAAGCTTTCCTTTGTTGCCAACTTGTTTAAGAAGCAGAGAGCATACTAAGCAGCAGGGACTTGAAATATACTTCACATATCAAAACATTTGGTGGATCAAACACTTAATGTTCGTGCCAAAGTGGGTCTGCCATGGATACACGTAATTTCTCACTCTTACTCCGACTTTCTGACTCGTGTTTTCTCCTCAGCTCTGACCCTGTCTTGTCTCACCTCCCTCCCGTCTCCTCCTCCTCCTCCTTTCCCTCATCAAATGCCAGAGCAAGAAAGCAGCATGAGTGTCTGAGTCATGTCTAACCTTTACATGTCTCTCTTCCTCTGTGTTTCCCTCTATCTGCCCAGTATCCTGAACCAAGAGACGGTGGCCTGGGCAAAACCCGAGGCCTGCCAGAGGATCACTCTGCCTGTCTGTGTGCCAACGTCTGGGCTCTGCTTCCCGGCCTGGCTTTGGCTCTGGTCCTGGCCCAGCATGCGTTATAGAAGCGCCAGGAGGAGAAAAAAGAGGTCATCCACCCACAAGCTGATCCCAAAAGCAGAAGGTGTTATTTCTGAGACTGATATTAAGAAGGCTGAATCTCTGGGCAGTTGGCATAAATGGCATTTATGAAAGAGAGAAAAAAACAAAAAGAGGAAAGAGGTGGAAAATATTGAAATTTTAAAGTTGTGAATTTGTTGTTCATTTGATGTATTGTTGGGGCGGACCACAACTACGATGAAGCACGTGGTTTTTAAAGGGACCCTTGGTAGGAGAGGCCATGAAGGCCATTCTCTGGGCGCGACTCTCCTTCTGACTGAGACACGAAAAACCCGGAGGACTGAAGCTGATCATGTCAAAGACTTTTGCACTTTTCTCACCAAAGGAGGGAGAGAGGGAATGAACAACATAATTAAAAGAAGACAGGATTGACAGAAAAGAAATTGTTGCAGAGAGAAAAAGGAATGAGCAAGAGGGTAGAGTGAGAGCGAAAAGATGGAGAGAAAGAGACATATTTCTGCTATCAGTCACACTTTTTCTTTTGTCTTGAATTGGTTCTTGACTTAATCTTCTCTTGGATGAATAGACCACAAATTTAGGGGCGGGGAAGGAGGATGATTACATTCTGTCTCTTCAACACAAGTGTTAACTCTAAAATGTAAAGCCTACTCAGTGTGCTAAGTGTTGGTATAGTATTCGTGACCATAATCAATCTACCGTACAGCTCTTTCATTTGGGTGCTACAGTAAACTTTTTCAGCAGGCGGAACTAAAGTCGACGACGTTACCAGTTAATGGTTCTTTGGTCATTTGAGATGTTGTTGTTGATGACTGTGGGTGTACGCCATACGTCCACCTGCACATGTGTATATTTCTGTCTCTATGTATATAAACACACTTTTCTTTCATTCAACCGAATGATATCTACAGTACCGTAAATGGACATTACTGTACGCTAAGATGGCTCTGTATTGAATATTGGTACTAATGGAAGGCCTTCATTATCTGCGTTTATATTTGTCTATAAAGGTTTGATCTCAAAGAATGTATACAGGGATGAGATTAAACGAGCTCAAACTGCTTGGGAAGCCATAACCTGTGTGTGAGTATCATACTGTGTGTGGACAATTATTACAATGTGTATGTGTCCATGTTTACATGCAGGAGAAAAGTAGCTTATAAGGAGCAGTTTAAATTGCCAGTGTGGGGGGTTCATTCTGCCCCCTCAGAGAACAGAGGTTATGATGCATAGTGTAATTAACTGCAGGGTTTTTTGAGAGTAAGGACAGCCACTAGCTTTTGAGAGTGCTTGTGACCCAGCCTCTTAACTCTATTGTTCTTCTTTCCATAGAATATTTTAAAGATCCCATACTGTAGGAATTCAAACATGTCCAAAAAAAAGCATAAAGACTGGAAACAGTGGGAAACAGCTGGCGTGGCACTGTCCAAAGGTAACAAAATCCGCCTACCAGGACCTCTAAAGCTCACTAATTAACAGGTAATAGCTTGTTTGTTAAGTCCGTGCAAAAACTAAAGTGTAAAAATCATACGTTTTGACTTTTGGGGGGTTATTTACTGGACAGAGCCCCTGTTTCTATTCTTTGTGCTAAGCTAACCGACTCCTGGCTTCATATTTAGCGTACAGGCATGAGAGAGGTATCAATCTTCCATCTACATCTCGGCAAGAAAGCGTCAGTTTTAAACTAACTTTGGACACAAATGTACCTCTTAAAGGATCCGTTTAGATTTTCTCGAGTACTTTGAATACTCAAAGGCCTCATATGTACTTTGCAAAAGTTATTTGCTGTAATCATTCGTCCTGTGATGTGATCCCTTCCTAGTGTGACTCTACTGTAAGAAATGGGAGGCGAAACACAGTCCTTGTTCCTTTCCAAAGTTCAGTTTGAGCTAATATCAGCAGAAACTTTAGTAGTTAGCCAAATCTAATGTTCCAAAGTTATTCCCACTATGTGTTACTGTCCCTTCTCTGTAGCTCAGTAAGTAAATGCAGTCACAACACAGAGACACAAAAAGGGATTTTCATTTTCAAAAGATCATTTTGGAAGATACCCACTTGATTTTCGCACAGAGCATGGACTGTGGACAGCGACCGATAACCTATTCAATGTAGATATGGGCATGTGAGTGTGATATTATAAATCTTAACCTATCCTTTAAAAAATCTAACCCTCTGACTGGAAATCAATTCACACGGGCACATTTGCAGCATTTCAACTGGAAAGTCCCCAGTGGGCAGATTTCACTATTTTGAACTAGAGGAGCTGATGTCTTCAGCCAATCAGCAGTGTCCACTACTGAGAGGACTTCAGAGTCATCCAAAGTCACTACTGAACCACAGTTATTTGCAAAATATCTTGAATAGTATTATCTTTGTTCTGTACTTTAGTATATTTCCAAACAAGTACAGGCAGACTGAATAATATTGGACCTTTATTTTAAATTTATTTTAGAATATATCACCATGTTCATACACTAAGAATACTATTTTACACATGATGTATTGCTGTGTTTTTCAAAACATACACACTCTGACATGTGCTGAAAAAACATTCAAACTTTGACAGGCATGTTTGAAAATGAAAGTGTTTTTGTATGTTTATGCAGACATCATTTTTTTTCCCTTGCAGTGAATGAATGTTGACTGTTACTGACGCACAATCAGTAAAATGTTTATGTCCTCAGGCGGCACATCGAGTATAATCTTGTGCCACATAAATGCATGCTACTGAACCAAACAGCTTTATGTTACCGGCTGATTTAGAAAAAGGTTTACAATCTGTCACGGGAACAGATGTAAAATTAAACTCTGCTCAATATGTTGTTGTTAACTGTGGTTGGACCATATACAGTCAGGTCTGGCAGAAATTATAGTGATTTCTTCAACTGGTGGGTTTACTGCTGTGGGCTTCTGAGAATATAAAATGTCAAACACTTGAATATAATATGTATAATTTTTCATCGTGAGCTCCACTTTCAACACAGTGACACCGTGTTTGATGTTTTGTCTTGGCCTTGTTATCATTGTGGATATCAAAAGATATGGTGACTGTATGAGGGACAAAGTACAGACAGTTCTATTTTAGGGATTTTTTCACCAGTCTCACAACAAAAAAGCGTGCATTTGTAACAGTCATCATGTCAGACTACCAAAGTATTTTAAAAGATAAAATGATACAGAAGACATTAGTAATTTGTGCTTGCTGTCAGAAGTATGTCTACAACCAGCACACATCTGAAGAATTTCAGTTTTATCAGATATTGCTTCTGGCAAGGCTGCAGTCCCTTTGAATTATAATGTATCCCTGCAAACGTTTACAAGTGGCTTTAAATTTCTCTCAAGGTATAGAATACATGGTTTAGAGATAAAACAAACAAAAAAAGAAAATAGGGCTGCAAAACAGTTAAATTTAAACAAATCTACCTTATCATCTATCTAAAACATATCTACATCAGCATCAACAGTAAAAGTCAGGCTCGGTGTCTACAAATCAAAAAGCATCTTACATCAACGTTAAACAATTTCAGAGGGAGAAATCCATCAAAGATGAAGCAGAGCTGCCAATTCTCCAGCAAGAGCAGCCCCAGAAGTCCATAATGCAATACAGCCATAATATAGTGCAGAGCCCATCACAGACACAACCCAGTGCTTAGCATTTGTTCTCCAACACAGACATGGGTCCTTTTTATAGCATGAAAACCATATTATGTATATATGCTTACATTTTCATATTAAATTACAAATATAGTATATTTGAGCCTACTACGGCAAGATGTTTTACCTGCAGTCACTTACACCTCTATATATTTTACATTGTGCCTGAATAATTTAGAGCTCAGCAGAGTCTACAGCTGTATTATTACTGGGAGAAGGTAAAATGCAAACAGACTGCAGCATTTGTGCCTGGATGATAACAAGAATCTAGTGATGTTTCTGGGTTATTTACTGTGAGAAGTCACTGACTGACACTTAATATTCAACCCTTTTGACAGCATAAAATGTTTGTTTTCACTCCATGTGTGGAACCAAATGGAGTTCTTCATGCCTCCGCTGCGTGCCATAAATGTAAATCATAACGTTTACCTGTTAGCAGTATATTCGGTCCCATAAATGCAACATGAAAGTTAACTTCTGCCCTGCTGTGCATATTTTACAATCTGCTCAATATGAAAATTTACAGCTAAAAGCTCTCTGGGCTTCCTGTTTACGCAGCTGTCACCAGAACAATGCTGTCTATACCTCCCTGCCTATTAATCAAACTTTGATTTGGTCAGTTTGTTGCTTACTTTTCAGAAAAAACTGATGACGCACTGTGAGTGATTATATAGTCGGCTTCCCATAAAGGTGATCAAAACTGGCAGATAAATTAAGGGTTTTGACATGCTGAAAATGCAAATAAACTGATCAAAATTCAAACCTCCCCTCTCTTCATTTTACCCTCCCCGGAGTGGGTCTGAGTTTGGGGTGAAAAAGACAGCAGATCAGCAGTTCTTACATGGCTTAAGAGAATGTATATGCAGGAGACCTACACAACACACAGCACAATTTAGAAATATATCAGGGATTTTATGGCAGAGCGGTGCAGGAGCGCAGCTATGGGACAGCTTGAAAAGAGGCAGAATAAAGTGCTTTCATAGGGGAAAAAAAGTGAACAGTGGCAGCCAAAATGATATGGTTATCTGTCTCCATGATCATAATTTAAGCTACTGAGACAGAAATGCGTAGGACATGTGTCTGTGTGTGTAGAACAAAGTGCTCAGCTGCACAACTTTAAAGCGCAAACCAGTTGCAGAGTAGTGGGCACTCCTTTTATCCCTGTGTCCTTGCAATGCTGTGTTTAAACACCGAGCGCGTGTTCACGCTTGTCTCTGTGTGTGAATGCATGTGTACACAAGGCTGTATATATGTGGCTATGATTAGGAAGGAGAAAAAAAAAAAAATCTTGAAACAGCAAATTTGCAAGGAGAGCAATTTTCTTTTTTCTTTTTTTTTCAAAAGGAATCCTTGTGGAGTCCAGTTTGTTTCTTCTCTTTACAGACGGGTAGAAGAGGAGAAGCGGAGCAAGCAGGTAGCGGGGGGTTTTTGGGGCCACGAGAATAAGAAAGCGGCAGGTAGCTGTACATTTCACAGTTGATTAATGAGTCAGTGGGATGATGTCTCTTATCAACACTCTGCACATGGCGGAGAGAGAAGAAAGGTTTACTGGGTCTAGGAATGCTCCAATCACAGACGGCTCCCATTGCCGTCCCATCATTCCTTTCTGTGCTCACCCACCTGTTTTTGTGGGGCTCTCTTCTTCTCTTCTCCACAGCAGTTTGTAGCTGATGCAATTGGACCCTTTACCCTGTGTTAGGTAAGGTGCCAATGAGTTTTGTCTGAGAAATATGTGATACATCTACTACTGTGGAGTTCACAGCGTGTATCACAGTCTTTGTTTGGAGATTACCACAGGAACTGATGTAAATGCTTGTAATGAGTTGTTAATGTGGCTTATGTCATCATGCAAGAGAAAAGTATAGTAGGCTGCCTGCTGACAGCCGAAAAAGATCCGCCAGTAAAATATTTGGTAATAGTTACAGATATATCACTTTCACGCTTGACAGAACTGGATGTTTGATATAAACTCCTGTTTATCAAGTTTGATACGCAGCCTGGATGTGTTGATTCATGATAAATATGTATGGCATGTACTAATGGCTCTCAAAACCACTGCGATATGAGCTGAGAATGATAGTTCTTTCAATGCCTGGGCAGAAAAATCCCAGCCACAGCACGTATCCTTAGCACTGTAATACACTGTGAAAATAAATCGCGGGGGGAGGGCAAGCCAAATTATTTTCTTCATGGTTTCATTTGTTCCACTAAAGGTGTTACTATGTCACTGTAATGTGAGAAATCCTTTCTGGTTGATCGATTTGCGATATGATATTAAGTGATTAGAGAGACACATGCATCACCAGTGAGTCTAGCTTTCCCTGGATAGACTGCAGTGCTCATCTGTTGTTGTCAAAAAGACTCTTTGCCTTTCTTAGATAAATCAGAAAAGACAGAGATGGGAAACATAAGAAAGATGGATGTAAAAGCAGATCTGTTGGGTTTAAACCCAGCACATCACAGTAACACTGTATTGGTTATGACACCAGTGTCTTTTCTCTGAGGTTTGCATATTATTTTGCTGTAGGAGAAGGAATAATAATACCTGACACAAAAATTAAAAAGAGCAAATCCACCAAGTCCTAACCAGGCAACATGGGATGCTCTTGTTAGATTCACTTTGCTATTTTAGGTGATATTACAGGTGTTTTTAAATTGCAAAATGTTGCTTATTGTGGCATCTCGGCAACTCTGTTAAATGTCAGGTTTAATGTGGTGTTAGTTTTATGTTAAGTTCACTCACGTCTAGTCTCGTGCTGCACTTCCTGGTTTATTGTGTAATCACCTCTCCTTTTGTTTCAGGCCAGACTTCCTCCCTTTGTGTGCTTTCCCGCCAGTGTGATTGTTTGCCCCGCCCCTGATTGGATTCACCTGTGTTCCCTTCCCTCCTGTGTGTGTGTGTGTGTATGTATATATAGTCCTTGTTTCCCCTTGTCCTGTGCCAGTTCGTCTTGTCCTGTCTTCGCGTCACGTCATCCCGAACGAGCAGATTGTATCAGGTTTCTTTCGTGCCATGTTTATCTTTGTTGTACTTTGAGTTTGATCCTCTCACGAGTGAATTTTTGTTGAGTTTTTGGCAGAATCTCCTAGCGAGTGTTTTTGAGTTGTATCCGTTTTGTTTATCCTCTTTTTAAGCGCTTTTGTTTGTACTTTGAATTTTTGTTAGTAAAATCTCTTGCATTGGAAAGTCTGGAGTTCGAGTTGTGCATTTGAGTCCACCTTACTGTGTCTAGGTCCGTAACACTTATTAAAACATTTGTGATGCATTTTTGAAATTTCAGCATGGGCTTTTATTAAATGTATTTTTCAAACACACATTAAATAAAACAAAGTTGGTCAAAGCAGTACCCAAGTGGTGGCAGTTCCAGATGGCAGCGAGAGGTAATTGAAAAATGTGAACTTCGGCACCCTGCATTCATGCAACCCAAGTGGTGGCTGTACACAAATATTTCTGCCTCTCCAGTGGATTCCCTGCATGACAAGACAAATTTGATCAATATAAATGACACATTTGTGGTTTGACCTTTTATTTTTTGTAACATTATATAATAGCAAGCCTGAAAAACCTTTTATATGTGAAATATTTTTGTCTAATCTACCCCTATCCATGTAATTTCTGAGAAATATTTTAATCAAAGTTTAATAAATTGTGACTAGTTGGAGGTCATTCATGATATAATGAAAATATTATGATATAATGAAAAGTACCTCTTATATGCCTACCCATGTTCAGAAGGGCTAAGAATTTCTAGACGGTTCAGAGAGAAAAGCTGAAATCCTTCAGATATTTTACTCTGAAAATGCAAATGTTAGATTCATTTGAAAAAGTTAAATGGTTTGAAAAATGTAAGAGTTCTCCAGACTTTTCTATTACTTCATCTGACTTTTGAAACATAACACACAAGGTTCAAGAAGGATGACATCTCTGCAAGACACTTCTGTCCTTTCTGTCTATTCAGTGTCCAGTGAAGTTGGTTTAACTTTCACAAGACCTTTGTACACATGAGCTCAAGCATACAGGTTTTTGTTATAGTGAGCTTCAGCAAAATGCTACATAAACGAGTCAGTTATTTGTCAGTATAGCGCATTATGAATATGTAGAAGATACTAGTTTTAGAAGTGAGGGATGGCAAAATCTTGAATGGAAAAGAGCCAATATGTAATGTATCTCTCTTGATACACAGTAAATGAGAAGAACACATGTATATTGATTTTTTTTTTAAAGAACAAAAAAGGCTTCATTTTTCCATTAAAAGATGCTGTTAATTGTTAAACTGTCTGTAGCTGCTATATAAGAAATGGGGATACTTATAACACACTGTTTGACAAGTGAAAATTGTTTCAGTGAAGAGGAGAGAAACACGGAGACAGAGAGAGAGACAGTAATTGGAAGTCAAAACAAGGGCCATATATCTTTTTAAGCAAACATCTTCGTTGTCTGGCGAGGGGAGTGGACGGCAGTATTGAACCAGACCACTTGAGATGTAATTCCTTGCTCCATTGAAGAAAGACTGGACATTTCTATTGTCAAGACAAAAAAAAAGGTGAAAGAAAGAGAGGGGGACAGAGAGAATGAAAAAGAGGCATCAGCAAGAACAAAGAGGCGTTGGAGAGAACGCAGGAAGGCGGGAGAAGAGGACTCAAGCTAGTGGAACTGTGAAACAATCCGATATAGATTCTGCCATGGCTGTACGACTTTGACTGCGTCATGCTCACCCTTCTGCCTCTCACATGAGGGGTGGTTATTGATGGAGCCGTCATATCCAGGCTGAACATATGTAATGAAATTCTACTCCTCTTATTGGATTTGGCGATGGGATCTCTGTCTCTCGCACAGCTGTAGTCTTGCTTCTTTATGTTTTTGCTGTATTTTAATACTGTTTTTCATTCTCAGAAGAATGTTGGCAATTGAATCAGAAGTTAAATTTTGTTTGCGCTTTCTGAAAACATATTATTCTTACAAAAGGAGAAGACAGAATGCAAACATAATGGACACAGGCGCCAAAGGAAAAAAAGCAGGAGTGGAAACTAGAACTAGAGTTGGTATCAGCAGTGACTGCAGGCGGCATGCAACAATAGGCGTTTGGCCGGAAGAGTTCTGCAAGTGGCATTATGGGGGGAGAGCAGGAATGCAATCCTAATAGAATGAAAAAGAGTAGAATAGAAGAGATTTGAACAGAACAGAATAAAAGAAATGCTATAATGCGAAGCAATTTTATGAATAATTTATCAGTAATGCACTAGAATGGAATCTAAATATTACAGTGGACTTCATGGTCCATGAAGAGCCGTCGTGGCCACGGGAGGAGCTTTCATCCGAATTTCCAAAGGGAGGAAAAACGAAAGGCAAGAGAGCAAGAAAGAGGGACAGCACAAACAGAGCGAGGAGACAGAGTATAAAATTCACATGACAGGTCTCGTTATCTTGAATGCAAATGCCCGGCTGTGTGTTTGCTGGAGTGACACATTGGTTCTTTTATTGATAAATTGAGGACCGCTATGCTATAATGCTACCAATATACTTTGCAGGGGCCCGGGTAAAGGACCCACTCTAAAGGCATAGATGATGACAGACTGTTCAGACTGCCTCTCATTACTCTTGCACCTCCCGGCCCAGCGCGTTTACATGTTTATGACGTACACATAGCGAAAGATTCATTATTCCTGCTGCCTGTGGTGATTTAAAATGGTATGGGTGGATTTTTGGATTACAGGAGCTCTCAAAAAAAAATAAGCCTTGGTTTTTCTCACTACTGGTATATTTGAATTTAGAGCAGATGACCCATTAAGACACCTCCTGCAGATAAAACAAAACACCAGCAATACACCAACAATTTTTGTCAATTTTTCTAGGCTTTTGCAATCTGCTTTTTTAGGCTTCTGATTATATGATTCCAGTATTTCCTAAATGAGGTGGGAGGAAGGGATTGTTAGACAGCAACCCCTTTGAAACTCTACTCATTACATTTTCTACACTCCTTTGGTGATGGAAATGTATCTTGTGCCAACATTTTCCGTGATATAGCATTTCTACATATTCTTCATCTAATCTCTAAATTCATACAAGACACTGTAAGGTGTGAAAATCCATTATGCAAATATATTCAATCCATACCTCTGTGTTGAAGGGGCCAAGAAATGAGCTTCTCTGTGCATTCTCTCTGTGGACATGAACACTACATGTAACCTCATGCGCGTGTCTTCCAGAGTAGTAATCATATTTACATGAACTGTACATATTCCAGCAGGAGTTCTATGTGAGACCCAATCACTGGGGAATACCAACCTCAGTAAAACATCACTATTATTAAAAAAATAAATAAAAAAATAAATAAATAAATACGCGAGCAGTCCAGCAGTGTGTATCTGTCGACAGGTATTCAGAAAAAAATTATTTTCATTGAAAATTCAGAGACTCAGTTCATGCTGCATATCTCAAGGAGATTCACAATTCATCACATTCCTTTCCCCCACATCTTTCTCTCTGGTGAGCAAGTGTTTCCCCTCAGTGAGTGTGCTGCAGGGAGGCACAACAACTCGCTACCCCTCGACCAATTAGAAAATTACTCAGCATATGAAATACTGTACACTAGCGCTTCATCAATTACTGTAAAACAGAGTATTTCGCTGCTCCAGCAAATCTGCCGCAACTGTGGCGATGGTCTTATTTATTTCCTGGTGAACAGTCATAACGAATGCAAATAATATCAATGGATTATAAATATTTAAGTGTGCTGCACAACCAAAAGCAGGGGGAATCGTATAGGTCTGAACTTGTTGTTGGAATGAAGTGGCCATTACTGGGGATCACTCATCATGACTGAGATGACATGTCAACATATCAGAGTTTTAATGAAAATGCATTATTAAAATGAATATTCAATTTTTCCATATCAGCAGTTACTAAATTGGAAACTCTAAATAGTGATGCAGTGTTTCAATACTGCATTAATTAACTTAATGAAAAAAGGGGAAGAGGGGAAAAAAAGAGAGATTTTGACACCTAAAACACCACATAATGTCTGATTTGTAGTCCAACTACAAACACAACAGAAATAAGTTCAGATCAAAAACTACAGTGAAAGTGTGGACAGAGATTTATTTAGTGGAAAGAAAGTCTGTAAAGGTGAACATCATACAAAGCTCAGTGCAATGGTAGAGAGCAGCTCAGGGAATCTCTGTGATATTGTGTGTGTGTGTGTGTGTGTGTGTGTGTGTGTGTGTGTGTGTGTGTGTGTGTATGTGTGTGTAGCCTCACGTAAGGGTATGTTGAAGCTTATATTTTTAGGTCTTTGCCCAGAGCCGTTGTACTACCCTGAGTCTGTGTACTTTATGTATGCATTGAGGCATAGAGAGAGGGTGGAACAGGAGGAATGAGAGAGAGAAAGAGAGCACCTGAAGGTGGGAGGAATGAATGGAGGGAAGAAGAGGTGGTGTTAACACCCCCCACCTTCCCCCCCCCCACCCCCGTAGAGATGAGCTCCAGGTTTGTATTCTGAATGAGCGTATTGGCTGGAGAACCGCACTCCACAAACCAACAAACCCCGACCCCAGAGGACCCCACAGGGCCTCCAGCAGCTGTGGACTGACGTGCTGAACAAACCCAATGTCAGGTCAAAACATCTCCTCTTACAGCCACACATCAGGCAGGGCTGAGATAGAGAGAGAGAGAGAGAAAGGAGGGGGGAGTGCAGAGAGGAAAGGTGGAGGAAGAGATGTGGACAGTGAGAAATAACGAGAGAGTTGGGGAAACAGAGGAAAAAAGAAATGGGGAGGGGTGATGTTTTACAGATAGTGACGAGAAGGGGGAGGCCCATACACAGTGTGTGGATGTGTGTAGTGTACGTATGAAGTAGAGTGCTGGAGCAAAAGGGAGATAGATATGAAGGGGGGGTGCAGAGACCAAGAGAAAAAAAGACACAAAAAAGTGAGAAATCACAAACCAGGCAGAAGATTTTTTCAGTTTTCTGCGCTCTCTTTCTCCCACTACAGCAGTTTCTTGGTTACTGATACAGCACTGACATATACCAAGTGCTGCACTTTGTAGCTACAACTGACAATAACATTGTGAAGATGGCGCTAAATAATAACTCGTGATTACTCAGTGTGCAGAAAAATGCTGCATTCTGTAAAGAGGGATATATCCGTACCAAAACTACGAAATATAAAAATGACAATTTGCCTTTTTACATGGGGTTATGTGCTGGATTATTTCTTGGCTGGGAGCAGTAACTTCCTGGATAGGCAGATTTTGTTACCTTTTGACAGAGCCAGGCTAGTTGTTTCCTACTGTTTCCAGTCTTTGTGCTAAGCCATGCTAACCAGCTGCTGGCTGTAGCTTCATATCAAACTGACAGATATGAGTGGTGTCGACCTTCTCATCTAACTTTCCGCCAGAAAGCGAATAAGCATATTTCTCAAAATGTTGAACTATTCCTTTAACAGTAGTGCCCAATTAATGAGTCCAAATATTTAATAATAATGATTTCTTGCAGTTTGCAGTTAAATATTAGCTTAGCACAGACATAGGAAACATAATCCACCCACCCAGGAAGTTACTGCTCCCAACCAAGGAATAATCTGGCACATAACCCCCTGTAAAATGACAAGGTTTTTGTATGGATTATACAAAAGTATATATAATGTGTTAAATAGTGAGCTTTAGAAGAGCTTGGAGACAGATTATGCACCCATTGGGCAAAGCCAGGCTAGCTGTTTCCCCCTGTTTTCAGTCTTTGTGCTAAGCTACTCTAACAGCTGCTGGCTTATAATTAAAGGACAGATATGAGAGTGGCATTGATCTTATAATCTAACTCTCCCCAAGAAAGTGAATAAGCGTATTTCCCAAAATAAAAACTTCCTTTAAGTTAAAGCAGCACAAGTTGGAGGCTAGATTCATAATGAGGTGGATCGATGTGGTATATATCCAAGAAACCTACATGCCTTCATCATAAATGAATGCTGGCTCTCTATCACCGACATGATGACTGGTCCATCTTTCACAAAGATATCACTGGAGACTCCATGAGATGGAAAGAAGTGATAGAGAGATGTAGAGCTGGAGAGACAGAGGAAGATGGTAAACATTTCATGGAAAGAGTTGGGAGGAGGGGTGATTAATTGAGGAGGTCAAGTATGCTGAAAGAGAAGACGGCTGCTTGTTGATGCCTACAGCTAATGGGGGAAGACAATAAGACAATAATGGACAAACACAAAGCTGATGATTTGTTCTCGTAGAAATGGTTCCTGCAAATGCTTCCTGTCAACAGAAGTGCTGTTGTGCTTGTGTTTTGCTCTGATTTTAAAGGGAGATTTTTGGCCAGACGGCAGCATTAAGACTCCTTCTGTTTAACATCCAAGCATTTTCACTGCTAATACACTGCAGACCACATCCAAGGCCATGGCATTCAGAAACCTTTCATACTCCTTGTTGGCCTTCTGATCTAAATGATTCATTTAAGTGTCTAAATCACCTTTAGAAATGTGGGCACATATGAATATATTACAGAGTGAAAGCTTGGCAAAGGTAGACTACAACAGAACAATTAACTAGCATGGAGACTGTAAATGTTATGATACAAACTATATGATGCATAATCAGATCGCAAAACTGTTGGCAGGAAGTGTCTTTCTTGTGTGTATCTTTACTTTAATCTTCATCCAACTGGGACATTCAGTCCACTGATACAGGAATAATGATACGTCTTTGGGAAAGGGATTGAAACTGTGAGGAGGTAAAGAGGGGGAAGAAGTCCCAACATCCCAAACTACGGTATTCAAGTGACAGTGACAGGTTTAGTGTGACAGAGCCTAAAATTTATTATGATATTTATTCACAGTCACTGTCTCTTCTCATTTTTCACTCTCCCAGCACCCACATCTGCAAGTTACAGTAAGTGAGTAAAGTCCACCATGAGGTCTAACCGTTTTCATTTTCGATATTATAAATCTGGACTTACAAGGCTGTTCTAAGAGTCGCAGCTCTACGGCTCTCAGCTCCGTCCCCCCGTAGCACTCAGAGCTAATGAGTTGAAACGAAAAGGAGACCAACTGCTGACGTTAGTGGCTGAGCATTAGCTTGAACCAGGCCCCATGCAGACCCACTTATCTGTAAATCACCTGTGTTCTGCCGACCGTATGGCCAATTATATTGAACTAAACCAGCACACCAGAAACAAATCAGAGCACAGTGTTGTCATCCGCTTATTCCCGATCTAGAGAGAATTCCTGTTATTTTATTTAACCTTTATCTGCTTATAGAGGATAAGCTTATTAGGGTGTAATGTATTTTTCAAAATCTGGCTTCTTACTCACTTGCCCTCAAGGGTCAATCACTGCAACAGGGAATAGGGAATAGTGTGCAGTGTGTATGCCTCTGTGTGTGTAGGGGTGTGTGTGTGTATGTGTGTGTGTGTGTGTGTGTGAGTGAAGCTGCTCCAAGTCATTAATAATGTTCTTTTGGTCTGATATGATTTATTTGAGTTTATTTGAGTTTACCGCACAGAACAGCTGGGCATCAATTCAATCTCTGCAGGATTTTTCCAACAAGATATGAGGTCCACAGTGGAATAAAATACTCAAGTTCATGGGGCATCTGAGGGAACTGAACTTCTCCTGGCACTGTAGGGTCACACTGCTTCTGGTCCAGAATCTGTTTAAACTTTTGGCAGCCTTTATTTTAACCATTACAATGGAATCCCCTCAAACACAAAGAAATTGACCGCGGTATTGATCTGTATGTAAGAGGTAGAGATAACATTGACATGACATTATGTTGAGTAATTTATCTTTCGACTTGTGATAAAATGATTGACAGTAGAAGGGGATTCTTATCAGGGTCGAGTAGCCTTCCTATTCATCAAAATTATA
Organism: Macquaria australasica; assembly: GCA_005408345.1. Taxonomy (NCBI): domain Eukaryota; kingdom Metazoa; phylum Chordata; class Actinopteri; order Centrarchiformes; family Percichthyidae; genus Macquaria; species Macquaria australasica. Next base: position 247,789 of record SEMN01000550.1, read on the forward strand.
AGTGCGTGCATGAAAGTGAGAGTGTCTGTGCTGATAAATGGACTCTCTCAGAGAGTGTTTGATGTTGGACTTAACTATGCTTTCTCACCAAGGAAGAGACAATTTAAAACAACCCACCCACCCCCAAAAGGCTGCCTTTGAAACAAAAGAAAGTAATTACTGATATCAACTCAACAGTGAGTGAAACATGTCACACTCCTGCACAGCTTCAACTTTTCTTTTCTTTCAGTGTATTTGTGTGTTTATGTGTATGCACACATGCATGTTCACTGATGTGCACGTATTTGCGTTTGTGTCCACTCTCCTGTTCTGCCTAGTGGTCCACTCAAATTACACACTCTATTATCTGGTCTCTCCAGCCAGCAAGCTCATTTGGAAATGAGATTTAAAACAGCAATAAATATAGAATTATGGGGGGGGGGGAGGGAGAAGGGAGTGATTTTAAAATTGTTTTGTTGGGGGTTGGTTCAAATCACAACTGGGCATTTGGAAAAAGGCAGATAGAAAGATGTAATGGCAGTGACTAACTGCTCGCCAGTGTTTTTGTGCATTCAGGCCCCCTTGCTGAAAGCAGTATTTTCTCCACAGTTTGAAATCCTTTTCCCAGGATAATTATCCATTGTAGATGCCCATCCTCAGATAATGACTGCCTCGCCACTGAGATAGGAAATTAACAGGGACCCAGTGTGCTGCAAGCACAATGGAGGGACTGCCCCCTGGATCACTCAGCTAATTTTAACCAAGGAGAGAAATTGGGAAGCTGTTGTTAATACTCTCCTCCTGCTTATAAGGAATAACATAATTTCATTTCATGTATGATATCATCTAGAAGGAAGAGAATGTGAAAAATAATGTCTGAGTTGGTTCATGAAGTAAATGGCAACAGTGCCCCCTTGTGAAGCAGATAAGCAACTTCTCTGCATTCAGTAACACTACAGCTAAAGATTTGCAATGGCTCCACAGACGCTGATTTGTGTGGTTCAGCCTCATACTGTCAACACACCTTAGTTACTTTAGCCATGCTAAAAAGGATTAAGTGATCAGGAAAGATCAGGACTGACAAAATGGCTGAGGAAAATGGTTTATGTGAAGTTGGGTTATTTTAGGGTACCAGCTCATGAGCAGTTTGTGGCACAGAATAAAAGACGGATAAAATAACAGTATGAATAAAGTGCAATCACAAGCTGGTATTATGTCTACAACAGGATTTTTAAGTGCATTAGTGCAGCAGGGCCTCAGTTTTAATTTGTGTAGCGAGTATTAACACATTTGTTTAGTGCTGTGCTAGTGTTCACAGAGGCTTAATTATATGATAGTGAAGGCCATTTTTCACCAGCTTGGCCTCTTTGTAAAGTAATAACTACTGGCTTACAGATCGCTATTTTCATGATTCAATTGAGACACTTGTTGAGAGCTGGCATGAGGCCCAAAAGTCAGTTATAGATTAGCCATTATTGCAATTTACATATATTACACTATCAATCTTTAGAAGAAACTACAAAAACCAATAAGATCGTCATCTCGAGCTAACATAACCTGACTGTGCTCTATGAAGCAAACAGATTTTGCAGGGAGGAGGAGTTTGGTGTATTCTGCTTTTCTGTTCACGCTACGTTGTTGTTCACCTCGCTACAATTTATAGCTTAGTTACACTCCATATAATCCCTATTAGCAGATGCTTAAGACTTCTCAAAGCAGTTAACTGTTGTTAGCCTGTGATGTGTTAACCACAGGGAGAGATGGATGACTTCATTTGTGAAATTTATATTACGCACGCAACACCCGGGGGGCAAAACGGCTGGATCAGGGTGACTTTGGCAGTGATCCATCTGTACTGCGTATTGGCACAGTCACCCTGCGCCTCTATGCCCCTGCATCAAAAACTTAAATCATCAGCAACAGTTCTTCTGTTAACCGCACAACTTAATAGGATCATGTGTAAATAGTCTGAAAGGTAAAATGAGGGTGAAACAGCAGCTGGAAGCTCCAAACAGAGATTCAGTGAGCGCCAAAGGCATCCCTGTCCTAACATTCACCTCTCACTTCTGCACATTTCCAAGGGGTCAAGATGTATATTGATGAGCAGATCTGTAGATGTTTGGCCCTATACTTTAATCCGAAATCAGTTAATCCTTTTTCTTCTATGAAGACAATGCTTGCCCTGGCTCTGCGCCCAACATCATCAACAGAGAGAGTATGTTGATGAATTAAAGCCTCATCAAACTGTGGCTTAGCAGAGTTGAGCAAGGTACATTAAATCAATACTAATAACCCCTGTGTGTGTTTGTGTGTGTGTGTTAGTGACAACATCAGTATCTGGGTGTGTAATGGGTACTATACTCTCAACTTGTGCCACTCATCAGGTGTGTGGGATAGACAGACAACTTTATTGTCCTCATCTAACCTGACAGGCTGTTACTGTGCGCTCTGACCGCTTGGTGCCAGGCTTATTTATATGCTGCTGGTGAGAGAGATCTTGGGGAGAGCAAATTGCCTTGCACAGAGAGAGACAGCCATCACTGCTTTGAAGTGTGAGCATCTGTGTGTGTGTACTTGTGCATAGCCTCACTTCATCTCTTGCAACAGGGAGGACAAGTTGTTCATATTTATGCCAGGGGAAAATTCAAATCTGTGTATGGATTTTATTTATTGATGACAAGTTTATGTTGTCTGTTGTCTGGCAGTGAGCGCTGGAGATTTATCAAGTTCAGCGCAAAGTCATGTTCTTGCAGGTCAACGAGCGGGTGAATGTCTCTCTTGCTCTCCCTGGTTCACACCAGCTCTCAGTGGAGTTGTGATGTACATGGCTCGGAGGGCTGCCCTGCCACTGCTCTACCAGCAGCGTAACACAAGGTCCCTGTAGTGCCTGAGTCCCTGACTCGTGTCCCTCGCTGCAGCAGCAGAGGTTTAAGCAGCCATACATCATAGGCCAACTATGTCCTCTGAGGCAATGACAGAGAAAGCCAACAGAATCAATAAAGCCTTAGCGCAGGCCCTACTTCTGTGCACTCAGACCTCGACCATCTCTTTTCCCTCCCTCCTTACATTTCTTGCACATTTTTCTCCCAACTTCTGTCTATTCCAGAGTGACATCATTTATCTGTGTCTGACTACTTCTGTCAATATTATCTCTATCTGCCCTTCTGCTCGGCCCCAGGTGAACATGCTGATACACAGTGGAGCTGTCAGCCTTGACAGGAGATGAAAAAAAAGAGAAAAGCACTTCAGAAATAAAGAAAAGACCAAGGCCTGAGGATTACCGAAGGCCATCCAGCTTGTTAGTGCAGCGGCACCTACATCAGACAAATGCATACTTAATTTTTTCAGAGGGGCTGAGTGATTCAAGTTCTGGAGGGGTGAATGTTCCCCAAATAGACAGTTTAAATGATGGAGGGCCTTGTGTAGTACCCACAAACCATTTCAAACAGCAGTGGAAATGCTATTAGAGAGATAGAAGGAGCACTGGGGAGTAGTTCACGGTAATTAAACTGGAGCGTCAATGTCACTGCTACCTGTTTACGACCCAAAAGAGTAGCAGTTCCTGTGGTGAAGAGGTTTGGCTTTCATTTATTACTGTCGATTACCATTATGAAGTCCTCCCACAAAGGACCTGGATTTTATCTTGGGAAATGGTACTTTAATCTCTCTTGGAAAAAATTCCCCACAAAAATGATTCTTTAGAGATAATAGTTGTGTTAAAGTTGTAAAGTATAGATGAAGGGTTCAAATCTAAAATGCTATAAATATATTCTGGAATAATTTTGCTAGTTAATATTTTAAAACCACTGCTTATTCTGTCCTTGACATTAAACCTAAAATTAATGTGTGTAAGCATGTAAGACCACTTTAATAGCATGGTGCTTTGCTTTAGTGCCAGTGATCACTTTGTAAGAGGTATGTTTTACTGAGTAAGAAGCTCAAACTGATTTACTAAACAACTATGGTACTCTGCTTCTTGCAAAACAACAACTTTAACTTTAGATTAATGTTTCAGTCTTTGTCAGACATTTTGGAATAAAACTCTACCAGCGTTTCAATATTTATAGCTGCTTACGATTTAAAATGCCAGTTGTAAATCATACAGCTACTGTACAAGTTTGCTCCATGTGTGATACTATTGTGACTTCACAGTGTCTATTTAATCTCCCGTGTAATATGGATTCATATTGGATTCACGTTCAGCTGCCTACATCCACCAGTCTGCCAAAAAATGCATATGTGCAAACATAGAACAGGCTTACATAAGAAATTGGATTTTGAGATCGGCAGTGTGTGTGCATGTATGTGTGTGTGTGTGTGTGTGTTTGTGTGCAACTCAGCAGTGTCCAGCCTCTGGCCACCCGGCATTGGCTAGAGTCAGTTTCTTGGGCCAGCTGGGTCAACAACATTATGCTGGGTCTTTTTATTCCACCAGGTATTGATCTTCCTCCACGTGTTTATTTGTGTATGGGGGGGTGGGGTGGGGTGGGGATTGAAGATAAGCAGGGAGATGGGGCCGGGCCAAGAAAAGGAGGCACGTTCTGGAAGAGCAAATTTGACATAAAATCCAATCAATTGCTGCAGCCCATTCCCAGTCTGACAGCCTGAGCTGCTCCTTCAAGTACAGAAAACACCACACACAAAACTCACATGAGTAATCACGCCAGTTCATTCACTTTGGCAGAAAACACAAACATCTCTTAATAGTTTTCCTGTAATGCAATCTTTAGAGACCTGCTAGAAGATTTATATGACAGTGAGTGTAAATACACAAAGAACCATACACACACACGCTGACTATATGCACACACACACTCACACGTAAAAAGGGTGCTGAGGTACATGAATAATAAATAGCTATTTTTAACAACCCTGCACAACATCTTTGATACCTTTGGACTGAGATATAAAAACAGACTCTTTCAAAGCACACAGGCTTTTGAGATAACCACGAAATTATATGTTGCAAACACACACAATCCCAAATGCACAGTCCTGCCCACACGTCTACTCATGCACACACAGGCAGATGCTTATATGAGGGCAAACAGGACACTAGTCAGATTTAGGGCCTTTGAAGAGTGAGCAGACAATGGCACACTTACTAGTGTCATTATCACACACATTGACGCACACAGGAATAACCTTGATGTGGTCAGCTGTAGCACCGGGCAGTATAAAAAAAAGGGGAAAATGATACTGTCAAGTATCGAAATGAGATCATTCAAATACACCTTGGTTACAGCTAAAATTACAGGCTTGTGTCAAGCACCCAAAAACAGATACACACAGACATACAAATCTCTGGCACCCACTGAGTATAAAGGCGAAAAAGGGGGTAATATCATTTCAAGACAAATTGGCACCAGGAACACTGAAGGAAGTCTGCAACAGTCATTATATCTCCACTAAACACACCCAGACAGCGAAGAGGAATAGTGTACTTTTTGTTCACAGCCAGCAACTTCAAACCTCATTGTATTATATTAATTGTGAGATAGAGAGAGAAAGTTTTGATACTTCTAATTGTGATGCAGCAGTTGTCGAGAGTTTTGGGGCACAAGATTAAGCACGAGAAAGGAGGCTAGACTGCAAAAGAGGAAAGGAAGAGGAAGATAACAAGAACACGAACAAGAAAGACATGCAGACAGGCGTGCAGGAAAATGATGGACACAGAAAGGCAAAACAGAGAGACTTGAATGTCGAATAGGTATTCTGCCAAGACTGCACTATGGGGTTATAACCTGCACACTACCATCCTGATCATTTATTCAACTCATGTGTTACATAAATAAACCAACACACAACAGATCGGCCCTTGGCTTCCTGTGTGCGTGAGAGCCATTGGACTCACTTGGAGCAGTGAAGCAGGTTAAATCTACAGCAGCAGAGCATGGTGGGTAACAGCACGGATGAGTCATCAGCCCAGCAGCCACTTACTAACTTACTTGCAGGTGCACACACATGCACACATATAGGCTGCACAGGTTCATATGAATATAGTCACACAAATGGACACAGCATAAAAGGAACTTTTGAAGCTACACACACTCAAACACAGAGATATTTCTGTCTAAATATATTTAGACCACTTACATATATTGTGTGTGGCTTAGAAGTGTGGGCAAGGATGATGTGCTGTATGTAGGCAAGCAGAGGCAGTGAAGGGACTTAAGATGAATAGCAGAGCTGCTGAGAAAAAGAGAGTGAGAAGCAAGGTGAACAGTAATAAGAGACAGGTAGGGAAAGATGGATGCAGGGAACAAGGGATGAAAGGGTGAAAATACTAAAAGAAAATAGTGCACAACTAAAAAGAAATGTATGTAGGAGCTGGACGAGGCAAGCGGGGAGGGAGGGAAGAAAGGTAGGAGGGAGTGTTGGCTGTTCAGAGTGAAGGAGAGAGTGGGAGGGAGTTCAGAAGGGAGGCAACAAGGATACACTGTAAAGAGAGGGAGGGGAGAAAGAGCGTGTTTATGGAGGAATGTGACAGTGTTCAGTGTATGGGAGATGGGACGGACTGATTGCACCATACCAGGTGCTGAAGAGGGGTGAGAGGGGGACCTAGAGAGAACAGCAACAAACATCATCGACATCTCTTTCTCTCCACACCAGCAGTGCTAGCTAGTATCTGGCTGGAAGTGGTTTGTCCACAATGATCCACACAGCTTTGGGAGACAGATCAGCAGCGGCAGTGACTGTGACTGTTGGGGCAGGAAGACTATAATGGAGGTAAGTCACCTCCAGCCAGGTTATGGCTGTTTGACTGGATGTGTCAAGGGACAAATGATGGTACAGACTCAGTCAAGGCTCACAGCCTTGCAACTTCAAACAGGAGTGAGTCTGGGTGACACGAGCAGATCCCACAGATTTGAGTGTGTGTGATTTGTTAAGCGGAGCTGTCTTGATGTGGCCTACGTTAAGTTTTTGTACAGAACAAAATGTAAGCTCTGTTCATTTTTTCACACTGAATTATGTCTGTTGTTTACATAGTTAAACATTCTGACTGAACCAAAGTTTCTCAGCCTGGAAGCAGTCCATGTCTTTTGCTACTTTTAATATGCAAGCTGAATTTCAAAGTAAAAGCATCTCTGTGTTTGAGGACATGCCAACTCTGAATGAAATGTCTGCTTTCAACTTTTTTTTTTCTTTGCAAATAACTGCCAATCATGTTCTTCATTTTCAGCACAGCCATTACTGGACAAACCATTGTTTTTAAACTGGTGAAATAATAGGGAGCAGCATGGGGCTCTATTTAAATGTTACACTATACACAGCAATTCGGGGAAATAAATGGCATTGGACACAGAGCCGGTTGTTATAGGTGTTTTAAGCATGAATTAAGTATGTTCATCTATATGTCCCACCCTATGATTTTCTAAAATTTTTGGACTGTTCTTATTCTTATGATTTTTCTGTGTAATTAATAGCAACACAAGGAAGAGATCTGTGTGGGGAATAATTTACCCTTTGCACAACCTCCCAGTTTTGGCACCATCACACCTGTGCACAGTAATGTATGTGTTGAGACCTGTGGGGATCTGACATTGTGCTGGTGACAAGGTGAATGGGTAAGTACAGGGCACCTGTTCAGGCATGTTCAGCTTTGCTCTGTAGTAAGTTATGGTACAGAGAAAAAACACAGGGGTGAGACAGAATGAGAGAACGAGGTCGAGGGCTGAGCTATTTGTTTTTCTTATGTGAAGTGTAGAATACCTTTTGTTGATGTAAATATCTTGACTTCACAGGTCATTTTATATCTTTTATATTTCGCATTTTTTGGTGGGAATTAATGCAGCTCAGTTCCATATCTGTAGCACGTGACAAACCATTGGAGCCGTCATGACCTGCTAAAGAAGACGCTTCTTAAAATAACTGTCCCAGATACCCAAATGCAGTATCCTTTCATGAGTGAAGGCTGCGTGTCAGAGAAGTGCAGCATCCCAACATCTTTGAGTCTCAGCACATGATGATGTTGCAGTTTTCAACTTTTCAGAAATTATTCATATAAAAGTCCTTAAAATATAATTATATTATGATGGTATATGAGTGAGCAGAGCAACCGTGCACAGCAGGTGAGTATCAGCCGTGACTTTTGTTAGTTATGACACCTCAAACTGAACCATGCAGAGTTTCCCTACAATGAACAATTTAGCATTACAATGTCAGGGGGCTTTTATTTTGGAGCTGAGCACAGGTATCGCCTGCAGCACATATTACCAGCTGCTTTCAGAAAGATATAGACCCCTGAAAGTGAGCTCATTGTGTCTTCTCTTACTCCCACATCACACCATCCACACACACACAGCCACAGAGATTAGGAGGATGGGAGGATGGTTATGCTCCAGAATGACAACCTTATCACAGAGTCTTCAGCTTGCAGGGTCAATGGGCCCGAGTGCCAGGAAAGGCCTCATTCTTTCCCACCTACCTATGCATGTCATTCCACTGTGATACCGTATCAAACAAAAATATATAAGACAGACTTTTAAGAAATGGTGCAGTGACTATGTGCGACTATGTGAGAAATGCCAATGTTAGGTGAGTTTATGTAAAACTTTCATCATTCACTGGTACTACTAAGTTCTAATTTGTATTTGGAACACAATTTTATGATCTGACATTGTAATATCACTACAAAACCAGAACACAAAATGGATCTGAAAACTGATCTGACACCAGTAATAGCCAGTAATATACCAATATTACTTTTACATTTTCACAACAAGCGTGCCTTCCTTGCTGAAAGCTCATTTACTGCACAAATAATAATCTGACACCACAACAAAGCTTTTATGACAATCCATCAAGTTTAAATTTCCTATTTATGAGACTGTCATATCCATAAATGACACAGCCTGTTCAAAAAAAGCGATGGCTAATGGAAAAGGTAAATATTCGTGGATGGATGGGCGATAATTCAGAATGTCTAAAAATACATCCACTTGTTTCAATACATTTTCAGTTGCTGTTTATAGAGTGGGATAAAAGCCTTAGGCATAAATATTTCATGACTATGGAGCTGGACGGTGATCTGCTGTATCTAACTGAAGACACATACAACTCTTTTAAAACCATTTTTGAACAGATTCCAGGGCATACGTTTGAAGCATTTTTTTTTTCGTTACCGAAAAGTGCAGAGATGTATTGTAAGGCAATAATCAATCTTGTATGGATGGATGCAGCTCAATATAAAAGGAAATTTCAGATATTTGATTTTAGGACTCCTTAAATTCATGAGCATCAATTCCCATCCTCGTTGCAGCACTAAAGGCTCCCATTTAGACTCCATTAAAAATACATTTTCCTCTATACTCCAGCTGCCAAGGTTATGCAAATGCCTGTATTACAGGAGCAGTAGTTGGCCAGCCATACAAACCCAGTGAGCAGTGCAGCCAACCTCCTTATCTATTAAAACCCAAGGAGGCTGATTGTTTAGATGACCTAATGTCTCATTTGGATGCACGTAATAGCATCTGAATGCAATCTAATTTCAACAGGGGGTCCTTCACTAAAAGCTGGCCTCTAGTCAAAGATGCGACCACATGGCTGCCAATAGAAGACACTGAGATCAAATTAATGAGTAATAAATGTTTTAGTCAAATGATTCAAGTGAACATGCAGTGCTTAAGCCTTTCTCTGCATCCAAACACCTCAAACTTTGAACAGAGGAGACACTGAGTGTTTGTTGGACAATACATCAGTCATCAATGTATAATGCAATGTTAGCTCCACAGAATATAAATCTCTCTCTCTCTCTCTCTCTCTCACACACACACATACACACACTCTCTCTCTCTCTGTCTTTCCATGTCTGTCTCTTTCCCTTTCTGCTATTGCCTCGCTCTCCGTGCCTGGTATTCCATCTCCTTACTCTGGGGCGGTAATGAGTGTCTGGTATTCTGCTCTTCAGCACTGAATCCCTATTCATGCTCAATCTCCTTTACAATGCACTAAAAGGATTACCCAATTAGCTGCTATTGGATGCCATTGTGTGTGTGTGTGTGTGTGTGTGTGTGTGTGTATGTGTGTGTGTGTGTGCGTGAGTGTGTGTGTGTGTGTGTGCATGCCTGGTCAGTAGATAGATGTGTTAGCAGTGAAAGTGAAAGATAGATGGCCGTCTGTACCCCACACTTCATTCCCATTTGATGTTCTGCTGGAAGCCACATTACTCATCCCCACAACTCAGCCACAGTGAGTAAGACACAAGATGGGGAAGTGTGCGAGTGTGTGTGTGTGTGTGTGTGTGTGTGTGAGTGACTGGATGACACAGAGGATGACAGAGAAAGAGTCAGAGTATTACTTCTCAATAATTCAACCTATCAGCCTATCATTCTCTGGTAATATACTCTCTGCTGTTATATGTGCAGCTGTTTCTTCTTCTCCTCGCTTTAATTCGTGAGTTTAATTTCCATTGTGTCAAGCCTGGGATAATAGCACATGCCTGCTTCATTACATGTCAATCATCATCAGAACCACAGATCGATTCCAGTTATCTAACATGGGAGCAATGTGTTCAGAGTACATTTAGAGGATCGAATAGCAGGACTGATTTTGAATGATGTCTCCTCCAGGATTAAAGGTACAATGCAGAATTTTTGGCTATCTTAATTTAAATTGCTGTTCTGTTTGGTTTTAATCCTGGCACTTTGGAGAATGTTCTGAAACAGCATATCAAGCATGGACACACTACTGCCTTTTAGGTTTTATTTTATCCTTTTAATATTAACAACAATTCCTCTGGAGAGACTAAAACCAGCAATGAATTTAGTATTGCCTGTGAAGTCACAGTCTGATATAGCTTATGTTGACCCACATGTAGGTGAGCCAATGTGGTTGTGGAAATGATAACATCAATTCGGTAGGTTTTTGAGTTCAAAAGATTGCTCTTCAGTAGTCAACTCCTAGCGCACGTCTTTGATGTCAGACATCCCTGCCAGCACTTGAACACACCACACTGGAAGCCTTTGTAAAACCAGCTGTGCTTTCACCTCCATTATCTCACAATGATATCCTGACTTTGACCAAAAGAAGACTAGATTTTCAGATTACCTGCCTCAAGTGCTGCCTGTAAAAACACATTTAAAAATGAAAATAAATAAATAGGAATAGAAATGAGGCCTTTTTTGGAAAATCAATGGAAGTAATGTTAGATGGGAACGCCACTGCTTTTACACATCAAGATCAGTTTACTTATTGTAGGGAATACTCTATGGCGCATTCTGTGGCTCATCAGGGTTGACTTGGGCTTTGAATTTTTAATAGAAATCCTGCAGACATGGGCGAGGGTTCAAAGAAAAGTTGCTACTGAGTTGCATTATGGAAAGTGTTGAAGGACTAAAAGTCGGGATATCTCGCCCTCTGCTGCTTCAATTTTGACCATTTCCCTCACAAGTCCTCCAACTTTATGTTTAGATTGCAGTAATTCAATCTTAAATGACAAAATCTTTATAGTTAATGGGGTACAACATGCAAAAACACTGGAATGATTCTTTATAGTTTAAAAAGTATGTTACAGATGGAAAGTGTTGGGCCTTCAAATAAAGAGATACTGTGTATAGATGGCACACATAAACAAAGAACACTAAGCTGTCTGAGACTGACCTAAAAAAACAGACACACTGTACTAGATAGATTACACATGCATCTGTTAGAAATTACCATATAGACAGTGAGAATTAAAGTGATGCCATCTGGCACTGTGGCAGTGTAGAGGTAGAGTGAGAACAGAGGAGAGTTTCACGGTCATTGTGAGACAGGTATAAATCCTGGACCTTTATAGCACACTGCTGCCTTCCACTGGCTGTGGTAATGGATTGGCTATGCTCTTGGAGTGTGTGTCTATGTGTGAGTTTGTCTGATTGTGTGTGCGTGTGTGTGTGTGTGGGGGGGGTGTATTGTCAGCTGGTCTTGTGCGGGACAGGGCTTTGTGTCAGGCAGGTCAGCTGGGGCTCGAAAGCTAGGCGGGGGACAACCCGCCCATACACACAGACACACACACCACCCCCTGCTTACCCACAGGCACACACACAAACGACACACAAGTGCACACACTCTTTTGTGCAGACACAGAAAAACATGCAGCCAATCAGATATAAGATTAGATGTATGCATGCATCCAAACACACTAACACCCCCCCATCCCATCTCACCAAAGGTCTTAAATCATACTGTCCACTCAAAAGCCCCGAGGTCAGACCATTTGTACTGCTTATTAAAATTTGCAATGATAGAGCAATGAAAAGATTTTCAAATCACTGCTACATTTGCATCAAATAGAAGTGAAATTGACCAATTCTCTCTAGAAAGTGAGTGGGAACATGAAAGTGAAATGGCAGAATCTTTGTCCAGACAAACAGGCTTGGGGGGCTGAATGGGACTAATCGAGGAACAATGGTAGTCAGCTGAAAGCATGAGTGAGCGGTGCTGCTGAAAAAGATTATGGTAGATCTACAGAGATACTGTAGGCTATATTATTTTATTAGTGGGTCAAAAGACTTTGTGAAAACACTTTATGGTTTCAGACAGTATGATGTAATATGATGTAAACGGTAGTGCAATTCTGTCTACACATGTTGAAAGATCACATTATAGGGTCATGGTGCTTCCCACGGTTCGTTATTTTATTCAGTTTTAACAAACTGATTTCTTTATTGATTTTTGTGTGATGATATCATTGAATCAGCAGTGTTCTATCTGTAGATATGTGATGAAGCTGTCTGTTTTCTTCACATTAGGAGAAAGTATACCTTTACTTGTGACAAAAATGGGGTGTAAGATTTACACTTGTTTTGTCAGCGGCAGTACTTAGGGGCCATATCTTTTCTGTTGTTGTTGGTTCATTTGGAACACAGTACCTTGTATATTTTCCTGTCGTGATGTGTGATTGTATTTCATCCACAAGGTGTTTTGTCAACAGTGTGCACTGAATGGTGAACTGGGATGCTGAATGCTCTACTGCCTTAGAGAGACTTGCACTCCAGGAATGAGACTGTGTGAAAGTGTGTGTTATTTGTGTGTGTGAGAGAGTGATTATGTGTGTATGTCTGAACAAACAGCATAAAGGCAGCATGGTGGTAAATCACTATAAAACTGAGGCTCTCCAGCCCTCTCATTGTGAGGGCTAGTCATTTATTTAACACTCAAATATGGTCCTGGGCTGTTTGGGGAGAATACATCAACCAGCACACAAGAGTCCACACAAAGAGCGGCACACTTCAACAGACAAAGAGCGAAAAGAGAGAGGGCAAGCGCCTTTTTTTCTCCTTCAGATGAAGTGTTGTTTGTTCAGTGTGGGTGCAGGGCACCGAGTGGGACGGATGGATGGAGGGAGGGGACTGATGGAAGAAGGGAGTTGAGGGGGGGTGAGGGATGAATGGTTATTACACAGTGAATCGATGCACAAGCGGAGGGTGTCTGTGGGTGATAGTGGGGAGAGGAGGGGTGTACACGGGGGGGTTTAAAAGATCTTTTGTGTCAAGTTAATCACTTGAGCGGCACACGCCAGTTCTATGGGAGCACATGTTGTACACTGACTCCCCTGGGGGGAGCGGGAGGTCCCATAAAACACACACACACACACAGAGTTGAATTTACATGTCAGTTATAATGCAAAGCTGGGTACAGGCCGACTAGAAAAGCAGAGGACCCACCCCCTTCACAGAACAGTTAGTAAACCCTCCGGGCCGTGGTGATAGTATGAGGTTTGCATTTGCTGCTGGTTCATTCAACACAGACGTACACACACGTCTGCCTGTTCAGTTTCTCCAGGACTGGATAGATGACTCTGCAGGGGCCTTGCTAGAGATGGAGGCTTAGTTTGACCTGGCAGTAAGTAAAATCTATTGTTTTCTTACTCCAGTCTCATGTCAGTTGTGGATGCTAATATCTGAGAGTGATAGTGAAGGCTGGAGTTTAGATTTAGCGGCAGGCATCCAGGCACAGTAGAATAGAGGCAGTCATGTCAGAGACTGTTCACATCACTGACACAGGGGACTGCTTTGCTTTGTAGTATTGCAGGTACACATTTAACATCATATACCATTACTCAACATTTTCAGTGGCTGTTTACTCTGCAGAATATATTTTGAATTTCATCCCGAATGAAAGTGAAGCTGAGCTGGAAGACTTCCAACTGGCTATGTGATTCTTTCATGATTAGAAGGCTTTTTGCTATTTTGGATTATTTTTCCTTTCCTGTGTTCACCTTAAATAGACTCTAACTGCCAGCTTTTAATTCTGCCATAGCAACCACTCAAACTTTCCTTCTTCCTTCTGTACGCATGCTACTCTGTCTCACTTGCTGTCTGCCTCTGATGTTCCTATTATTCTCCTCATCGTGAAACATCTATTTTGTACATGTCTCATCCCGCTTATCATTGTTTTCAGAGCGATGAAAAGTGACAGGCTTGATCAGCTCTCCCGCCTTCATTCAGCATTTTCCTCTTTAAGCATGCCCATCAAACACCTCAGGAAAATGACACTGACAGCTATGTGTATCCTAACAAACACCACCATGTAACCAATAATTATGGATTAGCCTCAAGACAAATGCAGTTTACACTAATATGTGACTTACGGCAGGCCATTAGTCCCATGCTTTGTTGGTGTGGCCATTATAAAATGCTTAAACGCTGAAGACCAGGTGGTTAGGGGAGCCCACAGGCCTGATCAGCCAGTATGGAGCCTTTTCCTACCAAGTCACTACTGCGGGGACTTTTCCCCTGTGGGTTACAGATCATGACTAGCAACATCTGGGGTCTGGTTGTCCTTAAAGGGGAGGCGGGGACAGTGAATACAGAGCATCACTAGTACCTCTGTGAGTAAATGTCCTTGTATTATAAGTATGAATGTTAAAAACACAAGCTCTGTGTGCTTAATCCAATCTTTATTTCATAATTCCAGCCAGTTGCATAATTAAAACTTAATATTTTTGTGTGGTCTGTCTATACTATGTTCAAGTACAACAGCAAATATGAAATGGTTGTATGGTGTTATTCAGATGGCGGCACCAGCCAAGTGTTGAGTAGGCAGTAAGTAGCCTAATTGCCAGTTTGTTTAGAGGAAGGGCACCCAAAGGGTTATTTGTCAAATTCAACGGTTGAGCCATAAATCTAGACACACAAAGCCAGGCAGAGTGCCAACTGCCTGACTTTTTTTCACATTGTTTGTTTTGCAAATGTGAACACACCTGCTTGAACACTGCATGTCTGGACTGAACAGGAAACAATCAAATTACACAACACTAAAAAACTGAAATATCAGAGGAAACTATGACATGGCTTTGTCCTTTCATGAAAAAATCTTCTGTTTAAGGATCAACAGCTTTATTCCCTGTGTTGAATGTGTTTTACCGCTTTCTTATCTTGCAGATGAAGCCACTGACAGTGCTTTTCTGGGGTCATGAGTTGTGTCTTCCCTTCACTTCTGCTTAACTTGACAACCTGGACTTCAGCCCCACCCTCCCCTCACCTATGCCCGCAAGACCATGGGTAGTGTCAGCAGCCTCGTCAACGGCAACAGCCTCAACAGCAAACACTGCAAGGCGTCTGACTATAGGTTAAAAAAGGGAACAAACCATCATAGAAAGAGTGGAGGTTGCAGCCTAGACGGGCTACTTAAGTGCGGCTTCACTCAGGGCTCCTCGTCCACCACTCATCCTTCTAAAGGCCTGTCCCACTCCCGGTCGGGACGAAGTGAAGATTTTTTTTACATCAAGGTAAGCTCACGTGCCATCAGATGACATCAAAACTATGGTTTTAATTCATAAGTAATATGTTGTACATATATTGGACTGCACTTATAAACAATAAAATAGTATAAACTGTTTATCCCGTTCCTTATAAGGTGAGTAATAAACCGAGGTCAATGTACCCCAGAGGAGGATTAATGGAAGATCATGCAGGTGGAAAGAACAGAGATGGGGAATCAGATGGGCGACTGCAACCAAAACTGCTGCTCATGTCAGGAAAAATGACTGAGAGGGTGAGCAAAACGCCCATTATTTGTTCTCTCATGGTTTACCCAAAAGGTTAGATAAGATTTTAAAGGAATAGTTCAACATTTTTGGGAAAAATCTATATTTGCTTTCTTGCCACGAGTTAGATGAGAAGATTAATAGCAAACTCAGTAGTAGTAGCATGTAGCTGGAGCCAGCAGATGGTTAGCTTAGCTTAGCATAAAGGCTGTGGAAAAAAAACAGTATTAAAACAACAATTCTCATTTTTACACTTTGGTTTTTGTACAGAATACGCAATCAAGATAAATGTTTTTCATTAGTGAGCTTTAGAGGTGCTGGAAGGCAAACTTTGTTACCTTTGGACAGAGCCAGTCTAGCTTTTTAGCCCTGTTTCCAGTCTTTATGCCAAGCTAAGCTTCATATTTAGCATGTCGACTTGAGAGAGGTATCAATCTTCTCATCTAACTCTCGGCAAGAAAGCGAATAAGTGTATTTCCCTGCATCTCTGTGTTTTACTTGACCGGAGACTGTTGCTATGGTTATTCTTACAACCATTAAGAAGTCATACTGCATAACATGCGCAGCAGACTTTGAAAACCTCACAGCGAAGTTGAGGATAAAACATGCACAGCAGGTAGTTTAATTGGTAGCAGCCATTCTTCATAACCTGTGTTGAACCTTCCTAGCTTATTAATCACCCCCTCCCAGATTAATGACCTAAGAATGCCTTGATCTTCTCAGAGAAGTCATTTCTGTGCCAAGAATACATAGGCAAACTGAGTCTCTTTCAATAGGTCTTTATTCCTCAGGGGCAAGAGGGGGGAAAGGAGAGGAATAGGAAGGAGCTTTAAAAGAGACAGAGCAGAGAATAAGAGAGAAAAGAGAGAGAGGTCGAGGGCCAAAGAGAGTTTGAGGGATAGAAAGAGAGCAAAAAAAAGAAATGAGGAAAGGCATCCCAGTCATGAAGTCAGTGAGAAGGAATGCTGAGCTCACAAGCTTTACCTCTTACACTTCAGCAGTAGCTCATATTATTAATATCACAGAGAAGAGCTATTCATCTTCCCTCAGACAGCACATGGGGGAGAGATGTGGGATGCAGAGGGGAGGAGAGGAGGACAGAAAAGAGGGGAGGAAGTATGGTACTGCCTGTGACGTTCTTGGACAGCACAGATGGGGCATGTGGAGTATAAGTTCATCTTTGAAATGGGTTTTCTCATCTATGACAGTCTCGTGAATTTTACTTGCAATTACTGCTGTGTGGCTTTTAATACTGTCAGCTTGTACTGAAGCATTCTGCACGCTTCAGTGGTTCTATTTCTAATATGAAAAGACATGACTGGAAAAACATCTATCCCTTTCATTTGTACAGACTTGCAGCACATGACAATATTTATCTCTGTTAAAACCAGTCATTATGATTTTCAAGTTTGAAAATGCGACCTATCCTTGGCTCTTTGTACTCTCTGTAGCAGTACAAGAGGACTTGATTTTTTCAATGCTGTCAGCTACGAGGAGCCACTGAATATAAAAACAAAAATAAGGAAGAGCACCCCTGACTGTGTGTCATTTCACTCTTCTAGACCTCTGCTGAGAAGTCACTGGTCCATTCCACTGCCTTCAAGCCTGTGATTCCCAGGAGTACGTCCTCCACAGAGAAAAGCCACAACAGTCTGGACCACAACCTTTGTCCTCTGGAGAAAGCAAGGAGTCCAGACATTAGACACAAGCAAGACACCTTCTCAGGTCTTTATCCATATTATATTTATAAACTGTGGTCTTAAAATGAGTTTATCCTTGTTGAATGACAAATTACCATATAATAAATATCATCTCTTTTCCTTTCAGGGACTCTCTCCGACTCCGGACGTAACTCTATGTCTAGCCTGCCCACCCACAGCACCAGCGGCAGCCTAAGTGCTTCTACAGGCCCTGTCAGTCAAAGTGATGGCAGCTCAGCTCCCGCAAACAGCCTCGGCAAGGGAGTACAACCCAATTTCCCTCCATGGGTCAACGGGAATAGCGCTAACCTTGACTGTAGCTACAGGGCTGGTTTAAACAGCGGGGGGTTGGCATCCAAGACTAATGGCTCCCCACTTTCTGCAGATGAGCCAAGCCCTCTCTCTGAGAATGCAGGTGGGATTCGGTCCCCTATTACTACAGATGAGTCACTAATTGAACGTTTGGAACAAAGGCTGCTGGAGAGAGAGACTGAACTGCAGGAGCTACAGGTACCAAGCTGCCACATTACAAAAAACCCCAGCACATGCTCTTAATCAGAATCAGTACTTCTTATAGGTAGTTACAACTGTCTGACACATTTTTACTGAGATGTCTTCACCTTACAATAGGTGAGTTTCGAGGAGAAGGAAACAGACACCTGCCAGCTGTTTGAGGAAAGACAAAGGTACTGTACTGAGGAGATGGAGGGACTGAAGCAGCGATGCTCCACAAAGCTACGACAAGTGTCCCAGATGGCTGTAAAAACCCAGCAAGCACTCCAGCTGCAGGTCAGCCAGCTCCAGGTCAGCCCCACTCCTCTTTTCTTTCCTGTCCCCTTCATTTTTGGTTCATCATCATCCCACCAACCCTGTTCCCCTAGTAGATGCATAGAAATTCCACGCCTTACACACTCGCATGAATAAGTGAAATGAGAAATAAACTCTTGTACAGGCAGAGAAGGAGAGGCTTCAGGAGGATGTCTCAAAGCTAACCCGTGAGAAGGATCTTGTTGAGCTCAGACTGAGATCTTATGAGAGAGAGAGCACACAGCTCGCTCCGACACTCGAGGAAACTCAATGGGAGGTGAGTCATGAGTCATATGTGTGATATCAGTTGGGTCTGGAACCTTGTAGCATACAACACAATCTGGTACAACCTTGAAGGCTGCTGATGAGGTGTGGTAACACAATGTTCTTCCATCACTAGAGGAAAAATCCACCATTTTACATCATGTTTGATAAGAAACAGAAATCCATCATAAAAGAGTCAGACATACCCACTTCTCCATTCACATTTTCCTCAGTAGTTCATGTTGCCTTTTAACATCAGGAGCATTACGTTCTTTGCTTGAATCAAAAACCTCTGGCTTTGCTATTACTATAGTTCTCTTCACCCATATAGGTATATTGTCCCTGGCTGCACAGTTAGTTCCCAAGATTTGTGAGATGAGCAAATCGATATTTTTTTATTAACAATGAATCAAATGATGTGTGTAATGTGAAAGGGGTTACTCACAGTGATGAACCCATAGAGAACTGTCACAAAATCTGCAGTTCTCCTCAACTCTAGGGAGCTTTTTAGCATCTTTCAGCTCATTGTTTTGATTTTACGGCCCACAACTTTACTATTTTGGTTCAGTCTCACCACTCTCATCAGAGCTGTTTCCAGCTGTTTTCAGCAAACAAGCTCTGATAAACCAACTATTCGCTATCTGCCTTACATGAAACAGCAGCCAAATAAAGTTAGCGACTAGGTGGTGAACATAAATGGAGCATTTAGCAGGTAAAGAGCCAGAAATTTCCCAAAGGAGTTGGTGGAGAACAAAACAGAGCTAAAATGAGAGTGAATGTTGGACTTACATTTGCCAGGTGACCAGAAACATGACTTCAAATAAATGCTAACGTTGCTCTGTGTCTGCTGGATGTAAATAGGCAACTGTTTGCTAACTGATAATATGTCAGTGTTGTGTTTACAGCCAGTTATGCTGCCCGCAAGTGGCCAAAAAAATCAGTTAGTTCACATTTAAACATATTTTCGACAAAAAATGTGAAAGTAGTAGTAGTGTATGTCCCATGCATACTATTATCATAATGATCTTTTATAATGGAATATAATTTACTAATACTTAATGCCCATTATAATTATTACCATTTTCTGGGTGCTTTCATAAAGGGAAATGCACAAAATCAATCATTTTGCACTACATGTGCTGGGTAGAGGGAAATATACCAAAATGAAAATAACTCCTTGAAAGCATTGAATATGATATAGATATCACACATAACATTACTCTCACTGGTTCATCTTCATAATTGTCTCTGTCCAAATGTAGGTGTGCCAGAAGACAGGGGAGATCTCACTGCTGAAGCAGCAACTGAGAGACTGCCAGGCGGACGTCAGCCACAAGCTAAACGAAATAGTCAGTCTGAGGGCGTCACTGAGGGAAAACACAGCAAAGACGGAGATGCTCGAGAAACAGAACAAAGAACATGAGGGCAAACTCCACTCTCGCACCATAGAAGCTGAGGTTAGTCTGTTGATGATTCAATGGCAATTCATTCCACAACGGCTTTCAAATAAGGACATGTAACTAAAATGCCCACGCAGTGCTTATAACATAAAAGCACATCTAGTTTGGAGGGATATCTGCTATTATGCACTACACTCAACTGTGACCTTCTGACTGTTTTCGATGTCCGTGTCTTAGCAGACTTATATAATCACAGTCTTAATAAATTAGCTTATTTGACACTTCACATGATTAGACCCATTATATCAGTCAAAATAGTCTTCTTAATTGCTGCCTATGTCTGAATATTTTACATTTTTAATTCAGGTGTGCCAAAATGAACTGCAGCGCAAGAAGAATGAGGCTGCTTTGCTGAGAGAGAAAGTGGGCAAACTGGAGACAGACATTCAGGGAATGAAACAGGATCTGGTCATGGCCAAAGAGCAAAGGCTGCAGCACAGTTT
The DNA here is from genome assembly GCA_005408345.1 of Macquaria australasica. NCBI lineage: Eukaryota > Metazoa > Chordata > Actinopteri > Centrarchiformes > Percichthyidae > Macquaria > Macquaria australasica. Next base: position 268,415 of record SEMN01000550.1, read on the forward strand.
GCAACTTGAGGCCCATGCCCAGACAGAGTCCTTGGAAAGAGTAATCCAAGGCTCAGACTCCCCCTCTCAGGGCCAGGGGGAGGAGAACAGTGGACACATCTCCACAGACTCACTCCAGAGGGAGGTGGAGAGAATAAAGCAGCAGCTCAGGGAGGAAAAGGACGCACACGAGAGGCTGGCCAGCAGCTTTGAGCAGGAGAGGCAAACGTGGAACAAGGAGAAAGACAGGGTCATCAAGTACCAGAAGCAGCTCCAGATCAACTATCTGCAGATGCACAAAAAGAACCAGGACCTGGAGCGGATCCTAAAGGAGCTGACCGCTGAACTGGAGAGCCGGACAGAGCTAGGCATGGACATCAACTACAGCTCAGGGTTACAAACATATGACGACGTTATTGCCACAGAGATTTGATGGGATGCACTCACACACACTCAGTAAAAGTGAACTGACTTGTTTTTTCACCACAGATATTTATGATATTATAACACCTGGAGATCATTCACTGCTAATTAGTGTTATACAAGGGTTATTTAATAGAATGTGCTTAATCTAGTGTATTTTGTGTCCAGGTCACAAAAAACTATTAAATTAAAAATAGCTTTTTGTGATGGCACTGTTAGTACTTGTTTAAAATTAATTACTAAGTTATTTAATGTTTTTTTTACCATGCTGTCAAACAGGATCACGTTCACATCATGCACAATTTTGTAGTTTAAACACCAGTTATTAGTTGTTAATGGATACATGTCAGACAATAGCTGATTTATCTGTTTTATGATTAATGTCTGATGGTAACACACGATAAGCATGATCATGGCTTAACATCTGCCCCTTCCAGCATGGGAAATGGCAGTGATATATCATCTATTGTGAGTCTGGGTCCCTAAACCTTCATTTACTTTGCCTTGTGTGTCCACGTTACTGGATGCTCCCACATTGTCCATTCTTAAGGGGTTTGTGCATGGAAAATTGTTTTAAACCATTTCAAAACAATACAAAAAATACAAAACACACGTTAAAATCATTTTAAGCTGTCATGCATTTTCATCCTTCAATTCAACAGTGGAAAATAAAGTCAATATGCAAACAGTCAATTCAGGTGCTGTAAAAAGTCCTAATATCCCTCATACAGTAACCATCACTCTACTGAACAGATATTGATATATGAAACTATTTATTTTCTTAATGAACAAACTTTTTAAATGGTTTCATTGTAGTTCAGGCTGTGTCAAGATCTTTACCGGTGTAATCGAATTGTCTAATTTCATTTTCTATGGCTCCATCTACAAATTTGAGCAGAGATTAGGAACACTTTGAATCAGTGGACAGCGTCACTGCATTGTCTGAGTGTGCATGAAACCAGGCAAACCTTATGCCTGAACCATGCATGGAACATTTACTACACTATGTCATGTTAATTCCTAATACAGAAATGCACATTATACAGTGTATACTAGAGAACACCTCTGACGGATACCAAGGGCAAATGCAAATTTTGGGATTCACTTTGTGTTCTGTGTGTGTTTAGAGAGAGAGAGAGGTTAAAGGGGGCTGGATAGAATGCAATAAAAGCAAATATTTTAAGAGAAAAACAAAGGAAAAAAGGGGTGATCTCCCAGTAATGTCTATCTCTCTGCCTACATTGTTCATCTAACTTTGTGAGAGTTAGCTGGCACTGTTCCATCTGGAGACAAACAATTCTTCCTAGCAGCAGCCCCGGCCATTTGGCTCTACTATTTTGGAGCTATTCCACTTCCAACAAAGTAGTTTGTGAAGCAAAAGTTTAACTACTCAACCCACTCAATACTCAGGGGCTCACATCGACTATCAGGCAGAAATATATGCATACACTGTGCTGGTCAAGAATGTGTGGCAATCTCTGTAATGAGGCTGCTTGAGATTACTCAGACAGCTACCCACCATTACATTACATTACCAAAGCAGGTCAGGAGAGATTTGGAGGCAGACAGACTAAATGGAACGCTAAGGTGAGGTGCTGTAACCAGTGGCACTCAAACTCAAGTGACTGATAAGTGTTTTACAGCCTTTACTCTGGGCCTTAGCACAGAAAGTGGTTATATAAGGGATGTAGCGAAAGGCCGGTTGATACTGCAGCTGTGGTACTGGTGAAAATGTCTTTGAATTCAATATACAAAATCAAATGTAGAGCAACTTGCACACCTTGGGCAAAAAAAAAAAAGCCTCAGTGAAACAGACGGTATGCTGAGATAGAAATGGAAATAAGTACCAACACGCTAGGGTGCAAACACGGGTGATTTAAAAAGCAGCAAATGTTTGTCATTTGTGCATCAGTGCTCCTTTGCCAATTTACTGTGCTGTATTCTTAAATTCTGTTTATCTAAAAAAGTGAATTTTACATCTATCTCAGCAACCAGACTTGTTCACTGGGGCTCTTTTTTACCAGAAGAAGACGCTGAGCAGATTTTATCTGTGTTCAAACATCAGCAAACATATTATTGGACTAATCTGCATTATGTTTGCTTTTAATGATTACTAAAACTGTCCTATAATGCACTTCATGTTGAAAGGTATATGGGTGAATAATCTTGATTAAGTACACCACACCACAATGAACAATACTGTGTTTAAATGTATAGAAGTATTAGATTTCTGTCAAACAACACTTATTACTATTTATCACACAACTTCACAAGCAAAATGCTGGATGTAGAAATAAATATGAATGCTGTTGATATATATTCAAAGCTGTCAACTGCACTCTTTGTCAGTCCCTCATTATCATTCTCCATCCCTCTTGGACTTAAATAATGAGAAGATTGTTTTCCTTTCCCGTCTAAATCATCTAATTTCGGCCTTTATAGTGTTTCCTTCCTCACGCAGCAGCTCTTTCCAGCTCAGCTTCTGTCATAACTAAGCTGACTGGACCAAATCAAAACTGAAATCAAATTAAGGCCCATTGTCAATGCGCGTGGCTCCGTCACTGACATGAAAGGAGGACCACACAGAAGAGATAGCTCGAAATTCAAAGTCGCTGGTTTGACATGAAAGAAAATAACAGAGCTGGGTGGGTTGAGGGGATTTCTTACTCAAAATAAGAAACATCACCTACACTTGCATGATTGTATGCAATAAACAAAGATCCATGCTGCAATGTTCTCATGTGCTTTATGCAATAAGTATACAGCCATTTCACACATACTTTAACAGAATAGTTTTTCTTATGATTTTTATGGCACATTATGACAATTACAAGTATTAAATCCCAGCTTTCAATATTTATCTTTTTCACAAAATCTACTGTTTTCAATTTTGGCATGTAGCAGCAGAGAGTTTTTTTTTTGGGAAAGGTTGTGATATACATCTCTTTGTATGGACTCAGCTGAACATACAGAGTTTTGGTCCAGCAGATGTCTCGGTGTGATTGGACAGCAGTTAGGCAGTCGTCAGAAGACACTGGGTGATAATTTAGCCCTGGCCTGCAGTGACATGATAATAATGCACTCATATCCTGCTGTGATTCTGCTGATCGGCTGACAGTCAAGCACAAAAGAGCCTGAATTCATTAGTAATGGGGAGGCGCATTTGCAAACCTGTTCAACATACAAAAAAGGGATCTCTGGTTAAATATTCACAGCAAACAAATGCAATAAATTCACAATTTGAACTAATGTGGAAAAATAATAATTGTACTCCTATGAAATGGGAGTTTGCACTTCATTTCCCTTCATTTCCCTCACTTCATGGCCCGACCCTCACCTCTAACATTATAATAAATAATCCATACTGGTAAATAATAGATGAGTCAATAACACTGTATCAGTTTCTACCTTGCCCTCATTACTCATTACACACTCACATACTCAAATGTGCTATATCCCAACCATACCCCTAAGCAATTAGTTGCTCTAAAATATCAGGGGGCTAGTTATTCAGGCATGTATTTCATATTTTTATTGGTTTATTCGGAGCACTGCATGCAGACCAAGCCACAGCTAACATAGCCTCAGCAAATCCCCAAGCTCCTCCGCAGTCAGCAAAGTAATTGGGGAGGGAGTCCCAAAGGGTCCTCGCACACTGCTGAACCCTTTGCTACCGACAAGTTAAAATGGCAAAGGAGGTAGATAGGAGTCAGTGTTAGTGTGCGAATGTGTGTGTGTGGAGGATATAAGTACAGGAGGTGGCTTGAATACTTTGTGTGAATAGGCCCGCAGTCTTTAGAGGCTCGCTGGTTGGCTGGGAAACCATCTGGTTCCCCAACCCCCCAGCTGCATCGCCCATGGTTTCTATGGGGATGTAAAACTCTGCTCATGGGGGAGTGGGGTGTGTGTGTGTGTGTGTGTGTGTGTGTGGGGGGGGGGGGGGGGCTGTACGGATGCCAATTTAAGCCCCCACTGCTCAAAATTAGTTAATTAACTCCATCTCAGAGAGAAAACTCACAGAGAGAAACTTATATTGTAAGTAATTCATCACAATCCAGCTTTTTTATTCTAAAGCTTTGCCAACTATCAGCTTGTGAAATTAGCAGGAACAGTTGAATGTGGAGTAAAAAAGCCCCATAAGTGAATCCATAACATTAAATAAGCACAAATACAGAAAATGGGTTCAAGCTAATTTCAGAATTTGAGGCCAGATTTAAAAATGCACCTCAGCTTTCAAGCACCTGCAATTGCATCTTCACTGATAAGATTAAGATGGTAAAATTAATTTTGTTTAGACATAAACAAATTGATTTTCCAAATCAATGTACCTCACATATTCATGGAAAATGCTTATCCGATTCCCAGTTACTGTTACTGACTGTCTGCCACAAGGGAGAGGATGTCAGTGTGTGTGTGTTATCAAAACAGACTGAGCATATAATGAGATCTACTCATATTTCCAATGATCAAATAATGTCATAAAGCCACATACTGTACATACAAAAATACATCATGAGGCTTTAATTCACAACAATCAGGTGTATCAATTTTGAACACTGACTCTGTGCACTGAGACAAAATGATCATATCCTGAGGTGATGACAAAACGAAGGTGGGTTGCACTGCATCCATTTAGCTGAAAGACAAAAAATAAGACAAGTAGTTGTTTTACCTGTTAATTCTATGGAGTCATATGTTTTACATAATAATATTTTCATTTCAACCTACCGAAATAGGATTTGACTGAAGATGTCCCTCTGTTTGTTCAAATTCTATAAAACAATCAGCTTGTTAATCCCAGTTTCAATTCTTTGGCATTTAAACCAAATGTGCAAACAGATACTGTAGATGGACCCCCCTTACCTTTCTCTGTAACAGACTCAAATTGAGAAGCATTTTGTGAGGTATTCTTTTCGATCTTTAGATGCTTGACTGAAAAAGAAAAAAATACAACCAGATATAGATATATATATATATATATAAATGTATTTTTAAAAAGGAACCAACAACACAAACTAGGTATATTTTTCTTTTAAGAAAAAAGTATAATTTCAGTTTTTGTGAGAAAACATGACAAACTGTGAACATATTGGTTTGTTACTAATGCCTAGGAAGAAATTTATTTTGACAATGAGCATAATAAATGTGTTGAAATGTGATAAAATGACATGTGGTAAAATTACATTTCATGCCATGCTAGTGGCATGGCTCTAGGGATAGCAATGGTCTGTTGGTCAGTCAGTCCACCAAATTTCCTACACACATTCAACCCCCCCTTCAGGACAAATTGTAATCACTCTGGAAATCCCCTGACTTTCCATCGAGTGCCACCATTAGGTGAATATTCCAATTTGTCCAACACTTTGGTTTATGACCAAATACCAGCAAAACAATGACATTTCTATCAGCCTCAGCTGTACTTTGTGTTTAGTGCTATTAGCAAATGTTTGCTACACTATACCTGCTTATCATCAGCATGTTAGCTTTGTCAGTGTCAGCATTTTGCTCATAGCACAGCCACACAGTGCCAGTAGCATTGCTATAGACTCTTAGTCTTCTTAATGTACATTTATTCCAATGATGTTTTTACTTCTTCAAATGACCACACAGTCAGTTCTTGTCCAATATCTTCCAAATCAATCAGTAATTTCTGACCACGTAAATAAAGCAGTTTTATGAGTTCGAATGAATAGATACAATAAGAATTTCTGTGTTTCTCAACTGGTCATAATATAAAATATAGGCCTCTTAACTTGTGATGACAAACACTACTGATCTAAAGAAACCTTTATAAGTCTCAGAAAATGTAGACCTGACTCTTCACTTAACCGTAGTAAAATATTTGGCTGTGTAGACCTTGATTGCATGTGGCTTCATTCTAAAATACAAGGCATGGCAGAGTAAAATGGTGGTGAGTTGATAGCTGATCATACTGTATGTCCCTCAGTTTAAGAATGTGTTATCTTGTAAACCGCGTGTTTTCAAAGGACACTTACAATGTAGTGTTTAGATTCTGTCCATTTAAGAGATGTGGAAAAATTAGGCCATAGTCAGATTGGTCTAACACCTGAAGGAGCGCCCATAGTTGGAATATTAATTATGATCCAGCTGTTAATAATGCAAAATGTAATGTTGACTAGAGCACCGACACCCTAACTATTAACAATATGAGACAGTTTGAATACTATCAAAATGAGCAAGTAATAGACTAGCTTTTATCAATTCATTGACTGAGGAAAACGACACAACCTGTGCTTACAGTATGTCATGGGGGATTTCTCAAACAACAGACAAGTAAGTAACAGTGTGCGACAGTGACACCATCACAGCTTACATACCATTGTAGCTATCCACTGTCACAGCAGAAACCTTCGAGGGTTCAGCAAAGCGGACGATGAACTCTTGAGGAAACATCCCGGTGGACATCCAAAACGTGTTAGTGTTTCTGGGTGAAAGGGACAAACAAACACCAAAGTTAGCGTCGGCCCGACAAAGTGACCACCTGACGTTAACTTTCGCTGTAACGACGTAAGGTTGACGAAACCACTGGCGTTGCTTCAGAAACGACTAAAGCTAACACTCACCCGTCAGTCATGCTTTCTGGCGGGTGATTCTCATCGCTGGATGTAGCGGCGACAACTTTTGCACCCAAAGAACTTAGAGAGGACTCAACCATCTTCAGCGACTCGCACAACAAAGATTAAGATCTTCGGTGCCGTCCGGTTGAAGACAATAGCAGTAGTTTCCACGATAACACACAACAACCTGCTTCGTTTACGGGTCTTGGAGAAGTCGACAACTAGCTACCGTCGTTGCCAAGCCAACCACTGCGTCGCAAGATATACACGTCACCATCACTGTAGCACGTCACCATTTCCGACGCACGTTGCTGGTTAGTTGTTTAGCAGTTAGCAGTTAGCAGTGGGATCTTCACGTCTTCACATGGCGAATGGATGCAAAGACGCGTTGTTCACACGCGGAGCTGGACAGGTTAGTCATGATGCACTGAGCAGAAGACGACAACTCGTGCTAACCTTTGCAGACCGCTTGCAGGTTTGGTTGAGAAGGAGAGCTAGCGACAGACTGACGCCGAGTCCGGCTAAGTTGGTTTAACAGAGAGGAAACATTAAACAGAAATCCACAGTGCACCTGACGCGTCCTTTCCACGGCGCAACTGTGACATTAGCCGACGGTCCACAAGCCTTTTGTATCTTATCTGTCTTGCTTTGCATTGAACCGGAAAGGCTTATTTAAAAATTAAAAAAAAAAAACCTGCAGAAGCTCTAAATCTCCTCTTTTCCAGAGCGATGATTCGGATATATGGGATGACACGGCGCTGATAAAGGCTTACGACAAGGCAGTGGCGTCGTTCAAGGTAAAGTAGGTGCACGTCGGAAGTTTCTGCTTGTTCTTGCCCCTCATGTCTCTGCTCTCGCTTTGTGTGCCAGACTGCCCTTAAGGGCGAAGACGAGCCGCAAGCCGCCAAGAAGAACCAACCAGGAAAAAAACGCAAGAACAACAAAAAGAACCAGAGCAGGAAAAGGACCAACGCACCACCAGATAAAGAGGTGTGTAACTGGAACTGAAAAACACAGATACAAGTACAGGAAGGAGGCCTAGCGTTCAGTAATTAACTTAATTACAATGTATGCTGTGTGGCAGTGGCAGGTTGGGGACTCGTGCAGTGCGTACTGGTCGGAGGACGGCCAGCTTTACGCAGCCACCGTCTCCTCCATTGACGAGAAGAGGGGCACTTGTGTAGTTGTTTACACAGAATATGGTAACCAGGAGGAGCAGAACCTTGAAGACCTGCTTTCAGAGGTTTCCGAAGGTGATGAGGAAACAAATGCCAAGGTAAAGCACTGCAAGTAAATTATTTTATTCATAATTATCAAATACAGTAGCATATATTATTAGATTGTATTAATTTTACATTCTTACCTGTTTATTTAACAGGTTAGTGGTGACCTACATTGCATCTATGGAGTCTGTTCTGTTGGGTGGTGTATTTATATTATTCCCTCATGCAAAATGCAAAAGATATGATGTAAAAGTCAGGTTGTGCTGTCAGTCAGTCAGTCAGAATCAAAGGAAACTGCTTCTTTCCAGACTGAACATTTATATTTTCTATATGATAAACTCCTTTTACACATGCACTTTAATTTGTAGGTGGCTCACCAGCTTTACAGTTTGCTGTTCGCTGTGTGAACCGAAGCTAAGAGTCATTTTTCATTCAAAAAATCACTCTGGAAATGAGCCAACTCAAACCTGGTGATATTTCTGTTACCTTCACTCAGTGAAGAAAGACAGCTTCATTCCCTGATACACTTCACACAAGGTTATGTCTTTCACTCTGCAAATGTGCAGACTCGCAGCATGTGAGTAAAATGGGATTCAATACTATCCAAGTTACCTTTGACATATTGTCCTTTTCTCTTTCAGAAATGTTACGTTGTTTGTTTTTATTTGGCCACTATAGGCTGAATATAATAGTAGGAAAACTGACGGATGAGGTCAGTTGAGGCAAAGTGAGATAAATGTTAACTATAGTACTTGATCTTTATCAAATAATAACTCCTGGAATGCAATGAACATAACAAATTGCTATCTTGCAGTGTAATCAATCCAAGGATTAAGATGTAATTGGTAAAGCACTTGCATCTTTATATGGATTGTAAATTAATTTGGCTATAGATAAGTTACTATTTTTTCTTCATTTTCTTTTTTTCTTTTTACCTGTACCTTTTTTTTTTTCCCATTGGTTCCAAAAACAAATGTAAAGATATTTCATAAATTCCCCTATGTGTAGTCCCCAAGGTATATAAAAAAAGAAAAAAAGAAAATTACATTAAGGCATCAAAGCAAGGCTAAAGCAATATGTCTCTGCAATCAAGGTAAATGAGGCAGAATCGTCAACAGAGGAGAGCGACAGGTCAACCACCCCAAACCAGCACAAACAACAGCAGCACAGTAAACCCCAAAAGTCCAAGGCCCACAAAGAACCTCCTCCTATGTGGGCTCCTGGTTTCCCTGGGTTTCCTCCAGGCCCACCTCCCATGCATGGTTTCAGACAGGTAAGAACGATGACCTTACAGTGTCTTTCCTTATTAGGCAGTGAACAAAATGAACTGGTAATAGACTATTTTAATTTAAAATATTTAAATGTTAAAAATGAGAAATCATTTTAGTCTTTTTAAGTTCTGTTTGCTGCAGCAAAATTTATAGTAAAATGAAATGTAAACAAAGTGTTGTACAATGTGAACAATGAAACTAGTGTATGTATATGTATATATGTATATATGTATATGTATGTATATATGTATATATGTATATGTATGTATATATATATATATATGTATATATATATATATATATATATATATATATATATATATATATATATATATATATATATATATACATTTATCACTGGGGTATTTGATTTGGATTGCAAAAAATGTAACTGCCGATTATGTTAAATGTTTATGTTAATAGGTCTACCCTCTGTATTGATGTAACTCTGTATAAAGTCATAAAAAATAGAAAAATGTGTTTCAAAAATAATATTTATTATCTTAAGCCTTCCTCACAGGTTGCAAATGATATACTGTACATGGAAGAACTGAACGACCCCAGACTGCACTTATTTTATGACAAGTAGAGTACGCTAAAGAGGGCTGTTTAAGCCATTAACCTCCTTTTCAAGAAAAAGGATCTGGGGTACTATTTGATAATACTGATATCACAGTGTTTTGTTTTAATTTTTTTTTCTTTTGTGTTCTCTAGCAGGGGGGAAGCAGACGACCAGGTAGTCATGGGCCTGTACCTCCTTCCTGGCCTCCCATGATGCCTTTTGGTCCACCTGTGAGTTGGAATATATCTTTTCACTAATTAAAAGTGCAAACGTTACACAGATACTGTTTTATTTGTGCAATAGGTTCTGCAGTCTACATGTAAAAAACACACATTTACTAATTCAGCTGGTAAATTGAGAAACGGCTGTCAATTTAGCATGTCAGTGATAGACAGCAAATATTGTTGGCTTCTGACATCTGCATGGTGATCACACTCGCTCTTCTGTTGATGTCTCTGCCTCAGATGATCCCTCCACCTCCACCGATGAGCCCTGACATGGTGGATGACGAGGCCTTGGGCAGCGTGCTCATCTCCTGGTACATGAGTGGATATCACACAGGATACTACTTGGTATGTGCACAGAAGCTAACCAACTTGTTATGGGCTATAAAAGGGATTTACAGCTTTTATTTACAGGTTCAGCCTCTTGCATTATGTAGTGAAGAGCAGTGGTGAGTGGCAGTATGGTAATTTGAATGCTTTTCTTTGCCTTTTTGGTAAAGTTACTCCATTTTTACTTTCATGCTTCTTAGCTGGAATAGCCTTTTCATCAAATGTATCCAGCTTCATAACAGGTGGGAGTCCTTGATTTTTAAAAGGGGAGCTATATTAACATCATATTCTATTTTACAGGGGTTGAAACAAGGACGCAAAGAAGCTGCCAACTGGACGAAACTGCACCACAAATGAAATGATCAACTTTCAGAGTTTCAGTTACTCAGAGCGTCACCCAGAGCAGCAGCCAACTTTCCCTGTTGTGCCTGATGTGTGTCCTCGATTCAAAAGGAAATGTTATAAATGAAGTGTACATGTAAACACAAGTGTACATGTGAACAGAACATTCATCAGAGTTCAAGGAGGAGAGTTTTATATTCTTTGTAAATAGATTAAATAAAGGCTATCAGAGCAAAGTTGATAACTTGCTCAATATTTTGTTTTTATTGCGCTGTAGCATAGACCCACTATTGTGAAATGAAAATTTATTGGACAGTAGATTTGTGCAATTATTGCCACTTCTTATTAGAAATATATTATTCTCATTTATTTGACTAATTGGCAAAAGAGGGAATTGTTTGTGGGAGATTACGTATCCAAATGTGTGTGACAGACTCAATGATGTGTGGTTGTAATTGCAAGTATTGTCCAGCAGAAGTCAGACTAGTATAATGTATTCACGTTATAGGAAAATGTGGCATGAATACATAGTAGCCTGGTTTTTAAACCTGTACAGAATCACTGCCGTACTGAGAAACACTCCACTTCTAATGGTGTGTCTGCTGTACACTTGTGTCTCTTGGCATGCTAAGAATGTGATTGCAAGCCAGACTTCAGTCCTGCTTTAGTCCCTCTGGTGCTTTCCACACAGTTAATTCAGAAAATCGTTCCAGTATATGCCTTGCATTCGAGCTCTCCGCTTTCCCCGAGGTGTTCCCTCGTCCACCATCCAATATGGGATCGCATCCATCATAATGTTTTTCTACTCACATCAGATGGGTGCACATTTCAGGGGGATAGTACAACTACAGTCAGTATGACATGTTGGGCCAGTTGTGTAGTTAAAGATTGATTCTTACACAAAGTCGCTTAAACATTAAGATCATTGAAAGACATTTTGTCTTAACATTCTTTACACTTGACAAGCTTAAACTTGCAGACAAAAGTGCCTTTACAGGTCAGAGGTGAGGTTGAATGATTTAATACCATTAGAATAGACACGCTAATGTTTTTAATTTTATATGGTATGCTTGTGTGCAATGAGAGCCTGAGGTCCATTACTGTCTTGATGATGCCCGTTTAATTTTTTTTTTCCTGAGTTGTCTTGAAAACAGATCCTGGAATGTTTGAGGTTTAATAATGTAAGAACAGCAGAGGAAGTAGGGCAATGGTTACAAATACTGTATGCGAGTGTATATTTAGAATATAGAAAACCACATGTAATTACAGTGGGAACAGCCACAATCATTCTGCTGAGCCTGAAGTGCTTTCATTCCATGAAAAGGAAGCCAAACAGATTTCCCATATTTCTTATACTGGCCTGCTTACACCCACTCCTCTAGTTCTATACTTGTGGGCAATTGATCGTTATATGTGTGTGTGTGTGTGTGTGTGTGTGTGAGGGAGGGAGGGAGGGAGAGAAACAGAATAGGTTTTTGTGGTACGGTGTAACAGCATGATTGTCTCCTGCTTTCTATACCATGTGATCTTCCTCCAGCTGCTCCATAGCTATTGCTTTCTGAGTAAAGAGCGGCCCCTTTGTTTGTGTACTGACTGTGGTCGGCATTTTATAGCCCACTGTGCCAGTGTTGACTGCTGTATTTGATTCTCGCTGTAGCAGTCACTTTTGTTTTTGCCTGTTTGTGTGCAATTGTGTAGGCAAAAGAGAGAAAAGAGGGACGGTAACAGGAGAAAATGTAGTTTGTGGGATTTTCAAATAGAATATGCTCTATAAACGAGGGGTGATAAACCAGACCTATCTTTTCCCCACAGATGGGTTTAAAATCTGCCACGGTAAAGCCTGCACATAAACCCATTGCTTGCCTGACTCTACAGCAAACTGAGCTGCCCAAAGGGCTCGATGGAGCCCAGCGAGGAGTTAAAAGGGGGTCAGACCTAGCTTTGGAAAGCATTGCTCCCCTCTGTGACTGTCTACCCCCTACTGACCACGGCGGCATGAGGCGTGTAAACATAATCTGCATTTCACATAGTCTCTTCTAGGAAACAGACAGACATCCAAGTGAGATCACATTGCTGCATGAGTTACATCGCCTTCAGCTATTTACTCAAGCTCCCAACATCAACAAACATCCTGCTTTTAAATAAGAGATTAGAGAAACGGGGGCTGCACAAGCCCCTTTCCCTTTTTCTATAAAGGCAGAGCACCAAACACTCTGCAGAAATACAGTCATCATTACATGTTTAAGATTGTGGTGCAAACACCATTAACCCCAACGGAGGAGAGTAAGTGTTTTTTGAGACAGGAAAACACAAATTTGGACTATTAAGCATAATTGGTAAGAGTTTGGTCTGTGCTAAATCACTGGATTAAAGTGCATGTGAGACTTTGTTTTACAGTACGCATAGTGCACCAAACTGTTAAGTAATCTGGTTGAAAGATAGCATGGGAAATGCAACACTATTTAAATTTTTTTGTTCCAAAGAACACAAGTGACAGACACTAAATTTAGATTTTATTATTGGCAGACAGACAACAGATTGCAGTATCAAGGCTGTTTATCATTCAGACAATAATGAACAAAACACGCTCACCATCACAACATGATACCATGATGCTAGACAGTGGATTTAAGTGGAGTTAATTGCCAACCCAATGTTTATTAAAGCAGTTATGTTGTAAATTGTAGGAAAATGACAGTGAACAATGGCTCGCAATTACACAAACCCTGATGAAGACTTTATCCTAATGCATTGATTTTCCGCCTTGAATCACTAAAGGCTTTTTAACTTATTTATGGCTTATGGGTACCTTCTGATTCTCCTCTCTTTTACTGGCTTACACTTTATTTGGATAGTTTCAGGTGATACAAGAGGTCATGGTTGGGGTTACACAGTGTCTGAATGTGCAGAAAATGGATAAATAGAGCTTTGTTGAACACTGGCTTTTTGCCACCGAATAGTTCTCCAGTAATATCAACACTGAATTGCCCATGGTATTACCGAAAAGTGGAAGAAAGGAAAGAGTTTTGACAATGAAGCATTACTGGCAAGATGTACAACGTATCAGTAGGTACAAGGCTGTGTGTATGGATATGGTACGTTGCTTTCTTGAAACTCATAGGATGAACAGCCAAACACACACCTACTGTGACACAAGGGTGGACAGTTCAGGGTGGACTGATCTTAAATGACCTTCTGACCTTTCAGCATTCCACTCACAGCAGGTCCAGTAAAGTCCTGGTGCTGCCACAGATTGTGATTCACATTCCTGCTGGATCTTAATGCTCTGTTGCAGATGCTGGTAAATAAAATGTTATAGGCAAAGCCCATACCCCCTGCTTTACAGACCCCTAAGTAAGCTGCATTATTGGTATTAAGGAAATAGGAGTTCTCAGAAGCCAAAGAGTAGCAAAAAAGCATCACCTGAAACATACTTTACATTTAAAAAGCTCCTGGACCTTTGACAGGTCAAGGGGATTGTTGCTATAGAAGCCATGTGCTGTTGAACTCATCAAGCTTTCCAACCATATTAAACATGTCAGGTTGAACTCCAAGGTGTCACCCAAGGTAACAACTTTTATTTGTAAAGTACCTGTCATGCATAGATTTTAGCTCATTTAAACCACAACAGACACATTTAAGTGTGATATACAACTTAAATTAAGCACAGTGAATATTAAAGGGGGTAATGCTCTCACTTTGAAACTACTTAAAGGGATTTTTGGAGAGTGCCAGGGGTTACATGTATGCTGTGGCAGTGGAAAAAAACAGCCAAAAATGTCTAAGTTGAACCTGGAACTACAATTTAAAGACAAAATACATTCATATAAAAGTAGCCTCATTTCGATGAATGTCTTCTACATGTAGGCTTTTTGGGCAGATTTTTATGCCTATGCCAGATTTAAATAATTAGGCTTACAAATGTCGGTAAAAGAATTGGTGTCGTGCGCACATGTGGTTTCTATGTTTCACCCATCCCTGCTGAATGACTTTTATGAACCGGCTTACAACAGGCATCAGAGATAAATCTCTGCGGAGTACACGACATTTATCGCCGGTGGAGGTCTCCGGATACAGGACAGGGCAAAGTTAGGTCTCAGCTGCACCACATGGGGTGTCACCGTTGGACTCACAAGGGGCAGTGTTTGGAAAAGTGAAAAGTCAGCTGTGAAGGAAGGACTCCGTAAATCTGCCCCCCGCCCCCCCCCCCGCCCCCGCGTATGGACTTGCTTCAGTCTCGGCTCCCACATCAGAAGAAACGTCAGTGTTTGATTCGGGGTTTGCCTAAATCTCTTGGGACTTTTCTCCGGTGGGGCCGTTTTGCGCCGCCTGGATCTGGGCTGTTTGGCAGTTTTCGAAGCGATTCCTCCCTTTGCGCTCACTTAAAGTTCAGCTAATACGGTCTGCACAGGACTATCTGTGAAGTTGCCAGAAAGCAGACACGATGTTTTGCCGAAATCAAACAGCGAGAGCAACCGTTGCCCGCGGCTCTGCCCTTGAAATGGAGATACGGCGAGGGAAGTTCAGAAAGAGCGTTTTCCTGGACACATCACAGGTAGACTCTGATTGTCCGCCAGTTATCACCGCCGTCTCATCACACACACACACACACACACACAACAAACAAACTCAAACACACACGCACACACGCTATGGGGGATTCTCTGTTTACAAGTTTGACTGATCTGTCTCCCTCTACAAACTAACTTATTTGGCACACTTTTAATCTTGCTCTGAAGGCATTTGCGTGTGTATCATGCTTCGCTTTGTGCGATATTTTAATTACATTGCACCGGGGAGCTGGGCTGCTGCGTTCAAGTCCTCAAATTAAAGCTCTTAATTGCAGCATTTCCAAACTACTTTGCATTTTACTCGACTCTAACCAAAAAAAAAACCCAATAATAATCAGAGACTTGGACACTCAGTAGTGGCTGATGGTAACTTAAATGTGCTTTATGTTATGTTCCATCTGCCATGATATTGTTTTAATATTCCTACATGGTTTAATATTGTATAGCTTTATTGTGATGCTTGCACCTTCAGGTGCTGTCATTGCATGACATTTGTTTTTCATAAT
Organism: Macquaria australasica; assembly: GCA_005408345.1. Lineage (NCBI taxonomy): Eukaryota > Metazoa > Chordata > Actinopteri > Centrarchiformes > Percichthyidae > Macquaria > Macquaria australasica. The sequence goes on from SEMN01000550.1 coordinate 284,424, forward strand.
GGCTCCTTTTTAATTTTGATAAAAATCCATTATACTTTTGTAATTTTGTTCTCAAGAGTTTTCTGCTTCCCTCGACATTCACCTTGTTCAGCTGGTCTCAAACACTTTCTTTGAGTAGCAATGCAACATTTCAAAACTGCTCTTCTGCAAAGCACATGGATTTCAATCCCTTGGCTGGCTTTAAACTGCTTGACTGCAGCATGTGGACAGTTACCTGCAAGGGAATAGTCCCAAAAAAAACTCTGCATCCCAAAAGTTGAGAACTAGGTCAGAGCCTGTGGATCCCTCTCAGCTGTTTATCACTGGATTAGAACTGGTACTCTTCATGCATGTTTTCCTCTTCCTCTCTGCAAAGCTCCCATGTCAACATCTGCTTCATATTTGCCACCGTTTGTCGGCAGATCAGACAGGCAGAAGCGACTTCCTCTAATTATTTTTACTTACGGGCCATTTTAAAACTGTTTTTATAGAAGGTCCCCCCTCTGTCTATCTCCCTTCTCTTCCTTTCTCTCTCACAAACACACACACTTGCCTGAGAGCCCTGGGCAGTTTGCGTATGACTTTGGTTTCACTTGTTCTGGTATTTGGTTATTCAGTCAGAAAGATGTTCCTGTTTTAGGGGTGTTTGTGTCTGTTAAATTAAAACTAAACACACAGTTTAGATGCGCACAGTTTGGGAAGTTCAGAAAATTGTTTTGGTAATACTATACAGACGTAAAAAAAAAAAAAGAATGTGTGTATGGAAGAGAGTATGAGAAAGGGGGGAACTCAATTGTAAGAGGATACTTAAGAAATGTTAATGGTGCAATGTAGCAAATGGAAAAGATAGGGTATTGATTCTGTCTCTCTCCTTCCCTCTCTGAATCTCTCTTGCTTTTTCACCCTGTCCGTGTGTGTGTGCAGGCATACACATTGTCAGCTTTATGTGTACTAGTTGTTTATAATTCATGTCACAGGAAAACATCACTAACCCCTGTTGGAGCCAGGCACACTCCATCGCATTGATCTGCAGTCAGAATAATCCTGATCTGGTGTTCATATCTGACACCCGAGCTGGTAAAGGCCAATAACACGCAACACCTCCTGGAGGTGCCGTAGTGTTAATGCGGTTTAGTCTGTACAGTGTCTCTGTCAGGAGTGAATGATCTCATGTGTTTTCGGGTTTATTTTCTGATGGTGTGAGTTGATGATTGTCTACAGAGCGTACAAACAATGCAAGCAGTTTTCCTCAGAGGCATTGTGATAAGAGAGATGGGCAGTGACATGGTCTTTTTTAGGCAGTGCAGGCATTCATTACTATGAATATTTACTATGAAATATAATATTTATTTATGTATTTATTTGGCCAGCGGGGTTGGGTGAGGGTTAGATGAGGAGGGAGCAGAAGTGGAGGGAGGAGGACTGTCATTTACATATTTTTGAGAGAAAAAATGAAATGAAAAGCATATAAAAAGGGACTGAGCAGGCATATGTCAAACCATCACATTCATCTTTAAATCAAGTTTCACAGATATCCCACCCCTAACTCATATTACCTTCCCCTGTTTAGTCTTGGTGTTAGTTATTTATCAGGGTAAAGACTTCCTTTCTTTGTATCATTGCTTCCTTAACTCTGTAATCTGCTCTCTGCTGGTTCTCATACAAGATCTGCCTTTGTTGCCAATGCTAATGATCCTCTTTCAGAGACTGGGACTCTCCTCCGGCTCTGTGTTTTAGGGCTGTCTCAATGCCACTGTGGAACCAGCCTGTGGCATTTCAATGAAGCAGGCAACCTCAGTGTGAAAGCATCCCGTTCTCAGGGATATCACGTTTGTGTGTGTGTGTGTGTGTGTGTGTTTGTGTGTGTGTGTGTGTGTGTGTGTGTGTGTGGTCATTTGTGCCAAATTCTGAGCCTCTTATGTAAATATGTGTACCGGTATGTAAAGGTGGTTTGTCTGGAATTTCTGTCGGTCAATGACATGTTATCAGAGAATGACATGCACAATGCTCAAACAGCTGATAGAGAAAGGCTCCTTTGTTGGACTGAACCCAAAGTGAGCAGTGCCAACTTTGATTTGCACACTCATTTGTATTTATGTGGGCAATGAAAATGTGTATTCGGTAGAGACTCTCCCTACATGCCCCAGTTACCAAACCTAATCTCTTGCATCAGGCCATATTCAAAGCAGTGAACTATGTATATTTGATTAGCTTATAATATGCATGTATGTGTGTGCCTGGAGGCAAATGAAGCCAAGAGTGATTTTGTAAAACTAAATGACTGCTATTGTTAATCTAGAGACTGCAGAACCAGACTTGGGGATTTCTGTGGACTATATTATAGTCTACACACACACACACACACACACACACACACACACACACACACACACACATATACATATATATATGTGCCTAATTATGGCAATCAGTAATGTTAATAAAATATTAAAATGTTTAAAATATCGCCAGACATCCAGTTTGATTTTCAGACTTATCATATCCTTGGCAAGTTATTGTTTCCATGTGAATATAATTCAAATGTTTCAGCAAGTCCTGACAATCTGTCTCACTGCGTTCCGACTCCACATCCTCTGAGGTCCGGTGGTGATGAATCATTCAGTTGTGTGTGTGTATCACAAATTGAAAGTGTAATATGGTCAGAGAGTGGAAGGAGAATGAGAAACCGAGCAAACGATGGCATGCTCATACAGCATTTGTCCAGAAATCCATTCTGCAGCCGTCCTGTCGATCCTCTGCCTGCTGCTCGCAGTGGGAGCAGAGAAGACATCTGCTTTCTACATCCCTCTTCTCTGATTCACAAGGCCACCAGTGTGTCTCTACACTCTGCTCTGTCTCGTTTCTCGTTGGCTCTGCTGTTTCAGCTGAAGCCACCCAGGCATGCAGTGGGAGTCTGGGCCAGTGCGGTTATTATTATGGAGGTGGGGATGGAATCTCAATTTCAATGCTCCCACTCGCATTATGTTTAACTCAAGGATGGTCCCCACTAGTCCATACACCACTGTGGCTACCACCAGCTATGCACGGCCAGGAAGTGGTTAGATGCGTGTGTGATGACACACCCATCCACCCACATTCTCTCCCAGGCTATGGCAAGGTCTGGGAGTCTGCCATTTGTGTTGAGTAAAAGCTTTAACAGCTGCGGTTTGGTTGGTTTTGGTGCTCTGCCCTTCTCCACCCTGTAGATCCACACACTCTCACCAGTAAGTATCCAAACTGAACATACTAGTGGCTTTAGTGATATTTTGGATACTATGGGTGTCCCCTTTGCTCAGCATATATTCACCCACCCTTCAAAGAAGAACGTGTTGGTCACACCAGTGGTGCAATAACTCCTGTCTCGAAATTTGGGTAAAATGATGCAGTGTTTTTCTTATGCAACTTCATATGTTTGCAAAAGCTCCTTTCAGAACTTGGTTCAGCTAGAGAAATGTTTCCTTTTTATTTTCTCCATATTCTGATCTTTCAGGTATGAGGAATATTTTGCTTTTATCAGTGGAAACTGATGCGTCCTGGTGTTATTTCTCCCAAGTCTGAGATATTGTCTAAGTGATATGTTTTCTCCAGATGCTTGGATGTATGGTTTACAGCCTCATGTTCAAGAGCCTCTCACTGTGGCTCCTGCTAGTGTTTAATGTGGCCTGGCAGAAAACTGTGATGAACTAAGCCTGTTTATGGAAGCATATGTTTGCCTCCCCACATACACAGAGGGAGCGAGGTCGTATAGATGCCAGGAAGACACTTTTGCCAGCAAGAGGAAGCACCTCAGACCATGAACCCATTGAGAAAAGAGTCGCTTTCAAGGAATGCCAAAACTTCCCCCGAGTCTCCCTCTCAAGGCATCTCTGTGTACCCAGAGAACAATGGGCCATCACTGCTCTGTAGCCCAAAACCAAGCCCTGTGTTGGGGCATGAAATGCCAGGCAAAGGGGCTCAGAGGCCTGGGGTTCTTAAGAGTGGATGTATTCTACCACATTTCTTGAACAAGGACAGTCTCAAAGTTGCCAAGACTGGCCTACACGGAGTTCTGTGAGAGAGTTATGAGATGGGATTTTTAGCCCAGTCTTCCAAAGTAGTGTGGGACTACCCGGTAGTGTTTAAATCTGCATGAACTCTAAAGTGTGTGTGTGTGTGTGTGTGTGTGTGTGTGTGTGTGTGTGTGTGTGTGTGTGTGTGTGTGTGTGTGTGTGTGTGTGTGTGTGTGTGTGTGTGTGTGTCCACCCTCAGGGCTGTTGAACACTACAGGGGAGATGCCAGGGAAAAGTTTACCCCTTCTGAGATCCTTCCTCTCAACAAAGCTCGACCGCTGGAGCTATCTGCTTGGAGGCTTTCTCGGTATGCTGAAGGATATTTTAACTAGCAAATGTTTAACTTTTTGTTATTACCCAGGCTTTGTGTGTACGGCATTGTAGAGCACTGTTCCCACTCAGCCTCTCTGTGCTAGCACAAATGAAAAATTGTTTAATCTCAGTTTCTTCAAGCCGTGAGTGAAATTCAACCATGTCCTGCTATTGTTCCCATGGTAATGACTGGACTGTTTGCCTAATACGTTTGGTGAAAGACAGAACAAAGCTTTATTGTTCAAATAAAAGTATTTAATAAAGATCCTTATTTCTTTCTCTATTGAGCTCTCATATGCACATTCTTTATCTTTTTATGCAACAAGGCAAGGTTATGTTGTAGTACACAATAGACCTATTGTTTAAAGGGAAATTTCATGCATCAAATGTAATTCACGTAATGTCCTTGCTGTAATGCAGTGATAATCTCTTTCGCTCTCATTTTCACTGTGAGCTATCTGAACAACAGCTGACGTACACTTGTTTTTCAACCTCAAAAGCCCTGAAGGTCTCTGTTGTTTCTTATTTCTTGTGGACCCCCCCCCACACACACACACACACACAACATTAGTCTCATAGTTGGTGGATGTCCTCCTGCGCTGACCCTTCACTGGTCCCCTCCACAGACCCAAGGACAACACTTTCCTTCACAGCCTTATCTTATCTAAGTCTCACTGGCTGGGTATGCTGGGTAAACCATTTAATGCTTGGCTTGGAGAGGCGGTAAAATTGGCATCATCAAGGTAAAATCTGATGTTTTTTACTGTCTTCTTTTCCTTATTTGCTTCTTTGTTACAGTGTTCTGATGCCATGCACTTACAGGTCCTCATTGCTGTAAATGGATACAGAGTAGACTGCCTTAGTGTGAGGGCCGTAGTGTTTAGGGCTTGGAATGTGGTTAGTGGCCCGTGTCTCATGTGGCAACTGGTGTCAGGGTTTATTTTAACAGCTGAGGGTCTGTTGCTGATGTTGCAAGTGAACCCCACCCAACCACAGATACAGTTCATTTTCTTGCACAGGACTTCACTCTGAACAAGGCGTGAATGGAGAGAGCAAAGATAGATAACAGACGTGTATGTACACTTACATACACACACATGAAGTGAGTCACACATGCTGTCAGTATCCAGTTCAGAGATGTCTGCATCTCCATGTATGCATGCACATTTACACCCCCCCCCCCCCCCCCTTACCATTCTGTTATGAATAAAGGCTGCTGTGTTGAACTCGTCATTAGTCATTCGTGATAACTGCAGTACGTTAGCCTCTCTTTCACATAAACACACACACTCACACACACCTTCAGACAGTGACTAAGCAGTAGTGTCTCATTGAGCAAGGTCCATTGCATATTGTCAGACATAGACAGGCTTTGTTCACACATTGTATGCTGTCCTGAGCGAGGCTGTCACTGGCAGTGACTCGGTTAACAGACAGGTGGAGAGATAGATGGAGGTGGTGTAATCACTGGATGCTTTCCCGCTCCCCCAGATGGGAAACTTCCTCCATGCATCATCAGACCTGTCTCGTCCAGTTACTACCTTGGTTAGTGAAGTGGATAATGCTTTTGAATCAGAGTAACCCAGAACTGTGAAAGTCCCTTCTTACTGTGTAATACTGGAGAAAATATTACAATGGGAGGATTTGGGTTCAGCCATTGTTGTAAACTAAGCTATCACAGACAATATGAATGGCACTAAGTCAGAGTGAAAGGGGTATAAAAGAAACTATATTAGAGCTTAAACAGTAAAACGATATGTTTCTTCCAGATTAAAGATAATGACATTAAAGAAACATTGCAGGTTAACCATCAGCTCTATACTTGCTTCCTGCCCCTGCGAGCTTTGACGTCCTTCCACTGTTTCATTCTCCCCAGTCTATCAACCTCAACGCCTCCCTTCCCCATGAGAACCATATTATGTGGGCCACACTACTTCTTTGAGGCTCAGGTCCCCTGATATAGCAGGAAAATTGGTCTTCTTTGTCATGTACTGTAGGGCTAACCCACTTTCCTGATCCAGATTACACTGAGGAAGTCCTCCTTTGTCTTTCCCTCTAGACAGCCACAGAAGATTACTGTTTGTTTTATGTCCCTTTATCTCTCAATCTTTTTTCACTGTTCATCTTTGTATACACACCCCACCAGGGACCTTTAAACATAACCTATTGAGCCCGGCGCTAACATAATATAAAACAGAACTTGACTGCCTCATGCCAAAGGTATCTTCTTCCTGTGAACATAAGACCCCCACTGCGTACTCCTCTATTAAACATTGACAAAAAGACACCCACGCCCACAAACACACAGATTCCAATGTGTGGTTTCTTTTTCAGTCCAGGACACTTGTTGTCAGCCCCCTTTGACTTATCACACAGGGCTTAGAAACATGAGAGGCTTTGTCTCTATGTGGAAAAATGCCATTCTCTGACAAAAGTGCTACGCTGGATACTGAGAAATTGTTGCAAATGCTGGCATTTGTGTAACTGTGCATTTTGCAGTTTAAAAAAATATATTTTTTGTAAATCTTACTGAAATTATCTAAATAAAGGAGGCTGGTTTGTTTCTCTTTTAGGCCCCAGTTATAACATTGGTTACAAAAGTAACACACATAGCAGATATGTCTGGGGTTTGTCACATTTTGTATGGACATGCAAACCCACATAGGCAGTGAGAAAAAGTCACCTTGCGTCTGTGTGAATCCATTACAGCACTATGCTCTAAGTTTAGCCTGTAACTTCACCAGGGACAAGTCATTAACCTTCAATTCCACACAACCATTAAGGCTGAAGAATATGGGGCATGTCTGTGTCAGCCCACTGTGCAACATGTTTTCTACTGTTCTTTTTATTCCAGTCTCTTCTCTGGACAAAGCTGCCTTTTATCCCTTGCTCACATACATCACATAACTACCTGAGTTTATTGTGAAATAGATGGAGTCAGGGCCTCTCTTTCATACAGAGGAATGCACTTTGAAAGGAATCGACACTGTGTTGAGAAGTGTGTGGGTGGTTGTGTTGTGCATGTCTGTTCCTGCACTGATTTGGACTATTTTCCTTTTTATGCAATTTCACTTAGTTACAAAGTGATGAGCTCAAGCTAAGTCACATACATGCCCGCTGTGAACTGTGTGTAATAACCAGGAACTGTAGGTGTGTAGTTGATGGATGTAGGTATTGTATTGCAGTTCTGTCCTCGTACGGTTACAAAAAAAAAAAGGACTCTTTGTACCAAATCATTTAGTGCAGCAGTCTAAATTCAAAACTGTATCATAGACATTTTTGCAGTGCAGCCTGGCCAGGAGATCAATGGATGTGTTTGTGGAGAGGAGAGGGCAAAGGGGCACAACCACGCATGATGTTGCTCTCTGTTTTGATGATGCCGAGCAGGTGTTTGACTTTATGAGAGCAGATGGGTCTATTATGCATGTCTGCCTTCCCTGCATGCTGCATAGTGTACTAGTTCCTGCCAGCATGCCTGCGTTTTAATGTGTTTGTTTACTGGACCCAGTGGCAGACGGTGTGGTGTCAGATCTTGTCGTATCGTTGTGTCGTTTTTGCTGTCTCAGCAATTATTTTTTATCGTGTTTGTTGCTAGTTTTTCCATTATTGCCTACCTCAAATAAAAGAAAGAGATCGTGTCCAGGTGTTCACTGAGGGGGATCTGGACTCTTAATCACCCATACTGTAGGTAGGAATGATACTGTGGATGCCTCTACAAGCATACCATGAAATATAAAGGGTAGACAATAGGTGGATCAGGTTTAATGCCACTTAGCACCATTTGTCAACACTGAAAGAGGTCTGGCAGTTAGCTCTTTAAAATGTGATAGCATTGTAAAACAAATCATCAGTGTGGAAATTAGGCGCATCACTAAAAAAGGCTGTAAAATCTATGTTTTAATAATAATGTGTTTAATTGGAGATGGTCTCAAAAATTATAACAAGAGGAAATATTCACAGTTGGTATTTAACCAAATATGACGCACCTTTGTAGCAGCGTTTGCAGTGGAGAGTTCCTTCAAAATGAATCCTTTTTTTCTTTTGAATTGTTCAACCATCCCTGTATATCACACCAACATACAACCTAATCAGAGCTGAAACGATTAGTCGATTAAACAGCTAGTCAGAAAATTAACTATTATTATCTATTACTATATATATATATATATATATATATATATATATATATATATATATATATATATATATATATACATATATATCTATATCAACTATTATATTTGCTCGTTTTAACTTCTCACATGTGAGAATTAGCTGCTTTTCTCTCTTTTATGTCATTGGAAATTGAATACCTTTGAATTTTGGACAGTTGGTGGGACAAAATAAGCCATTTGAAGATGTCACCTTGAGCTCTAGGAAATTTTGATTTGTTTTACTATTTTCTGACATTTAATAGACTAAACGACTAATAAATATACAGTACATATACAGTATGTAGGGCACATTACACATACATTATCATATAAAATACGTATTTTCCTTTCAAAATTATCTGTGTACTGTATGTGTACTGTATGTGTAATCCAGACTCGGCTCTAACCAGGGGATTCCCCAGAGTTGTGACTATCCATCGAGATGAGAAAACCAGCTGACTAAGGGATGTTTGCGGCTGATGATTTGGGTGATTTTTCAACCAATTAATGAACAAAACTCAAATGTATGTCCTTGAAAGCAAGACAACTAAAACAACACCAATAAACATTTTAATTAAATGTAAATTCAATGCTAAATTTGATTTAAACCTGAACATGAGCATTACTCCAAAACATGTACTGTAAGTTGGATACATAAAGCAATGAGTGAGGGGGCGGGTAAAATATCTCAATTTATTTAAACAAAATCAATGACCAGAATGGTTCACGCGTATTGACATCATGTTCAGTACCTTGTTCAGTCAATTGCCTCATTAGACGTTCTCCCTCGCTTCTAGCTGACCAGAAATCAGTAACCTTTAAGAACGGTATGCTTGTCAGTTTGAGATATTATGGTCTCCCTAATGTTTTCTCTGCAGATTCTCAGATTGTTTCTGCAGATGTTTGTGGCCTCTGTTTTAGATTTTGCCCAGACAAACAGCAGCCTCTTGGTGTGAGCTCTACTAAAAATATTTATTATGGCCTGGCAGAAGGGACCTCACATTTTGTTTTGTTTTGTTTTTTTAAGCCTGACTATTTATATATGGAACAATGAGTTTTGTTCTGTCTCTCTTTGTGTCTGTCTTTCTCTTCACTGCTCACTCTCACGTCTGTGGAGCTCATCTTCATCATCTGGTTTAACTTTGAGAGGAACTCGAGCGCATTACTTTCTCGAACACTCATTTTCTCTCTGTCTCTTCTCATTAGAACTGTTCGAGTTTAACAAATTTCTATGGACACACATCTCAACTTAATGTGTTTTTATCATTAGTATTGCCTAATGAAGTACCTTGTAACCTACCTGACTGCTGGATTGTGTTTCACATGGTGGCACATCTCCCTGTGTTGCTGTTTCTGCTCTGCAGAGGGAGCCATTGCTCCATTTCAGATTCTTCAGGAGCCAAAACGCACCTTTCTCTCTTCTTATTCACCTTTCTCTCAAAGATTTGACATGGACTTTATATTCACCTAGTAATAGTAATTTGAGAAAAGCATTCCCATTTTTAAATACTAAATGAATTGCCTCAGTGTACATATCCTCCTAAATCCACACATAGCTTACTCTGATATTGCGCAGCCTGCACCCCTGAGGGTAGAAATCAATGGAGATGAATTGCCCAATGAGTAGGTTTCTCTTTCACTGAGCTGCCTGGTTCTTCAGAGTGATGAGATGCTGCAGTCTCCTGTGGCTGGCTGAGGTAGCGTTCCTGAAAGTCAGCAATGATTCTGGAAAGCAGCCAGAGTGCTCTGTTTACTCCTGACATGCTGCTCCACTGTGTCTATAGGTGTGTGTGTGTGTGTGTGTGTGTGTGTATGACTGAGTACTCGAGCCTGTTTTTCCTTCATAGCTAACAGTACAAGGGGTCATGTTGAGAAATAAGATAGCCTCTCAAACCAGGTGCTAAAACGACTCCCTTCTCTGTTATTGCTATGTGTGATGAGGCAGGCTACTCCCCCAGCTTTTCTAAGCTAATCCATGGACTGTGACGCATAGTACATCCTTTTCCTCAATATGGGATTTCCAGTAGAAGAACACCAGCTGCATGATTTGTGGGTCCATGTCCAACATTTCATTACATTCTCTACGCCATGCCTCATCATAACATCCCCTGTATCTAATGTTAAAGTAGAAGTTGGATCAGACTGAAACTGATACACCTAAAAACAAGGTAGACCGTCGGCGAGATTTACAATGTCATTACTCCGTCTCTGTGTCTGAGTTATGAGTGCGTAGCTGTCAGCGCAGCTTTTTCATGCTCTAAAACTGAGAACTGACCTCCAGGGGGATTTCTCTCATGATACGTCTGGTTTCACAGCTCGTCACACGCTGCTGTCGTCAAGTCGAACAGATGTGACCCAGTGCCTGCCATAACACAGCCATGTAATTGAAGTCTTGTGATATTCAAATCTGTTGAGGCTGAATTTGTTTTTTGTTTTTTTTCAGCAGACTGACTTTCAAACTGTTGCTTGTCTGTATGTCTGTTCCTATGTTGATCGGCACATTTTTCTCTCTGTAACTGTGCACAATCACAGAAAGTATCATTTTTTCTTTCATCTTCCTATTGTCACAAAAATTGTAGACCTTTGCGAACGTTCTTCTTATTTGTGACGCACATTTTATCGGAACAGATTTGTAACCCGGTGCTTAGGCAGATCCCATTTTCAGTGTGCGACTACAAATCAGTTGAAAGATGCCTATTTTTCTCTCACTGTCTCTGTGCAATCATCTGTCTGAGAGTGTAAAAATACACTGAGAAAAAGCTCTGTAATAATTTGGTCTTATTTTACTCGAGGATGTTTGCTTGGCAGGCCATAATCAGGCAGACAAACCTTGATCAGCTGCATTCGTCTTGTATTTTGGCACACTTCTGCCACAGTTTAATTTTGTGTGTGTACTATGTTCACATGGTTCAGAGTGTTTGTTTATGTCTGTTTATGCCTGGGTGTGTATTTGTGTATGTAAGTGTAGGTTTGTGTCTGTGTACGTTATGTCTCTGTTGGTGAGTGGGAGTCATGGTGTGGGTGGGGTTCAGTTTTCAGATTGGGTCTCGATGACAGTCAGGGTTCTTTGTTGTGGTTTGGGGCCCGGCTGGCCTGGGGCCCTCTCCTGTTTCCCTGCCCTGTTCTGCTGCCACACTGTGTGTTAGACTAAATACAGCTTTTAACCTTTAGCACAGACTCTACAGCTGTGAAGATAAAATGTGGCGTTGCTATCTGATAGTGCTGATTAGAAGTTGAAAACCACATGTTTGTATGATAATTATCAGTGTGTTTGTTTTCTTTACACTCTCCTTTCTTTCTTTATTTTTTGTCTTTAGTAAACTGCCTATCTGAACACTGGGAATAATCTGTATTCTGAAACATATGGAGTCTGGTGATATTAAAGGATGATTGTGATTTGTTACAACTAGTGTCTTATTTTCATAGCTTTTGCCTTTTTTTCCTATCGGTAATAATGATATTCAGTTCACTAAGTTAAATGCTGAGATCTGGCAACACAGCATCATTCCTAAAACAAATTCTGATGGGTAGGAAACCTGAGGGCGATCATTAAACAAACCCCCAGGTTAGACAAACCTACTTGGAAGAGAAAATGAAAGCAAGCAGTAAAATTATTGCTGTAAATTATTATTCCTGGTTCAACTTTGACCTTTGCCGTAGTCGTTTCCTGTGCAGTGAGGGTTACTACCACCAAATGTTATTACTAACATTTCAGGTGCACTTTGTTTTACTTCCAAATAAAGTAGTTTATATAATCTAGCTGAATTGTTGGCTTGTTTATAACCTGTTTGATCATCTGAAAGCTTGTTTTTCTTCATCATTGGACTTTCCCAATGTGTTACTACTTCTGGGCACGCACTTTGGTGAGTGATAAAGCTGAAACTGATAAAGACCCAAATTGTGACAAACAAAAAATATCCTATAACATTTCTCACATTTGCGATGAGAACAATTTTATTTAATACTCTTTTAGACTCATTTTATCTTTTATTTTAACGCACATATTGTATGCAGTCCATTTGTCTCGACAGCCTTTCCTTCCATCCTCACTTCATTGCCCAAAACATGACCACTGTCCACCTGACTGACCAACAACTAATGTTTTAGAAGATGAAAATATAAATCTGTCTTACAATTACTACCTTTTCTTTCTTCAGCTGCCTGTCTGTAATATCTCTTTGGCGCAGCACCACTGGCCGACAGAGTCACCCTCTGACTCCAGCATGTTTCCTCCAGCTGATTAGGTGTATGGACAGGAAGTTTTCCATATTCCTCCACACATCCGTTCAGAAACAAGAAATGCACCGACTATTGTCTTGAGAACAGTCCGACCCCCTCTATTATGAACCTATTATGCAAGGGTCAGTGTGTGTGTGTTTGGGAGGAAGGATATTTTTCTAATCTTTTCATGGAACAAGTGGTTCCTGTCGGTGTTCTGCTTACCTAATCCTCCCTGTTTTGATCAAACCTCAGAGTTTGTGTCAGATTAACTGATTGTCTAATGTATTGGTTTCACTCCTCCCTCATGGCAGCCAATTAGCACATCTGGCCCCGCTACAGTCAGACCAAGCATTTACCCATCAGTAGGTAAACACCATTTAACACAGCAAAATCCCAGTCAGGCCTAAAACTGTCAGACCTCTCCACTAACCACTAATCTACTGTCTCTGAATACCTGAGTTTGCCTCGTCTTCTGTGGCTCCTGGCCAAGAATCAGCGTTGCTCTGTGTTTGAGCTAGTCGCCCGCCCGCCTGCCTGGCTGCCAGCATGCCCTGTCATTGAAATAATAGCTGTTTTCTGTCTGTTTTTGTTCGGCCTCTAGGCTTTTGTCATAAGGTGTCAGTCTTTGTGTTTTACTGCGGGGAGATTTACCTACAGCATGTTCTGCTTCAAGGAACTGCTGCTGGTATAATAGAGAGACTAAAGAAAGACTAAATGGATTAAGTGACGTTGGAATAATAAATTGTTGTCCTGTTGCTTGTTCATTCTTTTAAAAAAACATCCACATCTGTCAATGAAAAAGCCAGAACAGCTGTGAGAAAAAAACTGTATCACTTTATTAAAGCAGTTAAGCTTGTTTTAACACAATTCAGTATAGTGTTTAAGTTCTTGTTAAGTGAATATTTTTCCAGTTCAGTAGCAGGCCAGATCGACTTTCAGAGGGGATTGACTGGATACGAATCTACACACAGTGGACTGAATCAAATGCATGCACGCACACACTCGCACAAGAGTCCCTGAATGTTTTGTGAGCACCCATAACCCTCCCTCTGTGCATTCACCTCGGCTATTTCTCTTTCCACCTCAAGAACAATAAATCTCTTCTCTTACTGTGTGTATGTTGGCGTCTGCGACAGATTAGCCTGGTGATTTAAACTCTCGGGGGTGGAGGCTTTTCTTGGGGAAATGACCCGGCTTGCTACTGGCACCCCCTGGCTCCTCTCCTCCTCTCCTCTGAGGTGAAAGGACTTTTACAGCTCCTTTGTTTTCACTGTTTGCCTGTGTGAAAGAGTTTAGAGGAGGTGCTCCAGAGTGATGGAGTGCCATATGGGCATGTGTGTGGAGAGGGGTGGTCCCAAAAGTCATGTCAAAGTGACATCATCATCAAACAATCATCCTAATACTTTCTTTTCTACATCTTTCCTGTAAGGAGTGATCTTCTTCCTCATGATGAGCTCTTGAAATCAGTCAGTGACTCTCTGAGTCCCCTGCCTTGGTGTTGGTGATTACCAGAAAAATGTATGCGTTTTAATCAATGTGCCTGGTGAGCTGTGCGCAATGTGACGCCGGTTTCCTGTTGCGGGGTCGGCATGTGGTTTGCGCAGCTTGGTCCACCCACGCCACAAGGAAGGATACACACATTACACACAACACACGCACGTGCTCTCCTTCTCTCTCACACACACACACGCACACACAGCTGTATCAGGTCCAGGATTCACGCGCTGGGTCTCTCTTCTGCTACTTTACGTGTACGTTCTGAAGAGCAAAGGCAGATTGGCTGTAAACCACTTTTCCCAGAGGACAGAAGCGGAACCATCAGTACTGTTTATGGCTGAAAGTCACATGGAATAAACTTTGGGATTAAGGACAGAGGAAACTGGCCTCCAAACAGCTGGACTGATGGGAAAGGAGACTGTCCTCGCCCTGACACATGACTTTAAATGATTTTTCCCCCAAAATATTTCTTCCGTTTGAAAACAACTTTCTCGTATTTTTGTACCATCTAACTTTACCCAACTCTGAATGTGAAGTTGACGCGTGTTTTTGTTGGATATTCCAGGACAGACTTAAATTAATATTTAAAAGGTTAAGCGATAAAAGATTGAAACGATCTGTGACACTCGAGATCTGTGCTATGAAATAAGTATTTGGATTTGTCAAATCCTTGTGACCCCGTGACCTACTAAGGTGCATATTTCCTTCTTCAAATAACTGCGCTTTCAGTTGATCATTTTTTGAACAGCACGAAAGTGCTTCTGGATGAATTTTTTCCCCCATTTTGTTTTAAAACGAATCTTTTATTTCAAAAAAAGGAAAGAAAACGGACTGTGGACTGATATAAATTCACTAATGTATCACACTTTTTTCTGAATCAGGTTAGTGTTAGATAACATCTCTGGGTGTTCATTTTCACTCTTGCCTCCCCACATGAAGAGTGCCAGCTGACACGGTTATAATTTCTCCATTTATTATCAAGCCAGTAAAAAGAACAAAGCTCCACGCCCCGCTATGCTTGTGTGGTGGTGTGGTATTTGCTATTTGTTTGTTTAAAAGGGCGTAGGGTCTGCTACAGTGATCTCTCGCTCTCTTTTCCCTCTGTCTTCTTTTTTTTTTTTTTTTTTTAAAGTTCATTACCATCGCCAGAGACGCGTAGTAGGGGTTAATTTAGCGCCGAGTTGGGGAGCGTCAGGGCGCACACAGTGGACTAGTTGTGTCGATCACTCCCGCAGAGGCGATGCCCTTTTGTGGAGAGGTCTCTTGACACACAGAGGACAGACGGCATTCACAATCGGGATACAGGGACACAAAGAGAAGAGCTGCATTTTAAAAGGCTCCATTCTTTCCCCGCTACCGCTGGGTGTTGACTGTGGGTGTTTGAGAGGATCTTTGTTGCCCGGAGAAAAGTAGAGGAGGAGAATACGCGCCGTGAACGGGTTGGGGGAATTTTTATGGACAGGGCTACTACAGTGAAGCCGATGCTGTCATCCACACCACCTCTGTATGTTTTCTCTGGGCGACTAGTCTTGTTTTGGATGAGGAGCGGAACTTTTACGCATTGTTTTACGCACTGATTGTACGAGTCGCGACTGGACAGGACTCTGGCATAATGAACTTTCTCTCCCCGGTACCTGCGGGGTAGCGGTTTGAGCCAGATCATTAACTTCAAGAAGACTTTATACTGTGGATATCTGTGTAAAGGATGCCAGTTGATACATTTGCAAACATGGAGGAAAAACTGTGGATATTGGAGGACCTCAATATGATGTACATCCGTCAGATTGCACTCAGTTTACAGGTAAACGTTTCCAGTTGACCATCAATTGTCTCTGATCATCTGCACACGTTTTTGTTGCTCTTGCGTGTGGTGTTTACATCAGTTTTTACACAATCTCAAAACTGTGGGGTGTGTCAGTGGGAGAAGCGTGTGTGATCATGTCTCAGACTGTTTTACTTTCTTTTTCTTGATTGATTGACTGTCCACCCCGACTACAAACAGGCTCACTAATAACTGAAATCTTTTTTCGGACTTGTCTGTCCCCCCAAAGTATAGTGCATCACTGTGTTAGCTGACTGAGTCTGCAGCTGTGCCTCCGGCTGTTGTAAAGTTTACAGAGGGGTAGGTTGAAGAATCTTTCTATGTGATAAACAATTGGAGCTGACACCGGTGTGGTCTCCCCCTTTACAGATGGCAAAGCTCCCACTGACGGCAATCAGAAAACAACACTGCATGCCATCCATCTCTCCCTCTATGTGTCTCCCCTTCCAACTGGGGTTCACACACAGTCCACAGCTGCATATATGGGCCTCATAAGTCTCTATGGGTGTGGGAGTGTGTGTGTGTAGGCTAGTATTGTGTTCTGAGAAAGAGAGAAAGGAGTAATTCCATATAACACGACAAAGGTTTATCATTTATGCAACATCTAACCACCTTTTTTGCAAATCTCCACAATCTCTGCCCCTTTGACGGTTTCAGAGGAAATAGCTGAAGTATTTGTCATTCTTAAGAGTTGAAAGGAAGAGAAGACACATGTCCATTGGAAATGTTACAGGAATTTCAAAGGGAAATTCTAATATATTTTACTTTCTGGCCCCATAATCTGAAAAGATATTGGCTGTCTGTGCTGCAGCTGCTTAGAGGTGTAAAAAACAAAACAAAATAGCAGGCCGTTTCTTTCTCACTAAACTGAAATCAGTCCAAAAGGCCTTCAGCTGTGTGACACAGGGGCTGTAAGAGAGGTGATATCACTCACTGGTGTGTTGTACCTGCTAGCAGCCTGGCATTGTTTTTATGTGTGAGGTGTTTCTTTGTTCATCTACCTGTGCCAAGTGCCGCAGAGCGTGCCAGGTGCCTGGCTTTTTATCACATGAGAGATACTTGACTACGAAACAACACACACTCCTGCCCAAGCCTAATCTGTTCTCTTTCTGGGATGTTATGGTTCCCTAAATGTTGGCCTGTCTTTGAAACTCTCAAATTGCATAGATCTAAGTGTGCGGAAATCTCTTCAATCAGTTTGGACTCATTGATGCTTCCAACACTTTAGCAAAGATTTAGCCGGGTGGAGTGGTGGTCATCCTGCATTATAACGCCTGTAGGCTGAAATGTCACAAACCAGCTATCACGAGGTCTTTTTTACCAACAAGCTGAACTTATTAGTTCCTGTCACAGAGCCTCCTTTGATGGGGAAACTTGTTTACAGCTCAGACATAGACTGGAAAGTGGCACTTTGTCTGAATATTGAATTTAGGGCATTATGGTGGAATGTAGATAAGAGGCATTTCCATCTGAAGACCTTTGTGCATTTAAGCATTTCGTCGTCTCAGTTCCAGTTTTATTTCTGCGAATGCAATTTTCAAGGTTAGGAATGTATGATAACAAGATGATGGGCCCTTATTTTAGCCCTGTGGGAAAACTCTCTTGTCGCTTCACAGGGAGTTCAGAGGTCAGGATCGGCTGCAGAGAGGCAATTCTCTGCAAGAACGAGGGGGAATTTCAGTTAGTTGGATACAAAGTTGTTCTCGTCTTCAACTCTTATGAGTATTTTTGCTGGTAAACACTCACTTGTCTGCTCACATGCTCACTCACTCAGTCATTCTCTCTTCCCCTCCCTCCCCCCATGTCTCCTCTGCCTGGGTGGGTTTATGAGACAGGGATTCTTTGTATGTGGCTGAGCTGCACGGCCCACAGTCTAACTGTAATTTCAGTTAGCTATAGATGTTTGTTTTTTTTGCTTCAGGGTCTTTCACAAACATCCTGTTAGGTCATCACAACTTGCAGTTATTACACTGTAAACCCCTTTCTCTTCCTTTTTGTTTTTACCTGCTGAAGCATATATCTGTAAGCCACTCCCACCCCATGCACATACACACACATTTATAACATATTCAGAAGTACGCCTTGTTTGTTACTGTCTTTCTGCACTGGTCATTTCAGACGATAAGTCTGTCATTTAAAAATAAAATTAAAAAGTGAAAAGATCATGCATGCCCTGAGGTTCCAGCATTCCTCAGGCATGTATAATTGCTGTGTCAGGAGGGGAGAGAAAGCAGCCATTGTGTTATTTTCAAGCTCAGTAGGAAGTAACTTTTTTGCTCTTCAGGTTTTAACAAGTCTGTTATAATAGGAATAACTGCGTTCTTGGCTCCAATGCACTTGTTTTCTTCGTCTTTCCCTCCTATCTTATGAGGCCCGTAAGAGAGTCAATGCAGTGCTTTTTCTTTAGTCACATGCAAAGTGTAAAAAGCATTTGGCCCCCAGAATACAGGATTCCCCTCAGAAGAGAGGTGGCTAAAGGGAAACAGGAAATGGTCTTGTTTCCCACCGGGAGTGACAACATGATGTCATTGAACCCACTGCCATTAATAGACACACATAATTTCATGTCACCACAGACCCGGATACACACAGAATTTGTTTTTCTATTTGCTTTTAATGTCCCCCCTGTTTTCTTCTCCTGTCCTGGTTCTCAGCCTTCCTCAGGCGCTGTCCCCCCTGTCCAGTCCCCTTCTCCCCATTGTTAGCCCGAGTTGCCGTAGATGGACCCTGGTCTAATTTTAGCCTGCAGACTGGCCTTGAATACATGGATCGTGGCTTTGCCAGAGTTAAATGTGGACATTTGTTAAAGGACCTCTGAGGTCATTCATTTTTGGCCAAGTTATAAAAGCAGAATTTGTCTTGGGCATTTCATTCTGTAAGTCAGTCATTGTTTGTGAAAGTACAATACTTGCTCTCTGTGTGAGTGTGTTGCCCTCACTGGGTCAGAGTCGCCCTGCTCTACTCAGAAGGGGTGCAGCATTAAGCTGCTACAGCTGGCTGCTACTGATCATGCCAGTGATATCATCTGTTGAAAGATTAAAGAGACTCCCTTTTTGGGTTCTGCTGCAGATGTTGTGTTTGTTGAGGTATTAGGACCCAGAACTGACCCATCACTATTTGTTGAACCTGTGGAAAACAGAAACTGGGAAGTGTAGCGAGATGAAAACATGTTGTAGAGCAATTGTGGTTAGACAGTAATTGGCTGAATAGCAGCAGTGACATAGTCCAAAGTCTGATATACAAGTAAACAAAAAAGTCAAATTACCACTTTGATTACCGCTTTGATTTTAATATTTCCTTAAGCAAAAAGGCACTGACACATTGACCCTAACATGTTGCAGTCATGGAAGCTCAACCTCTGACCCTGGTTGACGACAAGCTTGCATGGGGGTCAGGAGGGAGTTTCTTGCTGCCTCACCCGGGACTCATGTTTGACCTCTCACACGCTCCCGAACCCTAAACTTAGCTGTGGCCATGCCTCAGATAGTTCTGCAGATTCGAAACACCACAGGCTGGCCTTAAATATCCATTGGCTGGTATTCATGCAGCCTCTCTTCATCTGATCTCAGATCGCTGGTCAAGCAGCCTTGACCGTTTGATTGAGTGGGACTTCTCAGCAGTTAGTCTGTCCACCTAAATCAATGCAGCCTCTGTTTCTATTTGAAACGGTTCTGCTGTGATTGCACAGAAATATCTTTTGCATATGATTCAGTTTGTTCCCTTGCACATATTTGTTGTCATGTGTCTGAAGACATTCACTGTGGCTATTTTGCTATTTCCCTACTGTATATAAAGCCTTCTAAGTATCAGCCCTGATAACAGATATTTAGACCCCACAGACCTCATGCTTTCTAAATGTAGGATGCCCTGGAAGGCCAGATTGACAGCAGTTAATCTCTGGGACTCTCTGGGAGAGTCCGGCTAGACTGATGAATCTCAACCTTGATGATGAATTTGCAGTAAGAGCAAAGGTTGATCTTATTTATACTGGGACAGCAAAACAGTACATGTAAGGTTTAGCTGGGCTTACCTGGGCCTAGACTCGTAGTTGCATTTGATTTAATTTGTAATGTTTTATTCCTTTTTTTCCTCATTCTTGTCTCTCTCAATTATCTTCTTCTTTTACCATTAACGCCATTAATTTGTTCATTCTTTATTTTAATGCCTTTTCTGTCCTTGTGATAAATTTATCCTTTTAGCATTGAAGTCAGATATATCCTTCCATGAAGAAGCAGTGCGCAAATGAAATGTGTGTGTTTGTGTGTGTGTGTGTGTGTGTTAGTTCAGCTGTGAGGTTGTTTAGGTAGCCTAAGTTACACCAGACCTGCTTGCTTCAGTGGAAGGTGTGCTAAAGCTAACAGCGCTCGCTCTCTTGTGATACAGGATACACAGTCATGTCTGAGCCAAAACACATTCCTCCACAACGGACCACTTCATAGTACCTTGCTCCCCGCTGAGCTCGTCTGTGTGTGTCTGTGTGCTTCTGAGAGTGTGTGTGAGTAAATATTTGCAAAGAGTAATAAGCCAATACTGTAAGCTATATAATCATGCGGAGTGCTTTGATTTAATTAGGGACATTAGGTTAATCACCCTGGATTTTCACTGTGAGGTGTTTAATGGGATTTTTGCATTTGTTCTGAATTAGATGGAAGAGTTTCCTACAGTTGTGCAACAGCCTAGACTGAATGGAAATAGCCAGGTTTATTCACTTGTAAGTGTTATGTACATGGGTTTTAGTCTGTTTGCTGTGTGTGCGTATTTGTAAGTGTGTCTTTGGCATCTGTACCATGGATAGCTACAGTGGGTTCCAGTTCTTTCAGTGCTCTATGCCAAAAGCAGGCCCGGTGTGTGTGAGGTAGAGGAGAAATGGGGCTTTGTACCAAATCACACACACCCATCACTCCCTACTAAGCCCTCCCCTCCTTCTTGGAACTGCACATCTAGCTCCTAACCCTCAGCCATCTCTTCCAAGCCTCCCTCTCTCCGTGCCAGTCTCATGTCTACTGACTCCAAACCATCTGGCTCCCCACCTCACCTCTGCACCCCAATGCTCCCCCTAACCCCCCTGGACTTCACCACAGTGCTGTATCCCCCCTGTACCTCAGTCCCCACCCCAGCCACCGCCCATGCAGCGGTTAGGAGGAGCAGCACAGGTCTGAATAGGCACTCTGTGTGAGCAGGAACCAGTTAGATGCCGCGGCCTAAGCCAGCTTCCTTTGAAAAACAGCAGGCATGAGCCAGGAGAGTGAGAAGGAGAAAACACCAAGCCAAACCGAGAGGTGCTGTTATTGGAACACAGACCTGCGACTCCCTGCTCCTTCCCAGCCTTTATTTTTTTCATTATCATCGTCATTCACTTCCCTCTCCACGCTATCTCAGCCTGAATCTATTTGATAAGTTTACTCTGAGCTGTTCTCCTGCCTCTCTGCCTCTATCGCAGCTTTCGGCCCTTATTTCCACACTTTTTTTTATCTCACTCTTTATTATCACCTGTCTTTAATCCTCCTCCTCCACTCTTTCTGCTTTCACCTGCACACGCACAAAGACACTTGGGTTTTAACAGTTAAAGGATATTTTTTGCAGCTGCAAAGAAAATTGGAACCACTTAAGCAGTTTGAATGGAGACTGCAGGCACAGCTCACAAGTCCCTGTTTTCAAGTGGCGATATTAAAAATGTTGTATTCCTTTGTAAAAAATGTAATTAAGAACATCTGACTATGTTCTGGAGATGCAGCTGGTGGTGCCGGCTGTTTAATCAGATGGTTGTCTTTGAAAATGTGTGCAAACACACATTGTGTTAAAAAGAGCATTTGGTAATGTGTTTAATTGAGCCTGTAGATGTTGCTTTTGTGTTTGTCCATATGGACACAATTTATGCTTGTGTCTGTGTGATGTGTTTGTGTGCTTTCCAGCTTGTGAGACAAACTCTTCACAGTTTACATGATTGTGTGCATGTTTATGGTTCATGCATTGACTTTATTGATTTATGTGTCTTTGATGAGGTATATGTACAGTATGTGGGGGAGTTTTAATTGTGCATGAATAAATTCAGTCTATTTCTGTATGTTTATCTCTCTATTTCTGATCTCTGATCTCTCTATCCATCTCAACACTGTTACCATGCAAAGTGAGTGCCCTGGAACAGAGAGTAGGTCGGAGAGGCGGAGGACAAGTACGAAGCAAGAGCTGTCTAAACAAACACTTACCACCTTTTAAAACAATCCATTCCCCTGAAGTCGATAGCATCACCAGCATCCTAGTGACCTTAAAGATTGTGTCTTTTGGGGGTGTGTGTGTGTGTGTGTGTGTGTGTGATGTGTGTTTAAGCAGCAAGCCAAAGTGTCTAATTGAATCACTGCACACTGCAGGATCCTTGGCCACTAAGTTGCTGCATGCATGTGTGTGTCACTGGTGGGTGGGTGTGCTTGGCAGGTGGAACAACTCTGTCAGCATTTGAAGGTCTGCCGTCTGACCATCTGAGAGTCCCTTCTGCTTTTATCAAGGAAAACAGAGGATCTCTTCTCTCTTTCGTTCACGATCTAATGACGTTATTATCTCTGTCTCCATGTCTAATTTTCACAGCGTCTGTAAGAGACATCACATAACAGTAACATCACATAAACAGTTTGGTTGTTTTAATGTTGGTACTTTTGAATCATTCAGAGCTTAAAGTGACAGAGCAAGCTGAGCAGATGGCCTCACAGCATCTGCAGAAGGCTTTGTTATCATTGCAATAAGAGTATGGAAAGGCCATACTAGCCTGAGTTGACTTCTGTTGTTGGATGCCTTGCCTTGAGAAGACGGATGGCTGTGCTGTTGAAGAAAACCTAAATGCCAGGGGCGAAGTGTCACGGGGGAATTCCAGTGTTTGGAGGCGGGTCAGCAGGAGCTGGGGCTTAAGGCTGAGGTGGATCCGAGGGCCAAGGCTGCTGAAAGGGGCCCCTTGTTGTGGTACGAAGTGTTGAGAGGCATGGCTGAGCAGTTCCTCCCCCAAACAACACCCCTTCCCACAAAAAAAAAAAAACAGCCTCTCTGTCTCACCATGATGAGATCAGTGGAACAAACTATCCAGCTGCATGATGTAATGTTTGAGACTTGGGGTCAAAAGCTCAGGGTCACATTAGGAGAAGATGTGTGAGTGTCTGTGTGGGACGGATGTGTATAATACCCTTTGAGAGTTAGATGAATTTCACATGGTCTGTTGTGTTAGTACCATGATCTCTTCTCCTTTCTGCTGTCTCCTTGCATACACAAACACACACACCTTTGACTCCATTACCCACTGTGTCCTCCTTCACCCCCCACCATGTCGGTGTATGTGTTTCTAATCTTGTCATCATTGGGAGATGAAAAGGTTAATCCATCTTATCTTCATCGGGACAGACTAAGGAACTGTAAGGGGATTCCTATTGGTTCTGGGGAGAAGCATGGCTCGATATGATTGGCTGAGACAGATAGCTAACCGGACTGAAGCCCCCTATTAACCCCTGCTACGCCAAGCCCCTCTGACACACTGTCATTGGTCAGTATGTCACTGGACACAGACTAGTTGTTATGTAATTACACGTGTAAGTTTATTGTGGCACTATTTTAGGCCTACGTAAAAACACAGCTCATGTCCTTACAGTTGGCAAGCACAGCTGTCACTGTGCGATCCATCAAGATTGACAGTCTGTGTGTGTGTGTGTGTGTATATATATATATATATATATAGCTTTGAATATGATCACTGTTGATTTAACTTACATAATACTAAGGTATAGGTTGCAATAGCTATGAATCACTGATATAAGACATAAGTGTCTCATGATGTTTGTTAGGCTTCTCATGTTGCAGGCATTGATGATGTTGTAGTGATAATGAATGTCAGTGTTTTTTTTGTGACTGCAATAGATGAGGTATACACACACACACAGTTTTGTAATCTAAATTTACAGGCTAGTTAGTGTGTAAAGTACTCTGCCACTGCTATGAGAGGTGAATGAATATCACTGTTTATTTGTTATAAAAAGCTTGAATCAATCAGCCTGTGATGTTGATGTCATGTCTGTTTGGTTTCAGGCTCTAGTCCACTCCCAGCATACTTGAAGTTTAGACAACTGTCATGTCCAGGACCTGTTCTCCAGCACCTCAGGCTGCTTGACACTGGGAGGAAAGCAGGTCTCTACATGCTTCTTAGTCCTAAGACAAAACCATGACAGGCATAACAAATATGGACATTTCTTTATACATGAGGCACAGTTCAGAGAGTAAAGGAATGATACTGGTTCAGTCTGTAGATGTTGTCAAGCCCTCATGTGGCCAATAGGGGGCTGATAGGCTACCCAACTTAAGTGGGTAAATAGTTTTCTCCTTCCATGTCACATCTAAAAACAAGGGATTCTGTTGTAATATGAATGATGAAAGGTAGAAAATAAGAGAGCCAATAAATAATGGATAGATACATACTGTAGTATGGCTGCACAAAGGATTGCAGTTTATTTGTTAGAATACTATGGACTTAATATTCCCATACAATTCAGGTGCCAAGTTCAATTCAATTCAGTTTTATTTATATAGCGCCATATCATAACAAAGTTATCTCAGGGCAAGTCCAATTTCTGACCTTTAAATTAAAATGCACATTGTTAAACAATCATTTTTAGTTTAGTATTTTAAAGTTATGTACGCTACAGTATAGTGTAATCTACATGTACTGCAGTATTTAGCTAAATAGTTGTTATGACTGTCAATTGTGCCTCCATGCAAGAAATGGTGGTCTAAAAGTATGGTGGTAACAGGAAGAGAAAGTTCACACTCTTGTATTTTTACAAGAGTAAAATACACCTTGCAATAAAGCAGTTGAAGCTTATCCATGTGGCTCAGTGCTTCCTTTGGGTCAGTTTATGTGAAATTGCCCAGAGACCTTTATTCAAACAAAGGGCTGTGAAAAAAGTGGGTAAAATATGTGAACGAGAAACACAGGCCTGTCCCTCAACAACTACTGTCAACAAAGGCACTAGATTCAAATCTGCACGACCCCTGAAGTGTGAATTTTGGTAAGCTTATTTACTGTGCAGTTACCCCTCCAGGCCGTGATAGGAGTTAAGATTTCGTTCTTATTCAAGCTTATGAAAACATTACAAATTAAACAGAAATGGTGTAGGAAGATGTTTTATAATTCGACACGTGGCTGCAACGGGCTCTTCTATCTACAGCAGGGAGGGAGGGGTCTTGAGGATGTACAGTAGCAGCAGAGAGGAAGAGGAATGCTTGTTTGGGGAAAAACACTCTTGACAGTGAGTCAATAGGAAGTGCTCGAGTCTCAGAGGGAGAGGGCTGAGTAGGTTAGTCTGGCTGGAGGAATGTCCTCTCATCCTGTGAAATGCAGTGTAATGACACTGGGAATGATGCTATCATTCATTCAGCTGGTCCCACTGACTCATTCAGCATGGGGAAAACTGAAGCTGACGCTGTGCAAGTGCGTGTATTATCTTATATCCTTGAATATGTTCACAAATGCAGTATATGTGCTCTTGTTTGGTCAATACCATATTCCTCTTTAATAGATGGACAGTAGTTTAAGCCACCACTGTTTTGTCTGTGCATGCTTGTATTAGTATTGTCACTCACACGTGTTCCCTGAACCCCTCAGTGCACTGTGAGTGTAGATTTGTCTCCGACAGCACTTCTCTGGCTGGCTCCCTAATCTGATTAACTGTAGGATATTTACAGCTCTAAGTCCTGAGTTGTCAAGGCTCATCTTGTTTTTGTTGCCTACGTCTGCTCACACAGCAAAGAGATGAGCAAAGAGAGAGGGCGAGATGGATTTGTATAAGAGGGTTGAAGGCAAGTTTTAAATACTGTATGACTTTGTTAATGTTCTTGTTGGTGTTTGATGCGTTTGGCTTCTGTGGGAGAGTCCCACAATGAAGTGAATGCCATGATACCCCCCACCCCCCCTTCCATGTTATCCTTAGCTAGAGGTAAAGAGCTGTATTCACCTAGCCAGATACACAGATGTATTATTGCACCATTGAGATGGACTTTGTTGCTCTGTTGCCATTAGCCAAGGCTGCCCACAGACTGGCTCTCTCCTCCTCCGTCCTGATCCTCCTACATGTCATCTGCTGCATCTCTGGACTGTGTATCTCATTCCACTTCTCATCTCACCCACGAGCAACACACAACAAAACAAGCAGTGTGTTTTTTTTGTCTTCCTTCGCTGAGATTGTAGCCATTTTGCTCTGCAGACATTTAGGAAAATGTTAAAACAGTAAAAATGGGAACAGCGTTTGATGCTTTACAGTTATTTCCTGCAGAGGTATATTTTCATAACGGGTCTCCTTGTGTTTGCAAACGATGTCCTGAATACTCCATTATTAGTTTTCCAGTGCAGATTTCCTGGAGCCAAACTCTGTCAGCT
This sequence comes from Macquaria australasica, assembly GCA_005408345.1. Taxonomy (NCBI): domain Eukaryota; kingdom Metazoa; phylum Chordata; class Actinopteri; order Centrarchiformes; family Percichthyidae; genus Macquaria; species Macquaria australasica. Next base: position 310,863 of record SEMN01000550.1, read on the forward strand.
GATTCGCTCTAACCCCGGTCTATTCCCACACTTAATTCTAGCCGGACTCATCTGTGTTTTCCGTTTCCACCTGCCCACAAATCACTCTCATACATCACCGGTCGACAAGGCGATACACTCGACTGCACAACAACTTCCCTGTGCGCACATATGGGCCAGGCAATAAGGGCAGAGGGAGACGGATGAGGATTTTTATTTACCCTGGAATGATAAGTTGTTGTCAGTAGAATTTCATATAAATGCACCAACTTTAGGCTGCTTACCAATATTATTTGTGAACACTGTGGTGTTTTGATTTTGGAACATTATTTTTTTCCTATTTAGACTAGGTGTTAGTCTAATTCACTGTCCAATTCCAAGTAGAATTATTACATTGTCACTGCCAATAAATCATTATAATAAACACATATTACTAGAGGAACTTAAAATGTGATGGTACTAGAGTGGCCATATTTTACTTATTGCCTAAATGATCCCTGTGCTGAAATGTTTATAGCCTTCTATTTATATACAGTTTCTCCTCTATCACTTCACGAGGCAGATATCTCACCTGAAGTAGCAGCATTATTTGCCTCTGTATCTGGACTGAATGGAGGTTTTGCTATTACTGTCTTTATGCAATTACAAAAATGTATTAATAGGAAAAGACACTTTAGACTGTGTACTCAAGACAAATGCAGAGACAATGCTTTTTATAAAATGACAGTATTTCAGCTGCTTATTGCTTATTTGAATCATGGAAGTAATCAAGGACGTGGGAAAAAGGGATGTTATGCATGTAGTTCAGCAATTCAAACAGCATATTGACCAGTGCCTTGTGTTAAAAAAAAAAACAACTAAAAAAAAAGTTGAGTCATAACTTAAAAAAAGAAAAACGTCTTTTTCCACTGTGGGCAGTGTAGGCACAGAGCAACCACTGTGGATTAATACTGACACACTTGCAACCCACTTCAAACTATGGCCAAACTCAGAGCTGCCAAATCCGACTTATGTCAGTTTCACCCAAATAGCTTTAGACCATGCACTGCCATTTTGTAAGATTCCGGAGGGACCCTGGAACCCCATGGGACAGTAAACACTGAAATGTCTGTTTACACTACAGTGGACTGACAACAACAAACCCCTGAGAAAAATATCTTAGTAGGCTACATTATCTCATTTACTGCATGTCTGGTGGATGACAGTGGGACACTGTTCCTAAAATTGGTGCCAACGCCCCTGGGATGCTCCCGCAAGGACCTCAGGAGGTTCCTGGACACAGCTTTGAGAGCCACATGACAGTTCTCTCTTCTCTGCTTGTGCGCAGCTACGCACAGATTAGGAGCACACACACACACACACACACACACACACACACCCGCCCGCCTCCTCAGAAACGGCTCTCGGTTGGTCCATCGGTCGGTCAGTCTTTATTCTCCCTTGTGCTGGTAGTGGTGGTGTGTGTGAATCCGTACTGGAGCTCTGGAGCTACTAGGACGAAGACGACGACAATGACGAAGATGATGATAATGAAGACAACACAGAGAGGGGTTCAAACACATGACCGCTGTCGTTCCCAAATTGCCATGAGTGGGGTTTGTGATTTCTGCGCGGATCCTTAACAACTTCTGAGGTTAATAAACGGCAGCTATTTTCAGTGGATAATTCGTTTTGGCTATAAATGGAGGTGCCTCAAAGGGAAAATCTGAGTTAAGGTATTTCACGGGGTGTATGGGACGTTGAACGGACCTTGGTGTTGCGTAAAGCGCCGGTGCTGCCAGTTTTGGAGAGTTGGGAAGCGGAGTGCTCCACTGTGGATACGATGAACAACTCAAAGAATCAAAGGGTAAGGTTTGTTGTTTTGTTTCCAAACGGTTATTGCCGAAAGATTCAGAGCACTTTAAGTTTGAGATGAAATGGAAAATGTCAGTCAGTTGTAGCCTAATACACGTCACACTTTGGGTTAATTCGTCACGCAGATCACGCAGGCTACGTGATCCGAAGAGATTTGGAGAAATCTCATTGGATATATATATATTGACTGTATCAAGTCCACTCTGATACTGTGCTGTTAACTCTGTTTGGAGAGACGCAACGCCTCTATTGAAAGCACTTGCATTTTAAAGTTTCTTTTTAAGTGGAAGAAGATTGAGGGAATAACGAACCAGTTCTAAAATATGAGTTTACCGGAGTAAATTGATTAATTGGTGTGTAAGATGCGTGCCGAATTAAGGAGTGGTACCTAATGATTTATGAAATCTTTTATGTCGTGTTCTTCAAGTTAGCAATAATCACGATTTTTTTTAAAGTGCAAGATTTTTTAAAGGAGTTTGGCTTCAATATTTCCCAAATTGTTCAAATTTTCTATGACTGGTAGGTGGGTCTTTTTACATCAGGGGACAGGCAATGTTGCATTAAATTGTCCTGTGGGCATAATGACTAATTCAATAATAATATAAACTAATTGTGTTCTTTTGTCACCTTAAATTACTCGTTATCTCTCTCTGTGCCATGCCTGTGGGCCACTGGAGTAATAGAGTAATATTAGTAGGGGGATAGTAACTCTGTTTCATGTTGTCTGACTGCACTGTGTCATATCACCCAGCATCTCAGAGTTGGAACAATGTGACAACTGTGGGATATTACTGCAATAATGACTTACATCTCCCAGTCATCAACCTCCCCCTCTCTCTTGTGAAGAAACCTTTCCTAAACGCCTTGAATTGGCAGCACACCAAAAAAGCCACACTTGCTGGAGTAGAAAAGACCTGTGAGCATATTTTGCTTTTCATTGCTTTTTTTCACAGCAATAATAGAATAAAATCCCATGGTTTTCACATAAATCTGTTTCTGTGGCTCTGAGGATGCCAGTCCACATAGCAGAGACATGTCTATCATGCATTTATAATTCTTTTTCAGGGAGCAGTTTGCCATGCTTCCCACTTAAACACATGCATGCTGAACCACAGCACAGTGCTGAAAAGAAAGGACAGCTACCAAAAAAATGTTTTCCTCAACATGCTACTCCCATAAGAGTGTGTGTGACAGGCAGTCATTCTAGTTTCTTTAGTTTGAGCACATTTGACTGACAGACTGATAGCTCTAACCACTTCCTATAATCAACTTTTGTGTCACCACTGAAACTCTATCCGTGCACAAATTAACCAAACATCTCTGTCTGTTGATTGCCTTCACTTTACTTAATGACAGGGAGAGTTTAGATTTTAGCCTCATGTTGATTAAAAAGGTCACCTGCATCAGTCAGAGATTGAAAGAGCAAGACAGATGTGATCTTTCCATTCCTGGAATACAGCCTGAGCTTCTGTGTGTGTGTGTGTGTGTGGGGGGGGGGGGTTGTGTGCGGTGCATAGAGAGCTCAAAGCGTGTTGTTTGTGCAGTGTATGTTCATTTTGTCCCTACTACTGTTACAACCACAGCCATCCCTGATCATTAGTAGTGAAAAGGTCACTCATGTGCCAGAGCTCCTCCTCAGTGTGACTACACAGCATCCTCAATATGCAGTCTTCCTGGTGCTTTCTTATGCAGTGATTTCGCTGTATTCATTGCATGCTGCCGTTAAACTTGTTTTCTGTTAAATGCATTTCTGCTTGTGCTTTTCATTGCGTTTGCAATTATACAAGAGGGAAAAAGTCAGCATCCTGAGTCAGTTCAGTGGCCAAGGAATCCTTCGGCCCTTGTCTTACAATCAATAACCACTTACTGCAGAGGAGCTTTCTGCAGTCAAGTCTCTGTCTGTCCACCCAGCTTTCTGTCTCTCTCCTCTTTCTCTACCTATCTATCCAGATAGATATCTCGAGTGTCTCCTCTGCTTGTATCTGTCTGTCTCACCTCCTTCTCTTCCCTCCCCAGCCTTCATTCACCTCTGCAGTCACGTGTGTGTGTGTGTGTGTGTGTGTGTGTGTGTGTGTTCCTCTCTCTCTGCTCTGCGCTGCCGTGAGTCTGCAGTAGAGGTCATTCTGTTTTCTCTGCTGATATTGTCCATTGCTTTTTCCCAGGAGGCAGTTGCTGGGACTGAGATAGGCAGGACTTCCTCAGCCTGAGAAACACAGAGGGAACTGCAACCCATTACTCTATGTACTGTACGGCATGACAGCAGCTGTGGAGGAGAATGGGAGGGGGGACTGAAATGGACTTTGTTTTGTGTGTGTGTGTCTCCTTGAGCCAGTTGTCTAAGGAATAGTGTGAAAAATGAGGCACTTATACTCTGTTCTGCCACAACATTGCCTCTCCTCCCACCCAATTATAGATCTTTTCACTCACACTTATTTGTACACACACTTCCTTTCTCTCTGGGTTTCTTAAATTTTCACAGCCTCTCCTCCTCTTCTGCTTTTGGTTTCTGGCTTCACGACTCAAATACACACTAAACGAAGCCAGTTCAAAAGCTGCCCTGACATGTCATGGCAGAGCTCTCTCAGTAATGTTCTGTCCTATTTTTCTTTCTCCTTTTTAGAAGCAAGTGTTGTGGCAGGCAGAGCCCTCGATGGGTTTGTCCTGACACGAGTGCCTCAAAAAGAAAAGGGGAAGAGAGTGAGAGGCAGAAGAGAGAGAGGACAGATAGGGTTGATGCAGGAGGACATGTCTGTGCATTGTAAGAATCATACACTGGGCAGCATGTATATTTATGCAGCAGCAGATTGATGGTTGTGCCTCATGACGCTGATTCAGTGGATGAGGAAAGGAGTGATGGACAAACAGAAGACAGGCAGATAAACAGACAGACAATTAGAGAGGAGTGATGACCTGACGAAGCAGAGGCAGACTGTGAAGGGATTGATGGTCATGGAAGAGAGAGCTCAGTCCCACAGACAGATAATCGGACAAGCAGCTAATGCAGAGCCGCTGGCAGCGGATCACAATCAGACCCGGTCCACGTCTATCTGTCATGTCTATCTGAGGAAGCAGATGCTGAGCTGTCAATCATTTATACAGCATGTGTGTGTGTGTGTGTGTGTGTAAGTTTTCCTTAATTTTACACTGCATCCGTGCTGCCAATCCATGATTAGGTTATGTTTGTTTAGCGGAATTGCTCTTGTGTTGCTGATATGAGCGAAGCCACAAAATGTGTGTACAGACACACACCCACACACACACACACAAATTGATAATCCATCTAGACTACCCTTTATCCTGCTCCCATGGCCCTCTGATGAAATGCTGGCATGGCCGTCTAGAATCGATAATAATAATATCAAAGATACAGCTTTACACACTCTCTCTCTCTCACACTCACACACACACACACACACACACACACACCATTCCTTGCACACACCATGCTGCTCACATGATACCTCACTCTAGGTTGGGGTTAGATGCTGCCGACAGAGAGGATTGTGTGCGACAGAGGACACAAAATAGCTCATGGATTTGCTTTGCAAGAGAATGTGAAAGGGATGCGGTGCACAGTTAATGCTTGACTCGCGAATGGTCTGCTGCTGAACAACAACAATGAAACATATTTACCAGTGTTTATTTATCTCTGTGTCTGTGTGTGTCTGTGTGGGTGTGTGTAGGCTGATGAAGTAGAGCCTCCCTAAATGCCACCACGCTGAGCAGTCGGTGACTGTCAGACTTCTCTTCTGCATTTGTTCCACACTGGAAAAACTTGACCAATATGGGCCAGTTCTGATATTTTTAGACTGTAGTGTCCAATAGCCAATATTTTGAAAGCATATTTATCTTTTTTTAAATTATAATTTTCAAAGACAATAATAATATTTACTCTTTTGCGCTACTTTTTTAAATTTTCTGGGTTGAAAAGCTCAACCTACATGGGACAGTGAACCTCTCTCAATTCAAACCCAGGCCCACACAAACATAATTTTAATGATTAATGTAATTTACAGATACAAAGACAAGAAAATGTAATCCGCAGCTTTTACACGCTGCTGTGTAAATTATCCAGTATTTAAGGAAAGGCCCTTATTGGTCCAATTTATCAGTTTCACCTTAATTAAAACATGCTTCAATATTGTCTGTGTAAATGTCCTAAATGTGAGTTATTTGCATGTTTTTTCTATCCTGTGTAGATGAATGCTCTGTACTAATTTTCTCACAGCACAGACAGAAGCAGGAAAGACAAATGGGGTTCACTTTGAATTATAGTGTAAGACCACGTGAGGCTCAGACCAGCTCTGTTCATGTTAGCCTGCTTATGGTACATTTTCATGTCGGCAGATAGAAGCTGTGCATTGTTCTGTTGTAGCTGAATAAATATTATGTTGAACTAGTGTCTGTTTGTGCCGTGTCGGTGTGTAGATAAGTGGTGGAGTAAATGAGGGTGTAGAAGTTTTAAAGTGTTCCGCTAGTTTGTGTGTGTGTGTGTGTGTGTGTGTGTGTGTGTGTGTGTGTGTGTGTGAAAATGTGGATCCCCCAATCTGTTAGAGTTGTTCTGGAGAGCAGAGATAAGAAGCACACACACACTTTCTGCAATTAATTATATTCCCTCTCTTGTTCTTTTCGCTTCTCAATCTCAGTTGCCCTTATCCGCCTCCTTGTCTTTCCTAACTCATCTGCTCACTGTCTCTCACTGAACTGGCACACATGCTTGTACAATCACACGCACATATGCAACACACACACACACACACACACACACACACACACACACACACACACACACACACACACACACACACACACACACACACACACACACACACAGAGAGAGAGAGAGACTCCAAGGGTTAATGTGGACCATTAGTAACCAGAGCAGGCTGTGAGTGCTGTAAAGTGGCAGAAGGGTGGAACCAAAGTGACAGACTCCTGGACTGTGAGTGGATCTCACCTTACATGTGTTCCCTATGACATTAAAATGACTGTCATTAATCACAGCAGTGAAACAAATACTGCTTTTATTATGCTGTGATTGCAATATTCCTCAAGTCTTGAGCAGCCATTAATTAATGGCATACCACAAGGCCTTAAAGCTGTCCTTCACAAAACAGCAGTGTGTCGTCTTGTTGCTGACAAATTGAGGGTACGAATACTGTAATTTCTGAAATCATCAAACTGCTCCAATTGCTCAATTGAGTGGTTCTTGTCAGCGCATAAGCTACAATCCCCCCCACTCACACACACACACATGTGCACACACACACACACAGTCACACCCTCCAGCTGTGCCTTATCTGTCCCTTTCTTGGTCATCTCACCCTGAGGGCAGAGGGCTGGGGGTCATTTTAGTCATAGCCGGCTTTGCTTTCACTCAGCTCAGAAGTCCTGCAGCTTCATGAATATTATAATGAACTGCATTCACTTCTGGGCTCTTGCTGGTCGATAGCAATTCAAGGACACACACATACACACAGCTTCATCACAGAGTACCTGCTGCCTCGTCATTGTCTGTCTCTGGCTTGTACACCTCGATGACCAACAAAAAACCTCTCCTCCCCTCCAACAGATCTCACGTGGGGGCAGCACATGTGATTATATATACACATGTGGCCATACAGTCTAAATAAGGCAACAGAAGCAATAGTGATGAATAATAGAGAGTGATAAAAGCAGCTTCAACTACAGAGCTCTTGGCTAGAAATGGGACTCAGAGAGAGCACACTGAATATAAGAGAGAAACAGAAAATGACTACATTTACATGGATTGCAATATCCCATTATTGATTAAGACAGTAGAAGCTGTAAACAACATTGTCTGTCTGATTGCATTTACCTCTATAAGGCCCAAGTTGTAATAATCAGCATAATTGACTTCTGGAGCATTCAGGGAGAGTGGAGAAGATAAGTAGAGAGTGGACACACACAGTATAAATATATATATTATGGACAATCTGTGTGCTTACAGGGTATAAATACCTTGGTATTGATGCTGCCAGTCAAAAAACTATTGGCATGACAAGCTATCACTGCAGATTAGATGCTTTTATTCAGTTTAATTAAAATAAGATGGGTGGGTCTGTATGGGAAGTATGATGAGTTTTCCATTTTTCAGAAAATTATGAAAATGTTGTCAAAAGTCCAAACTTAAATGCCAAAACAAACAAACAAAAATGCATTTTAAGTCCCTTCTCTCATGTTTAATGGCAGCAGGCAAGCAACAACATAATATGGTTAGCATGGTGGGATATGTAAGATTGTTTATGTTTTAAGTCACGTGCCAATCATATGTATGTATTTTGCTCATCCATGCTACACTGCAAGTGTTCTACCCAGTTTAAAGAGCTTTTGAATGTGAATAGAAGGCTTAAACTAATAATGCATTTTCAGATTTAACCGCATTACTATGGTCTTAGCCCCACATGCTTTGCACTTATCTGCACCTCTCCATGTGCGTCTGTAGTGTAGGAATGAGAGCAGAGGTAAAAGACAACAGGGAGGAGAGTTTGGCAGGCTTAAATGCTAGCTAGGCCGGCTGAGCTAATTAGCTGCGATTTTCTCATCTTGATTCAGACAAGGAGGAAAGCCTGGGATTACTGAGGCGAGCTGTGTGTGTGTGTGTGTGTGTGTGTGTGTGTGTGTCACTGAAATTGTGTCAGGCTGTTGGAACTGTTCATCGGCAGGGGGGTTTGGGTGCGCTTATTTGCAAAAGTCAACTAATGAGAGCTTTAGAAATGTGGTGCAGTGTGTTGCACAGCAAGCGTTAGGATGGGTTTGTGGTAGTGAGATAACTAGCCACCCCTCACCCCACTGAGGATGAAAAGGAGCTTAATGATACGGGACCCAGCAGGGAGGCCACTCTCCTTCGGGAAACTGTGGCACTGCGACCTCTTGCCCTCTGCACCCTCCCTTTGTCCCTTTAGCTGTCCCTCATCTGCCGTTTGTCTGTCCCTATCTTCCCACTCCAACAACACTGCACCCTATTACATCCTTCTCATGCATCTTATGACTTGAAAATGTTTCCATCTCATTGCCTGATTGAAGGGTTTCAAGTGATTGCTGACATATCAAAGAGATATGAAAGGTAACATACTGAAGAAAGAGTCTGTTATGTCAAAAATGTTTGTTCTGTAGAAGTTCATGTTGATTCTGTTTGTCTTTTCCTTGTTTGCAGGATGGGAATTGTTAATTTTACTGCCAGCAGTATGCCCCAAATTAATTAGGCATTTTTGCAGAGGAATAGGATGCTGTGAACAAACACTAGTATACTGCATTTCATTTCAGTTTATTGCTCATTCATCCGTGCTGTATGGAGGACTCCTGTAAAAAACACAACCAGGCATGTGATGCAGTTGACCAGTCACAGGCAAAGACTGCAAAAAGTTTGGTTGGCCAGTCAGGACACATAGCAGAGCTCAAATCCAAGGCCTGTCATAGTGTCCTGCCACCCCCCCCCCCCCCATGTCAACCCGAGGTGCGAGGTAACGTGTCATACTGAGAGCTGTCAGTCACCGTGACACTTGCACACACGCTGAGGTTCTTGGAAGGGTCAAATGAGTTGTTTTTCGTTTGAGAGAAAGTGTTGTGCCACATACTCCGCCCAGCCCCTCACAGTCATATCAGCGTAAGCGATAAGTGACACAGCCAACTTCCGATCACAGACTAACACCTCTCTTAAAACAGTCATTTCACGTGTTAGAGAAAGAACAGGCTGTAACGACGTGAAACATTCCAGCACAAAGTGGATTACAGAGCCACATCAGTGCCTTTTTTCCTCATGTGTATCTTTAAATGTGATTAAATCCCATCTTCTCTATCTCCCCACTTATATGCACTAGCAGCATTCTTTGATCAGGGGCTTAGGAAGACCTGCTTCATACTAGTTCCTTTCCCAAACCCTCCTCTCCTTTCTCTGTATGGGCTTACAGGAATAGCTGGCTAATCAGTTAATAATACAGTATCAACTTGTATAATAGTCAGTAGCTGTGTTCCAGGCCTGCAGACAACACTGCCTGTGCCAGTAAAGTTCACTGACGAGGTTACAGTATTGCTGTGTGTGTGTTTCTCAATTGCCTCTTGCAGCCTCCAGACAGTCCAGTCTGCCAATTACTCATTACTCTCATTAGGGTTTCTCCATTACTGTTTGACTGGAAAAGGAAGCTACTTGGCGACAACTCTTGTCCCTTCTCTGTCTCCTTTCTCATCAGGAGCTGTGGATCATGTTTTCTTCACTTTAGAGCTGCGAAACATACAAAACTATGCCAGAACTGCTCAAAGATACAATTATCATTCTATTTCCGCATTTCTTGCTAATAGGTTTTGTAAGCAGCGATTCAAACCTTTTATGGTCTGTTTGGATCCTCGAGGAGTACATTACATTCTGTTGTACTTCTTTTAGATTCAGCTCTACAAGTCAGAGATGATTTACAATCCAGTTTATTATATCTGAACATAGCATTTTTTTGTGTTTTGAATGCAGCCCAGTATGTTCCCCCTGGTCCTCTTAAAGGTGAGATGGAAGAGGAACAGGAGGGGGGCCTGCTGTTATTAGTGTGTTTGTGCTGTTGTTACTCATAATAAACTACCCTGCAGGTTGAATGTATATCTTTTTTTTTTTCCAGCCCAGTTATTTATGAGTCTGGTCTGGAACCTGTACAGCGTTTCATAAATCTATACTCTGCAGGCCTGTTAGTTATATGCTGAGAGACCACACACAGTCATACAGTAGATATACTAACACACACACACACACACACACACACACACACACACACACACACACACACACACACACACACACACAGGTGCTCACACACTTCCTGTTATTATCACCAATACATTTCAAATTATTCTGCAGTTTTGGTTTGCGTGCCTGCTGCTTCTCCCAGCTCCCACTGTGCTACTATATGATAATGCAGACCTGGTGTATTAGGCTGAGTGTGCATAGCCGTGTAAGAGCCATCAAGCTTTAGTGTGCCTATAAATTGCTGAAGTGATCACTGCTTGGCAGACTCTAAGCTCCCTGTGCTCTCTCGCAGCTCTAAACAAATTTGTTTTATAGCTTGAAATTCACTCCAGTGTTGCTCTCCTTAGGGCCAGCAGCCAAAAAAACAAATGCACTTGCGAGTACAAAGTGCACCCACAGAACAGAACTATGCCCTGATTCACTTGCATGCACTTGTTTGCATACACAGGCATATTCCGTCACCTCCGGCATGCGCATGAAACATGATTTAAGATGCAGACGCATGCATATTATTTCTCTCTTTAGCACTTTCTGCTCCGACTCCGCCCCGTATGTGCTGGGACCCAGCTGCATTGAAACACACTGCCTTTGTGTGAGAACAGCTGGCCGCAAAGTCATTTGGACACACGCTCGCACACACAAGCACATGTGGACAAGCCCTCACAGATACACACACAGTTTTCCATGCAAGCAGAGCTGAAGCAGTCTCTATTGTCAGCGAATAATTGAACGCATAAGCTGTCAGGAGGGGGAGAGTTCATAGTGTTCCAGCTATAAGGGCGAGTTGGTCCACTGTTGAAACTCTATAGCAATCACCTCAATAATGACATCAGCATTTTGGCACCTAGACCGGGGGACACAGGCACATTTTGCCATATGAGAGGGCCCTGGGAGTGTGTGTGAGTGTGCGTGTGTTAAGTGTGTCCTGGCACTGAACAGACTCGAACTGCTTTGTAGCCAGCCTTGCTGTCGTAAAAGGCGAATGCAAACACTCTGCCCAGTTACTGTTTCTCTCCCCCCTCCTCTCTGTCCCCCATGTCCAGTACCCAACCAGTTCCCTTCACTGTTGTTGTGCCCTGGCTTCCCAGCAGCAGCTGGAGTCTGAAACACTGTAGGGATGTTGTTTGGTGAATCGGACCATTGTTTTTGAGTGGTCTGGGTTTGGTTTGGGATTGTTGTCTGTTTTCTCCTAATCTGACTCCAGGCTGTGTGTTCTGTAAATCATTGTACATATGTGTACGTATTGCGCTTGATGTGTGCTTTGGTATGTGTCTGTGGGCATGAGTATGATAGTGACATGTGTTGTGTGTTACTGACAGTCTGCTAATGTGACTTCCTCCTCCAACATCCCAGCAATTCACTCCCCACTCCATTTCATCCATTCACCCACATTCTATCCATTCTTCATTCTTCCCTCTCTCCCTATATTCTACTTGTATCTCCATTCTCTCTTTTCATTTCCTCTCATACTCTAACCCTCTCTCAGCTAATTTGCCATTGATTTTTCTCTCTCTCTCTTCATTTAACTTTTACTCTTTCTTGCACTCTCAACCGCTCCCTCCATCATTAACTGTAGCCGTGCTCTGGGTGTGGGAGAGGCAGAGGGGAAGAGGGTGAGCATGAGGGAAAGTAGCGGAAGAGGGTGGAGAGGAAGGCGAGGCACATAGTTGTGGCTGGCTAATTGAAAGCCAGCAGTCTGGTCAGTGAAGTCCCAGCGTATGGGAGTGGTCAGGAATTTGCAATTCTTGGTTATGATTGTGTGTGTGAAATACAGACGGAGCACATTTGTGTCAATCTTCATGTCTGTGGCCATGAAGATTGACAGAGTGCGCATGTTCTTTCGACTGTGTGAGCTTGTGTGTTCGTCTGCTTGTCTGTTTTTGTGTGTGCGAATAAGTGAGCAGCACTTTTGCCTCTTGGTCTGAGTGTGTCTTTGTCCTGCTGTTGTTTTGCTCCGCTGTTGTCCTCTTGCTTCTCTCTTTTCTATCAGCCTCTTTCACTCTGTCTGTCCAACCAGCTTTCGTATTGGGCCAGTCAGCTGCGGCGTCTTGTCTGTCCACAAAAAAAACCAACTTCAGAGTCTGCGAAAGGTGGCATGGTTTTATAGTGGTTAGAGAAACCAGCCTTTAACTGGAGGATGCAGATTCCATCTCAGTGACAGCAATCATCTCCATGACCTCTGACCTCCTTATAGAAGAAGATGAGCAGAAGGGCAATTTATCCACTGGTGTCGATATTGATGCTAAATGTTTCATATGTGCAGCATATTATTGTGCACACATAGTGCTACAGTAAAACCTAAGATGTGTCCGCTGAACTGGTATAATCTAACAAGACTAAGACTCTACAGCCACGCCAGCAGCTCTGTGAGGCTGTACTTTGGCACAGCAGTGTTTTGTGCTGAATGCTAATATCAGCATGCTAACATTTTCACAGTGAAGATGCTAACATGCTGATGTTTAGCAGGTATATTGTTTACCATGTTCACCATCTTAGTTGCTAATAGGCACTAAACACAAAGTAAAGCTGAGGCTGATGGGAACTAGATTTAGGTGAAAAGTCAGGGAATCAGCAAAGTGATTACAATTCCTCCTGAGGGGGAACACGAATGAACCAATGTCATGGCAATCCATCCAATAGTTGTTGAGATATTTCAGTCTGGACCAAAATGATGGACTAACCGGCAGACAACTGACGAACTTGTCATCCATAGAGCCATGCTGCTGGCATGGCTACAAATATGCTGGTGACAATATGCTTTCTATTTCATCTCTAAAATGAGTTGTAGCAATTCACAATTACTAATATGAGTAATTTTGTTCAGTTAAACACAATTTAGTAATAACTCCTCCTCCTCCTCGTCCTCCTCCCCTCTGACTTCCATTCCCAAGTGGTTTGAATTAATATGCTTCTGCTGTACAAAGCAAACTGTGTTGTTTCTTGATGTGTTTAACACTCATTTGTGTGTTAAACCTAACCCCGTGGACTAACCCCATGCTGTAACTGCAGTCGTCTGGCCTGCTCAGGGATAGAGGTCAGAGGCCAAGGGTCAGTGATCTGAACAGGAAAGCTTATTCATGCAGAACAACACATCGTAAACAAACCATTACACACCATCTGCAGTGGCGTCAAATCCCCAACCAGCATGCGTATGTTTGTGTAGGTGTGTGTGTGTGTGTGTTGGCGTCTCTGAGATCACACCCACAGACACACAAGTGAGGATCAACACACACAGCCAGACGGGGACAGAGAGGTGATAGAGGAAGTGACCATCTGGTATCTACTTAGGCATCAAATGACCTGCTGAAAGGTTACAATGGCATTATGCGTATACTCTGTGGGTCATACAGGGATACTTTCAAAATATATTGTTGTTTGAAGCAAATATTGTTTTACTATTGCTGTGTTTATTGAAAAAGAATTCTGTAAACCAGTAGGTTTATTGGATGAATTTATATTTTTCATTACATTAGTCCTTACATTGATTTGAAAGACGTTTCTATCCAAAGCAACTTCTTTTTATTCACACATTGGTTGTCTTGCTCAAGGACACTTCAACATGTGGAACCACCGTCCCTGTGACTAATGGCCAACCCGCTTTACCATCTTTATGATTTAGCGCAAAAACTTAGTATTCAGTTGATCTAAATGCTGTCATAACTCTCTTTGAGTTAATTGCTAACAAGTAATTATGACGTTTTCTGTCTTTATAGTCATTAATACAACTGTCAAGTTTTGGAGAGAGACACACTTGTCTTTTTTCCCCCTCAGACACAGACACTCTCCCAATTATTTCCACGCCTGCTCATTTACAGAGCTTTATGCTTCATTACCTTGGCAGCAGATTTGCTCATATAGAACCCACCACCTCTCTTCCTGTTGCCAAATCCCTGTCTCTTCATTTCCTGATTGCCACCTCCCATTTGCCACCACTTTCTTGTTTTCCCCATCGTTCTTGTCTTCTCTTTCCAGTCCAACACATTGATCTACCTCCCTCCTGCTTGTCGTCCTCACCATCCCTCCCTCCTCATCCCCTCACCCTATATCCTGCTTGTCTCTTGACATTCAGCGCTTTCTCTCCCTTTTTCTCCCCACTTGCACTTGTTCCCTTTCTTATCTCTTTTTTCCTCTCAACTGCCTCTCACACTCCACCCAGACCTTTCGCCCTGTCAACCCATATCTCCTGCTTTATTCTCTCTCTCCCTCCTCTCTACTCCTTTCCTCGAGTCCCCCCTTGTTTCCTTTGACAGCACCACCTCCCCTCTGTGTCACTGCTTGATACCCAAAATGCGCTGCATCCCTGTCGCCCATCCACCCTTGCTTCACCCTCTATCTGGCTGCTGTCCACACTGCCACCATCACAGGCAGGCAGCCTGTCTGGCAATGCCCACTGGTCTAACACCTGCTACTCTGAAGACACTGTGTGAGGGAATCACTGTGATAACGTGTGTGTTTGTATGGTTGTATTTATGTGTGCCTGTGAGCATTTGTGAAAGATTATAAAAAGAGTTTATTATCCACTCTAGACATTTGTCCTGCTTGTTGTTGCATTATGTATAAGCCTACACCTGTGTTGCTCAGTGTGTTTATCTCTCACTTCCCTGTCTGTGAGTGTTTAAGTCACTTTGTTGCACTGTTGTTAGCCCGACATACAGCCAGACGTGTGGATTAGAGTTAGATCTAGGCTGCTCGTCTTCTATTCTGAGATCCCCAGAAGGAGAAGCTTGTTAATTTAGCTGCTATAAATACAGGACCTCCTGTTAGCGGGTCACTCTAAGACCCCCTGCACAGAGCTGGACTGTGGTGACAGCTCCTTTACTCTGTGTATGTGTGTGTACTTTATGTGTGTGTGCATTCCTTCAAAGCTGGCTGGCTAGCCTCCGGCTCAGTGGTGCATGGAGTGTGGTTTGCAGTGCCACCGTTGACAAGGACATTTGGACACAGCCTGAGCTGGGCTTTCTCTCGTTTTCCTCTTTATCCTCACTTCAAATGGTTACAACTAATGGTTTTGTTCTGATCGAATAATATATCAATAATTATTTCAACAACCTGATTAATGGCTTGATCTATAAAATGCCAAAATCAATGACACATTTCCATCAAGTCCAATGTGGTTTATTCAAATTGTTTATTTTTTGAAAGAGAGAAAAACAGCAGATCTTGACATTTGAGAAGCAGTTTTCTACAAATGTAAGATATTTGATGTCTTGGTGAATTTCTTCAACAATTAATTGATTATCAAAGTTGTCATCGATCGACTAATCAGTTTATAAAATAATTGTTTCAGCACTGAATATTGTCTGTCTTCCCTGGAAGTATGACTTTATTAAAGATGTTGATTCTACAAACAGTGGACAACATGTCTGACTGGGGCACAGGAGTTACATTACTGTAATATTTGTGATTGAGGAAATATACATTTACATATTCTCTTGCTCTCTTTTAAGGCTCTCTCTTATCATATGAGTTAAGTACTCGCTGCATAAAAATCAGAAACATAAATGCCGGCTTGGATGTGCGTTTTCCTCCTCTCTTTTTCTCCCATTCTCAGTTAAAATGACTTATTCTCTCTCCAAACAGACACTTGGATGAAAGAAAAGCAACTCAACCAATCAACTCTCATAAACAAACACTTGACCTCCAAAATGTAATTCTCTTGAATTGTACCTTGCAGACATCCAGCAGTTAACTGATATCTACTTATACTGTTGCTGTAATTTGGTCTCCTTTATTCTTTCACAATCAAGAATACTATAATTGCTTTTCAGTCAGTGAAAGTGTTTATTTAATGGGAGGCTTACTAGCTGCATTGTATTCAGCATCCACAGTGTAGATTTTACACGACTCTAGAGTGATCATTATCTTCATCAGCATAAATGCACTCAATCATGCTCTCTTTGTCTGATAATCCTTCACTCTGGCAGTGTTTCTGAGGAGAAATGTCCTAGTAATCACCTCCATCCCTTTTAATACCATGTAATTGTAGTAAGTGATGCTGTAATGCATGTCAGACTATTACTGACAGTGTTTAATGTTTGGTTTAGAGACAGATTAGTTGGATGTTATGTGTGATTTACAGCTGTTAGTGTAGCTTTCACTACCATGCAGAGCGAGTGTGGTTCTAACCCAAGAAGCAAGTTAGTTTTTCCAATACATTGGTTAATCAGAAACCTCATTTTGAAGTGCACTGCGTCCAAACAAGAATCTGTGTCCAAATGTGGACTTTTATGTCCAAACCGCGTGCATTCCTCTCCCACTGCGCTTCTGTTGAACAAAGTGTGGCACTCATGCTAATACAAAAACGGGTGGAAAGGAGAAAGAGGGTGTGGAGGAGAAGAAAGAAAAGCCAGTTGAGGACAGTGAAGTGGAACGGATGGAGTGTGAGAGAAGGCGGAAGAAAATGAGCAGTGAAAGTGTAAAAGCTTAAATCAAAAGAATAAAAAATTCATAAGAATCAGGCAGAGAGCGAGGGGAGGTAAATGAGAAATATCGGAGTAGAGGAGGAGAAGGTGCATTTATCAGGCAGAGAGAGGGGTGGGAATAGACGGGCACAGGGAGCATTAGAGATTACTTGTGGGGAGAGTGTGAGCTTGTTAATGGATCGCTCAAGAGGACGAGCACACACACACATTCACATACACACACTCCAGCATTCGGGCAGGTGTTGCACGCCATTTCTTCGTTCATTTATTATCAACACATAGTAAATGTTTTCCCAATTTGTTTAACCAGTTCTTTAAAGACGACCTTGCTGGTCGATATTCCCTGGACTGAAGCAATTGATGTGCAAATGCACGACTCAAAGGTGTTTTAGCTTGAAAAAAAAGCACTGGTGCTAACACTCAAGGTCAACCCAGCTTTGCTTTTGCTTGGTCTTTGTTTGATTCCTGGGTCCCTTTGTGCTCTCTCATCCCTCTCACTTCATGTTAGTTCTTTCCCTCACTGTCCACTGTTTTAAGTTCATGCATACAGTATTTTTGCACTGCTGACAGAGTGAAGAGGGGCTTAGAGATTTGTTTAAACTCTGGACAGCATCCCCAGAGGCAGAGCCAGACAGTTTAGGATTGAGGAACCTTTACTGTCTGCATGTGTTTGGGTTTGTGAGTGTGTGTGCATGTGTCCACAGTGTGTGTGTGTGTGTGTGTATACACAGTCTTTTTAATTACATGCAGGATGGTTTTCTTGCCCCAGATAAGCCAGGTCAAATTTAGTTGTTTAGTTTAAAATGTTTTAATTTTTTCCTTTTGAGAAAGCAGCTTGAGGAAAGGGATATTAGTATGAAATCTCAAAGTGTGTATGTGTACATTTGCGTGTCTGGGGTCTCTCATTTGGGCTGCAGACGTTCAGTGTTTGACAGCTTAATTCTTTATTCTCTCACTTGAGATGTGCTTCTCCCTCTGTGTTTGTGTGTGTGTGTGTGTGTGTGTGTGTGTGTGTGTGTGTGTGGTGAATACGTTTGTACTAAATGATTCAGCATGTACGTGTCTGCTCAGCAGGAGGTGGGCTTGTTAGTAAGAGGGCAAAAGGCCGTGTGTTTGAATATTGTCCTTGCCACCACACACACACACACACACACCACTGAACACAGACTCTCTGAGTGCTTTCAGAGACACACCTCACTAATGTATCCACAAGAGACATGTAATCTACTGCAGACTTACACTCTCTTGATGTCATCTTCTTTTCTCCATTCTTGCCAAAAATGCCCTTCTCTGTTAGAGAAGTCAGCCTATACTCTGCGCCCTTCAATTCACCCCTTGCACTTTTCTAATAATGTCTTCATTTGCCAAAGACAATATTCTTTCAAATGTGTCATTATATGTAATTTCTCTTACACTCTCTTTTTTTCCCCTTCTCCCCATCCACCATCCCTTGTCCCTTGCAGGACAGCGACATCCAGAAGAAGATTGACCATGAGATCCGGATGCGCGACGGGGCCTGCAAGCTGCTGGCCGCCTGCTCCCAGAAAGACCAGGCGTTAGAGGCGGCGAAGAGCCTGCAGACCTGTAGCACTCGTATCATGGCCTACATGTCGGAGCTGCAGAGGATGAAGGAGGCCCAGGTCATGCAGAAGGTCACAAGGAGGTCGTCGGATGCAGGGCCGATGGACGACAGACTCCCGTGCAAAGGAAAAGTGGCCATCTCAGGCAAGTAAAACCTTGTCTGAATGTCTGGATGTGTGTGTTCTGTAGGAGAAATTTGTATTTATGAAAAGGAGATGAGTGGAAAAAGATTAGAGGAAACATTTTGTGGGGAATTTGTGAAAAGCACAACTTCATTTATTTATTGTTGGAGATTTGGACATGGACCAAGCAGTATATGAGAGAATAGAATCTTTGTGATCCTTTGGCATTATGATTTAATGCAGAGCTCTTCTTGTCGGGCAAAGGCTGAGATTCAGCTTCCTCTCTCTCTATTAGAGGATGTTTAATTCTCCCCTTATTGACCGAGGTGAACGTGGTGACTTGCTGATGCTGCCCATTGCATTATGAGAGAGGGCAGTCAGATGAATGATTATGGAGCTACTCTGTTTGTATCGCAGACACACTGCAGAGAGATAATTCACACCAGGGAGAAAGACAATAGGGGTGAAAAGGGTTTTCTTTTTTCAAGCTGTTCTTGATTTGTTTGTTTTTAGAACATGATGTGATGGTAAAAAAAAAAAAGAATATTAATGAGATATGAGACTGGGAGCATGTGTGTGTGTTTGTGGGTGGAGGTTCATGGGGGCGCTGCTGCATGTCTGGTACCCAGCTGGAGAGCATGCTACACGCACACACACACACACACACACACACACACACACACACACACACACACACACACACACGCATGCACACACACAGTCAGTAATTAGCTGTGGATACTTTAGCTAGTGACTGAAAGCAGCATGGGTAGGGAGGCACACATACAGATACACACATATCAGTTAGACATTAAGAGTGATTAACATTTTTGCGGTCTAATCCCCTGTCTGTTGTCGTTCCAGATCTTCGGATCCCTCTCATGTGGAAAGACACAGAGTACTTCAAGAACAAAGGAGGTGAGGAGCCACCTCTGTATGCGCGTGAAGAAGTTCATTGATGGGTTATTAATGATTTATGCCTGTAGGATTTATTAATGATTTGCCTCTGAGGGAAGTGGCAGTGGAAGTGCTGTTATGAAGTAAGTAATTCAAAGATGCTGTGAGAAAGCTTTGTCTAATCACAGGGGTATGACTAAAGAACAAAAACCTCCTTTTATCATTGGCTAGAAGGTGAAACACTGATGTGGACTTTTAGTTTCATATTTTAAAGGTATGCTGACCCGTGGAACTGTGCAGACAGAACACACACTATTACATTGTTTCTACTCTGTGCAGGGTCCATAGCCCAGTTCCTGGAGCTGATTATTACAGTCTGTTGCAGCTTTACCAGATATCTCTTTATTTTACAGGAACAGATTTTTTTAAGACGTGAGAAACTCCTGGCAGCACAATCTGACCCACTGTTCAGTCCTGCTGGCTTGGCCTCTTGGCTCTGAGAAGCAGCAGCACACAGGCACTGAACTAGGTCATTATTAGTAGGGTAGAGAATACTGCCCTACTAATAATGAAAACAAATGACATCTGTTGTGCATTTAAGGAACTCCCTTTTGTCCTGTGGAATATTACTGTGAACTGGGTCATATTTAAATGTTTTTATGGCATTTCAGAATTCAATGGTGCACTGAAAATATAACAACGGTAATCTTTATATTGATTAGTATTTCCTATCCCACCTCCTCTTGATAGAGTCAATGTGGGTTAACCCCGTGCAGTCATTATAACAGTCTCAGTGCTCATTCTCTCCCCTGGCAACTTGAATGGAATTAATCTGCATGACCTGTGCATATAAATGAACTCAAGAGACAGGTAGCAGCCTCTTAACAAAGCTTAATGAGGCTGTTAGTCGAGGTCATTAAGCACACCGAGACATATAAACTGAGCCCAGGAGGCAGGGAGGAGTAAAGCATGTCCCTCTCTCACATGTCCAATCATATTTTGAGTGTTTGAGTGTTGAGCTCATACTTGGAATACTAAGTTTCAATATTAAGTGTCAATGTGCCGTAGACAGGCAAGCACATAAGTAGGAGCAGACCGCCTCTCTCAGCCTTTTCAGTTGTAACCTTGAATTTGAATGAGAAGTTGCAAAATGATTGAATTTGGTTGTGCAGTAGAAGAAGAAATAAAAAAAAACACACAATAGAAAAAAAAGATAATAGACCATCAGGGGCCACACTATTTATGTGACAACAATGATACCCAAGGTGCTATTTCTTACATACAGTTCTCACTGTTATTATGGATATGATGGTGTGGCGTTTCGGCTCAAGGACTCACCTAATTACCCATAATTATAGTGAAGCATGCTCAGAAAGGGTATTACAGCTGCTTTACAATGCGTGTGTATTCCCTCAGATAGTTTCTTCGAAAATGTATATCTTTGGCTACTGCAACATTAAAGACCATTGTGCTTCAGTTTCAACCACAAACCAGCTAACAATGCTTCATAGAACTTCTTAGCACAGCTGGCCATTGAGATTGCTGAACTGAAACTAACAACAGTAGAAGTGCTTGTCAGACAGGTGGAGGAGCTGATCTTCTGTGAAACTTTTACTACTCAGGTCGTATGCCCTCTCTAGCCTCTGGCCTCAGCACTTTGTTAAAACAGCTACCTACATCTTGGAGGTGCAGCTGAAAATGATGTTTCAAGTGATGTAATTGAATGAAAGCTGTTGAGATGTCTCATAAACGTGGCGTTTCACCGATTATTTTTATCTTTTGCTCTGCCTTTCCACCTCGTTCTTTGTAGAGCTTCATCGGTGTGCAGTGTTCTGCCTGCTGCAGCTGGGAGGAGAGATCTTTGACACAGACATGGTGATAGTGGACCGGACACTCACCGATATCTGCTTCGACAACACCATCGTATTGTAAGTCATCTGTCTGCCCTATAAGCAAACACATGCTCACATGCAGCCTGTGAGTGACGCTGATATGGTCATGTCCATCACGTGTGTATCCTTTCGCAGTAACGAAGCCAGCCCGGGGTTTGAGCTGCGTGTTGAGCTGTACAGCTGCTGCTCGGAGGACGACTACTCAGCAGGGAGCACGCCAAGGAAACTAGCCAGTAAGCTGAGCTCCTCGCTGGGGCGATCAGCTGGGAAGAAGCTCCGTGCAGCCATGGAGCCTGGACCTTGTAGTCCCGTTAGCAACGGAGGGGCAGCTCCTCTTCTGCTGCCAGTTCCCTCTGTACCGTGAGTTTTGTTTAAAATATTAGCTAGTTTACATTTTATAGCAGATTGATATTGAATAGAGTGAGAAATAACATATTTCAGAAAGCACAGGTAGGCATATTTATTGAGACCGTTTTTCACTATAAACATGCATGCTCAAACACAGAATCAATTTTTATCCCCCTCTCTTGTGTGTTGACAGGGGCCCTAAGTACCACCTCTTAGCTCATACCACCCTGTCACTGTCACACGTCCAGGACAGCTTTCGCACACATGACCTCACCATCTCAGGCAACGGTGAGTGGCAGCCTTCATCAATCTGTCTCCTCAGCATCTTTCTCTTTTCTCTGCCAAATCAGCCATCTGTCTGTTTTTTTTTTGTCCTTCTCTCACTTATCACTGTCTCACTTCTCCTCCCTGCATTCTAATAATTTCCCTTAAACCGAGCGTGCCTACTGTGCGCCTTCTCCCCACCTCCTCCTCCTCCCCCTCCTTCTTCTCCTTCCTCTCTGTCCTCCCATGTTCTCTGACAGACAGCCATTGTCAAGGTCACAGTAATAATGGGCTGTGCTAGTGAGGTGACTGCTGTGTAAAGCTGTAATAATGTGGGCTAACAAGGGCCCAGAACCTCAGACAGACAGGCCCCTAGTGTTTTATTCATTGGCCCTTCAGCCGGCTGTAAAGTTTCATTGCTGCACTTCATGACACTCCCTGCAGCTGCCAGTCTCTTACACCCCTGTGCCTTGTTTTGTGTGTTAAAGTGGGGCAGTATGACATGGGGAAGAAGTGTGTGTGTGTGTGTGTCTCTGTGTGGATGAATAATGACTATACATGTTTGTATGTGGATTTTAAATGTCATGAGAGAATATTTTTATTTATTTATGGTGTTTGTTTTTGCCCATCCATGTCTCTCTCCCTGTAGAAGAGTGTTCTTATTGGCTGCCGCTCTATGGCAGTATGTGTTGCCGCCTCGCAGCTCAGCCTCACTGTATGACCCAACAGATGATGAGTGGATGTTTGAAAGTTAAGGTAAGTTGGCAGGTTTGTTTTCCTCTCAGGGTTTCCATAGTTTTTGGCTTTTGTCTTGGTTTATTTCTGTCCTTTTCTCCTCCTCCACTTCCCTCCTCTCCTTCTTATGTTGCAATCTCTCTTTTTCTCACTTTCTCTACCTCACAGCAGTTGGGAGGTGACCCTCAGGGATGGACAAAAGTGTACGCTGTTCTAAAAGGAACAAGCCTTTTTTGCTACCACCAGCAAGAAGATGTGGAGGCTAACGTTGAGCCAGCTTTCACCATTGCCATCAACAAGGTCAGCAAAGGAATCACATGAAAATGAAGAAACTATCTGGAATGCACTCTCTCCTGAGGTTGATCCAGCCTTACAGAACTCATACAGTTGTGTTGTTTTTGGTAATGCCTAAGGCACTGGTAGCCTTGATGTTAAGGAATTGGGCTTGTGGATTGCTGCCAGTTTGAATCCCGAGCCAACTGAGAGACTCTGAGCCAAAAAAGTCAATAAGAAATGGGTTCTTCTCTAAGGTGCCCCTGAGCAAGACACTTAGCCCTCAGTTGCCCCAATAGAGCTGCTCAGAAGCCAAGAGTAGAAGACTGTGGTTCTGTTGCTCAGCTTTCAGGTGTAACTGTGTAAATGTTCAGCAAGGCTAGAAAATAACAGGCATGTCTGGATATAAAAGGCTTTGAAGATCTTCTCGAGCCTTTGCAAACACAATAAGACACAGCGGTCAGCCCCATCCAATCAGGAATCATATTTCTCTCATCCCTCTGTTTTTTCCAGGCACTAAAGTGAAGAACAGTCAGTCAGCCAGTCAGGTTCTTGATCATCTTATTGCCTGTGTGTGTGTGTGTGTCTGAGAGTTGATTCCTGTGGGGTTTCTCATTCCTTCCGTAGTGACTCATTCAGTCTTTAGTAGCCTCTGACCCTGAGCTCACAGCTGACCGAAAGCCATGTCAGTCAGATCAGATCAGGTCTGTATGATCCTTTTGTTAGTCAGTTGTCTGGCTCTCCTAAAGAGGAAGGAATGCAGTATGACGAATGGATGAATGGAACAACACTGCCATCTAATGGTCATAAACAACCTAGACATATTTGGAGTAGAACGAGGAGGTGGGAATTGGGAGTCTGCACCTTTTGTTGGATAATTGCTGAAGGGAAATGGCTTGGAAGAGGACTAATTAGTGGCTTTATTAGTGAGGGCCTATTTTCAGTGGGGACTTACAATTACAACTGCCGTAATGATCACTTGTTGCAGAACATAATTTTGTTCATTCAGGAGTACTGGCATTCATTCCTGATTGTATTCATTGTCGTGTTTCAGGAGACCAGAATACGTGCATCAGAGAAAGACCCTCACAGTAAAGTTCAGAATATCTGTATCAGCAACCAGTACGGAGGTGAGGAGGTCACACACACATTGACAACAGACAGCCGCGAGGACACACACCGGTGGATGGAGGCCTTTTGGCAACATTTCTATGACATGAGTGAGTACTCGTTATGCTGTAACACAGGAAGTGTGTGCGATACACCCACTACATACAATCACTCACATATAGTACTATAGCTGCTTTCATTTTAAGGACATATACTTCTGTATCTGCTGCTTGGTGCGTTTAAAGTAACCGTTTGTCTCCAACATACAGGCCAATGGAAGCAGTGCTGTGATGACTTAATGAAAATTGAACTGCCATCGCCAAGGAAACCGGCTCCCGTCACA
The DNA here is from genome assembly GCA_005408345.1 of Macquaria australasica. Lineage (NCBI taxonomy): Eukaryota > Metazoa > Chordata > Actinopteri > Centrarchiformes > Percichthyidae > Macquaria > Macquaria australasica. Next base: position 335,432 of record SEMN01000550.1, read on the forward strand.
CCAAAACAGGGCTCACTCTATCACGAAATGGGTAAGACCCTGATTATGTGCAATCAAAAAACACTTTTGGTCACTTTTAGCTAAAGAAAATAAGCAGAAAAGATAAAAGGGAAGGCAGGGAAAGAAAGCACTGTGCCTGCATTGCATGTGACTGTGTGTAGCTTTAATTCCTTGGGTCCATGTGCATGAGAGATGCTGTCCAATTTAAATTTTCCTCGCCGATATCTCACACTCTGCTTTACTTCTCTGTACTGTAGATAGAATGGGTCTTATCTCTGACACGCTGACTCACTCTCTGTCCTTTGTTTCTCTGTCTCTCTTTGTCCTTTTCAATTTTCCTTGTGTGTCCTGAATCCATCACTCCTTGGCTTTGTCTCTTTTGTCCTTCTTTATTATTTCCTTGTGTCCTCATTCATTATTCATGATCAACTTTCACCATTAATTTTTAATGGGTGAATTATCTTTTTCCTTGAACGAATCTTTTTTGTTCTCTCATCATGCCTTAACATTCATTTCCTTCATAAACACGCATCAATCCTTATCGATTTCTGTCATGACAATCAAACTACATAAAAACTCCACCTGTTGCACACCTCCTATCCACTCCACCCATTCTCTCTCGCCAACCTCCCTCTCGGTTTTCCTAACCCCCCCCTACCCCTGGCAGCCCCTCTTGCCACACCCTCCTGTGAGGGTCTTCTGCTGCAGGATAACGCTGTGTCTGCTGAGATTCGTGCTCTGCTCTCGTCCTATTACAACGACAGGTGAAGTAACAGGAGTAGGGCATGACGTTGTGGTAAATGTTGCAGTCCAGGATTTACTGCAAATACAGGATCGGCCTCATCTGGCTGATAGTGGGTAGATTCTGCAAAACAGGACAGGATAGGATTGTTTGTTTCATTCATCATATTTGAATAAACATTAATGCATGTGTAGAATTGAAGTCTTTAACTGTACAATGCATTACCAGACAACTTCTGATTTTTTTGTATTTTTCTTCATAAACTCAGATATTTTCAAAGTAGCGTATCATGAACTGCAAACATGTCTCTAAATCCATCCAAAATCCATACTCTCAGTGAGATAAAAACATTCCTTAATTTTGCATTAACGTTATCCTGATCCTTGCCTTAATAATTTGAAAAAAATAGTAAGAAACAACATTTCAGTTCATCTCAAATTATGACTGGATTATCAATTCATGTTCCAAATGGTAAGAACTTCATTTCTAAAAAAGTCAAATCTCAGATTTAAGCCAAACCAATTATTTAACAAGCCCAGTATACAGCAGCATAATGACAAGTTTTGCTGCATCTCTCCTGCAGTTATTGAGTCATCTGATGACCTCAGCAGCACCGTGTCGGACATCTTGGCTCGGAGGATGCAGGAGCTGGAGCTCCGCAGCCAGCTGGGCACCTCCCCCACCTGGATGTCTGTGTTTGAGGAGAGCAACCCCAAAAGCGCTGGCTGCCCCCGTCCCTGTACCTCTCGCTTTTCTGGCCACAGTCCCTGCACCCCTCATCGACTGCCCCGGAGCCCTGTGAGCCCTCACCGCTGCCCACGGCCGGGTCTGCTGTCCTCTGATGCAAGCCTGACCTCAGACAGCGACAGCCACTGCAGCACCAGTCCCTGCTCTCACCACCGTGGCTTGCCCGAGCCTTCTTCAAACTTCTCTCTCTTGTCATCTTCCCCCTCCCGTCTGAGGCCACGCACTCTGTCGCTGGATGCTAAGCTCAGCACCCTTCGAGGGAGGGGGTATGGAGGAGGAGGAGGGACCTTCCAGTGCCCCTGCCATCCTCCTCCCTCCTCGCTGCACGCCCCACTCCCCGTCTCCTCTCGTTCACCTCGGTCACAGCGCAGCACACAGACCACGCTCTCCTGCTCCAGCTCCACCTCCAGCAACAGCTCCAGCAACAGTGAGGGCAGCCACAGCCCAGAGTCATCTGAGGGAGCCCCCTTCTCAAGGCCCTCCCCGGCTCGACGCAGCCTCAGGAACCTCAGGGCCAGACTTGATCCTCGTAACTGGCTCCAAAGTCAGGTGTGAACTTGTCCTGCCTGACAGACACTTTACGCTGGCCTAAAGGCAACAGTGCTCATTAAACCATGGTTTAACTGGCTTAACATATGTGAACCAACCTCAGGCAATCTGCTAGGCTACATGCACAGCCCTGAGGAGGATAAGCTGTCTCTAGCCTGCCTCCTGGTGGAGGATGGATCGTGGAAAACCCTCCTGGGGCAAACTGGAATGTCTTCTAACACAAAAGACAGGTGACAATCACTGCAGGCGACTCTGCACTTTGCTGGGTTGCCATAATTCTGAAGATGATCCAAAACTATATGGGAGGTACTCTGCTTGCTTTGAGAAATTATGGTCATGCTGCTTGGGAGAAAGTGATTCTAAGAGCTAAAGTCTTGCTCTGGTAAACATGCCACACTAGGCCTACTGTCTGTTCTTGGACTCTAATTCTGAAACTAGAAAAGGTTTTGTTTCGTTATGTTTTGCATCAGCCATCCTGGCCACTCAAACATTGTTTCAAGGTCATCTCTATTAATGCACTAGCAGTATTTAGACTGGATGTATCCTATCTGTATTTTATAAATAAAATTTGCAGTGTTTATGCTATGAAAGCCAGTGAGCATGTGGCAGGACGAACATGCAAGATGAACATAAGGTATAATCAGTCAAGAGTTCTCAGTTGTTAGGAACTGTGTGGAGGGAAGGGTTGATGTCCGTTGCCTGTACTGTGATCTACTTCAGTGTACGTATCTAATTATTCATACAACAGATGATCATTGTGGTTCTGCTAAAATTACTATGCACCATTTTGCTTTTTTGCATGATTTGACTTACAGTTAAAATGTTGAACTACTTGACACTGTTTCAACAATGAATCTGGTGAAAGCTTAGACTTTATGCAAGTGCTCATACTTACTTTACTGGTTATTACTGTGATCTCTTCAGGGTAAAAATCAGTGCTCTGGTCTTAATTTTTACACATTTATCTGCACACTATTGGCAGACTGTCGTCAGAACTGGAAAATGGATCCTTACATACATAGAACATACATAGATGCATAGAATAAACTAAAATTAACCAAAGCGATTATTATTAAGTGATACCAACAAAATATGAAACATCCACCAATCAAATATTATGCAACACAGAATCATTTCTTAGAAATGATTTAATCGTGGCTGTATTTCTATGAAACCGAGTACTTGCATGAAACCCCAGTCAACCGTTAGATCATGATAGTAAGAGCTAGAATAAAATGGTTGGTTTACACTGCCACCTGTTTTTTTTAAATTATGCAAGTTATTTTCATTTAGACAACTGTTAACAGCAGTTACTTCTTCCGTGTGAAAACAAATCTTATAGAGAGTCGGTGTCTCTGACAGTGTAGTAAAGCCTCATCTTCTCTGTCTTTGTTATTTACTGTGGATTTTACTTTGGTAACAGTTCCCCTCTTGGGGCTCAGAACTCGGGCAACCATTTTTACTAAGAATTAAAACTGTCAAATGTTTGAAAAACAACATTTGTTACTGTAAATTAATTTTTCTAAGTTAACAAATAAACCTCCTCTCTTTGTCTTTTGTTACATTATTGATTTTGTTATAAATGCAGCTACATTGATACCTGATTATCATAATGTTAACAGATGATGTGCAGATCTTTAACTGTTACGAATAGATAACATTGAATGTTATAACCTTGCAAGAGTTTCCCGTGTTAGCAGGCTTTGTGTTCTGCATGTACGCCGTCCTAGAAGGCAAACATAAAATGAGAAATGTGGAAATCTCATGTTTAAATAATATAACATTAATTATAATAAATGTTTTATGAATTCACAACTGACTCTGTTTCTTCACACAGCCACATTTTCTACATGACATACAATCTTTTTAACTGTTAGAAATATTAAATGTAAATATATCAATGGTAAGACCTATTAGGATGAAATCGTTAATTTACATTTTGACTGATATATGAATTCACTCCTTACTTATAATGTAGCACAAAATATATGCGTGTTAACAGGTCAAACTCCGCTCTGTATTTAAATTCTGTATAGTAGACTACAAAAGTAGGCTTAGGGAAAGTTTCTTCCTTTTCCACCATGTACATGTTTTCCTGCAGTGGGAGAACTTTCTGTTAGATCAGTAAAGTACTTGAAGTACTTTGCACTTTGAGCAAATCATATTCTACCCAATTCTTCTTCCAGCAACAAATCCCATAGGAGATCCCATCTTATGTGAACGACTGAAGATGAAATCCCAGCTAGAAGCTGCACTTGTCTGTCTTGTAGAAGCATAAAGAAAGGCAGGTAGAACAGAGGCTTTATTGGCAATGTTTCGATAGCAAAGCCTTAGATTTGTCAATAGTACAAAGCACTGTTACAAACATAGGAGGTAGTCGACACTGAGTCTTCACTGAGCATTGCAAAATGCATAGAGAAATACTATGGCCCTAATGACTATTTCAAATGCCTCAGAGGAGAAACCAAAGCTCCATGCTTTCTGTTTGCAGTGCAGAGTTGTACCATTGTTGTGCTATTGCAACTTCTTAAAGTATAAAAAAAATACATATAATCATATTCAACCCAAGAAATACATATTCATCAATGTAATGTCATCAGTATAGAACAGATCACAATAATAAATACTTTATATTGTATGCTTATGATGCTGATTATTGACTTATGTAACCCAATAGGGGAATTTTACACAAAGTTTGGCAATTATATGATTTCAGTTGGATTACATAAGTAAATGAACAATGTTACACTAAGTAAGTGTCTCCCCTCCTCACCCTCTTTCATGTCCTCCACATCTAAACATTTTTCTTTGTGCACTTGTGCTTCCTCCAGCTCCATGATCCCCTCTCATTAGCAGGCACTCCGCGGGTTACTTGCCCGCAGCGCCACCCCAGCCAGAGTACTCCAGGCAAATGTGGAGAACTTTGCGGGGCACGTTCCAGCTCTGCTGATATATGTGGATGCAATCCGGTGGAGCCGCTTCGCACCAAAGGTGTTGTAGTGTCCTGGGAGGACTTGGTCAACCTGTTTAATGAATTTGCCAGTTGTTAAACGCTTTAAAAAGTATGTACAGTATGTGCTGCATGAATTCCTAAATCATCTGTTGTGGCACACTCAAGCATAATTTCTCTGGGTACCAATCTGTATCCAGCAGTACATGGTACATAGCTCTGATTTAAGGATGACATTCTGGTAAATCTTTTGATTTACATGGAAATTACTTAATGAATTATCTTTTCTATTCTTAACATGCATTTTCTAGAAAAAAAATTGTTGTCAGTAAACTGTAAAATCCCATTGTCAGTGAGGGTAGTGAATAAAAGTCATACAGTACATATAATGGACACTTCTGTCAAAAGCATCATGACAGGACCATGACATTTTCATTTGAAATCTAAAAATTTTTAGACGATGGGATTAGTTACCTTATGAATTAAAGCTAATTTAATCTGACCCAGGATAGAGGAACTATGAGCTGAAATGATTAGGCCACCCTCTGGTGTGTTTCGGTGTTACCTGTTCGCTGTCCACCAGCCCCACCAGGCGCTCACAACTGCTGATGTAGTCACTGACGTGGCTGTAGGGCAGCCAGTCAATCATGGCGCCGTCATACACTACATCTCCACTGAAAAGCAACTTATTGTCACGGTCATGGAGGCAGATGCTGCCCCGAGAGTGACCAGGCATGTGGAGCACCGTCAGCTGTCTGTCACCCAGGTTGATGACATCACCTAGACAGGAGAGAGGGAGAGATAGTATCATATTTTCAAAATCATTCACACATACACACACAATGGCACATACTTCCAAGTCCATGTGCATCCAATTCCCAGACATACATCCAAACTAAATCCTTATGTTCCTCAGAATTTGGCTGGCTGGAATTAAGCCAGGGTTATTTCTTTATTTTGTGTTTTCCACGTGTCACCTTATATCACCATGATGTGCAGAGTCCAGGACATTCAGTATATCATTGATTTGGTCCAGACAAGATATGAGTTGCACAGTGTGACAGGAGGGTGAAACTGACACACCAAGCAACGAGATATTCCAACTGCACTGCAGCAATCGCTCTGACACAGCAGAACAAGTCAGTGTATTGACCGGCTGTGCAGAAATGACACTCTGTAAGAATACTAAAGAGGCTAACAGGTTCAGTTTTGGTTTAAACTCCAGCAAAAACAAAGCCGCTCCTCCCAAATGCAACATCATTTGTGATATAAGCTTTGTGCTTTGCTTCAGGTGCCCCCCCCCCCCTTGACAAATGACCAGTCTCTGCTCTCCATCTCATGTTATGTAATAAGACATTTACACCTGTGTAAGCACTACCTCTCACCTTACATTGTAACCCTGTCTTAGCAAATACAACATCCTTTGTAACATAAGCTTTGAGCACTATCCATCATGAATCTAACGAAAACTGTTGTTAGCACTACCTCTCACCTAGCTCATATTGTACCTCTCCACTGTATCCACTGCACGTTATATGACTCTATACTTGTAGGCTATGTGTGTGCGTCTGCCATCGTTTAGCAAGTCATTATTGGTCTTCTGCAAAATTCATTGTGCAGTGAAATCCTCCTGTGGAGATAAAACGCTTCTGTATAGGGCCTAATGTGCAGACTATAGCTACTGAGTCCAGGCGCATCCATTTAATATCGTCTAATGGTATCGACCATCGTGCTTATCCCCAGGCAAATGCATTTAGACCTTACGATCTGGCGTTTGATCACAGATCCACTCCCCAACAATTAAATCACATCTGCAAAGGCTACATCCCCTACCTACCCTCCTGCAGTATGTGTGTGGGCTGCACAGCCTTGACTTTGTAGTGCCTTGCCCTCCATCCTGGACTGGGAGCCTCTGCTATCTCCCTGTCGCTGAGCCAGGTGACCGTCTCGAAGTTGTCTCCGTTGGCCAAGGCATCGACCTCGGCGCTGTGGACGCCCACCTGTTGGAACTGATGCAGACCGCCCGAGTGGTCGAAGTGGGCGTGGGTGGCGATGGCCAGCAGCGGGTTCTTCCTCTGGGGATCTTTGCCGAGCAGCCCCTTGCCGTCGATGTAGTCAGGTAAGCTCCTCAAGCCCAGACCGGTGTCTATCACCACGTCCTGGTGTGAGCCGCGGAGCAGCCAGATGTTGGCCCGGTTGTCTGACTGGTAGAATCGCTCCTGGATCCAGAAGAGTCCGTCTCCGAGCGATTTGTGAGCGTACCAGTCGGCTGCAGACATCCCAGTTCATGCACTTGTCGAGGTAACCTGCCGGGGGTGTCGCGCTGTCAGGTGATTTTACGGCGGAGAGGTGTAACTAGCCTTCTAGCTAGAGGTGATGTGTTTTCATTGAGGTTAATGTGATGGTGGCCGCCGACACACCCTTGTTGGAAGAGCGCGTGCTCATTGGGCGAACAGATGAGTGACGACAGCCTAAAGAGCGCTGCTATTGGCTGCAAATAAGTCACGCCTTCTCAAGCGTCACGCAGGGGCGGGGCGAGTAACACGACGCATTACTGCTGAGTGTAGTGTGTGCCTAGGCTTCCACGCCGGTGTTAGCACAGCCGTTCAAATCTTCATCAGGTTTACCTTTAAATTTCGTGATTTCAGGTGTTAGTTGACGTCCGAGCAACAGATACAACTGAGTAGCTGAAAGTTAATGACACGTAAACTCGAAAAGTGAAAACATGGAGACTTGGTAAAGGCTAAATGCCGCTGAATAGCCCTGAAACACACAGACTTTTACGCCTCCACATTAGGAGCAATTTACTAACAGTCCCATAGTGAGTATTACAACTTATTGTATGTGTTGGTGAGTTTCTGATGTAATACTGCAATGTTGACCAACGCTGCATAGTAGGCAAAGTCAGACAAAATGCGATGAATGCTGTGGTTCAGTAACTTGTTGTGTGTACACGTGTTTGACAGTGAAGTTGACTGGAGACGTGGACTCTGTGTGCTGCAGGTACCGAGGCGGCTTGCGGCCATGGCAGGCAGGGGTCGTGGAGTAGCTGCCTTTACGTTCAACATAGACGCTCTGGGCATCGGCAGGGGCAGCATGCCAGAAGCCAGGGTGGGGCCCAGCCCGCTGTTTCCAGTAAGTACCGAGCACACGCACACAAATGCAGAGATCCAGCGATGACATGTCACATTGCAGTATATTCACCTATAAGCCCTCAAAGTGTTGCATGGCACAAAATGTCAGGGAGGGTGAAATAATTCAAATCTCTAACTGCATTTGTTTGCATGACAAAAGTAGACTTGTATCAAGAAAACTAATATTTAAACAAAAGTGCAAGCTATTAAAAAAACGATGTTGTATTTATATTTGCAAAAAATAAAATAAGTTTGCTAAAATACTATTTGTAATGGTCATGTTAAGAGCCTGCACCTGTTTAAAAGCAGTGTAAAGTACCTCTTCCTAGAGCATCCTACTATAACAGATGAATTATCAGTTGCTCTATTTTCTGCATGATGCAGCAAATAGGGTGCCATAGGGTGAAAATGACTTTTGGCCCTTAATTGGCTTTTCTTCCTCACACTTTCTGTGCATTGTGCATGTATCCACTTGCATTCAAGTGCCCTTTGAGTACATGACACACAGCACACTACACATGACAGCTTGATTATATTTTGCACACAGGCCCAGAGACCAACCATGACAGTGTCCATACCTGGGGCTTTTGAGGCCCATGAGGGTCAGTCTGCCCCGTTAGATATTAAGCCTTGCTTTGTATGTGAAACCTGTGTCCACTTGCTTAGGCTGAGTTCAGGATATTAATGATTCATTCATAATGATTTGCAGTGTAAGTGTAATATATAATCTAAAATAACACTTATTTTTCAAGTGAAGCACTTCAGTATATAT